>CM061920.1:370284184-370353096 GCA_031002005.1 Vandiemenella viatica | reverse complement strand
AGTTAATCTATCATGTAGTAGTTTCATTAAAATTTTACGTGTATTCTAACTTATTATATTTCATAATACTAAAGGAATAAATAACCGAAGTTACTTAGTCTGAAAACAATATTGACAGATTCAAAGGGAGTGTTCTCCGATATTTGGTTGTTATCTCGTAAAGGAGTGTTCATTTGATGTGTAGTGTGATCTATGGTGTCTATCTGTTTACGAAGAAAAGAAATTATCATTTCTGGTTCCGTTCCCAGTGATAACAAATCGTATGATCTACCAAAGATTTTAAACTCGACTAAAAGCTTTCAATGTTCAGTAGTTTTGCGTGATGCCTGGACAAAAGAACACATTTGTATTAGTGTAGATATTAATCCGTTCCTGGTCATAAGACTGGCTATTACTCCAACTCAGCAGTTAGAAAGACGTTTCATAAAGGTGTAAATATCGATCAAAGCACTTTCTGGAGGAGAAGGTCGACTTTAGGATTACCAAAAAAGGATAACTGAAGCATTTGAAATGTGGTGCTATAGAAGGATGCTTCAAATTAAGTGAACTGAAATGGGGCGACCGAACATTTTTGGAAATGGTGCGCGAGGAAGGAAGTTTGTGGAAGTGTCCACAAAAATCAATGACGACCGGATGGTGGACCACAGTTTAATAGATACGGCATTATTTAATTTGTTAGTGGAGGGTACAGTCAAGAGAGATAGTTGGAGAGGAACACATAGATTAGAATAAATCAAGCTGATAACTGACAACACCGGCTTTGTTGATAATGTTGAAATGAAGAGATGATAATTGGAGAGGACGACAAAGATTAGAATATTCAAAGCAGGTAACTGAGAACGCAGGTTCCAACGCGTATGTTATGGTGAAGAAATTGGTTCGAAGTACGAAGAGGTGGAGAGTTGCATCAAACCTGTCGAGAGACTGATGACAAAGAAAATAAGACAAAAAATAACAGAATTGTTATCCAAAGAGCAAATTTTGAGTTCAAAGAGTAACATATTTTTAGAGCAATACAACAGCTAATCCTATGTTAGCAGTTTTATGCCTTCAGATCTAAGAATTAAAAGAAAGTAATAGAACCAATAATAAAGGTAGCAACTTCCCATAACAACTGCCCGCAGAAATTTTCGTTGGAGTGGTTTCCATTTGCCTTCCGCAGTATGGTTAATGTTATTGATTGTGTTGCATGAAAATTGATTACTAGTATCTAGAAAAAGCCTCGTATACTCATATGGTGCAAAATTTGTGCGGGGGTTATCTGGCAGACAACATAGTTTTCGATTTAATTCATTGGAAAACATTCAAACACCATTTCGTTTATGATAGTATAGAATTACTTCATCAACCAACATTATTGTGTCGTAGTGACAGGACAGACGATATCAGCGAAATAAATTGCTGCAACGAATCTGACATACACTTCTTCTTCTCCCGTACGGTTAGGGATTGGAATACGGAGAGCCGAGATTAATTATAGTAAGATTTATGAATTGCAGACAGGAGGTGCAGATTGTACAGCAGACAGTTCCGGCCTACTGTTCAGAAAAAACACTAATGTTATCACCAAGCTTAACGTCACAATGCGAAGGACGAATCACTGTCAACATTGTCGCATGTTTTCTCTTCACATGCACAAAGGTAAGCTTTAGTTCACAATTTGGTGACAACAACTGTGCACCACAACAGTCAGGTACTGGACGGTGATAATTTTTGCCAAAACCGGGGACCGAAACTGATAATTACAAACAAAAAATGCGGATATTTCTGGTCTAACTATTTCCACAAAAAAACGTTTCCTTGTATTGTTCGCAACTTATGAGGTGTAATAATTTTAGCATATGTTGCTTAAATACAGGATACTTTCGATATTGGAAACAAATAACAAGTTCCTAAGAAATAACATTTCATAGTTGGATCGGTTAACAAAAATAGCCTAAAATTACTACTTAGACGACCATTTGCGTCTTTATTTTCCAGCAAAAAAATTAGAAAAAATAACATATAGGAATTTATTTGATGGAATCTAAACAACGATATCTCACACGCTATGGTATAAAAGAACTCCTCTCAAATATATGTTTATAAATTTTTAAATACCATTTTCGGTTCTGAGTCACTAAAACACATTATACATACAAATTTTAAGTATGTAGCTTATTCCTGTTTGGAGTTCGATCCCTGTGACAGCAAAACACACAGCGGAAAGACAAATGCATGATTTAGTTTCTCTTCGGGTAGGGAACACAAAAAGTGGTACTCCGGGTGACCAGTACGCCGGTGGCAGGATCTCAATTCACCTCAGACACACCCATCTGTGTATGGCGGCGGTTTAACACCCAGAGTGAAACGGCTGGGTGCAGAGGAAAGGGATGGGTCAGCCTGCCTCTGTTTCGTTGGCTTAGTAGGATTCCTGTGAGAGAGAGAGTAAGTCCTGCCTTAGGACAGAACACCACAAATCCCTGGGGAAAGGGATCCTGGTAGATAAGAGTGCCGCCGAGCGAGAGAGAGTGGTTTTAAGAGCAGGCTCTGCACAGGCAGATGGAGGAGAGTGGCATGAGGCGCTCTAGGTGGGCTATGTGAAGGAAACGAACCACGTCACACCCACTCGTTAATATCGTTCACAGCAAAAGTGGTCAACCTTACGACACCTACTAACTGGTTCTGTATCTTTGTTAATGGTGGAATTTGCGTACTACCCACTGGTGCTACATTCACTTGCTTTAGCTTAGGTTCAAGTTATCATTTTTTAGACGAAGGGTTTCTAATAAACCCTGTACTTTTATGGCTCTGTACTCTGATGACATTAATAGATACGAATGTGGTATGTCGGAGGGCAGACGCTTGGCACAAAAATCAATCCTTTACACATCTTCAGGTTAGCTAGGGGACTCAGATTCTACCTCAAAAAGCAGCACAGCTAGAGAGGTCGTTAAATTCTAATCAAAACAGTCTAGACCAGTGATGTCAAAGATACGGCCCGCGGGCCGCATCCGGCCCCCGGGCCCTATCAATACGGCCCGCGATCGCAATGTGACACAGAAAGAAGAATCATGTATACTATACAATTAAATAAATAAAATGTTATAATAATTCAGTAGGTTTTTTTTAAATTTGAATCTGGCCCACCTACACATTCTAAATTTAATACACGGCCCTCTGCAAAATTAAGTTTGACACCTATGGACTAGACTAAAAACACTTTGAATAAAATGGTATCAATTTATGTCAAAAAAAGTGCAAATGAGAAAGTTTGCTTGTTTAGCTCGCTGATTACAAACTATAATCATATATGACAAACAATTACTGCAAATGCAATTAAATTTTTGTTTCGTTTATTTATTTACCGCATTGAACAAATAAACGAACCAAAAAAAATTTGCTTTCGCAGTAATAATTTGTAACACATTTATAATAATGGTCCACTAGTTTCAGCTATTTAAGCAGCCTTGACAGGTAAAGCCAGAGGATCTATACAGGGCAAAAAATGTGAAATCAATAATTTCAAAACAAATTAAATAAATGTTAATCTTAAGACCATCTTAGCATCAGCGAGTAAAGAAAAACAAACAGCCGAAAACTGTGGTTACAAAATCAAATTCGAACATTTTATAGCAAGAAAGATCAATAACATTGAGATATATACAAAATTCACATTGTGCTAAGTAGCATTATTAATCCAAAAAGCTGAATTGAAGAAATATAAAATTTCACAACACAATCACTTCCAGCGATACCAAACACATAAAACAAAAAAACTGGAGCTACTAAAACAAAACACGAAAAACAGTCAAGCAGCTGAATGATTTGTTGGTGTAAAATTGCATATGTTGGGCAAGGTCTTTAATCACAAGTTGTTAATTTACGACAAAGTCGATAACGGTTATCTTCCGATGCATCGAGAGATGTATTGAAAATTTTATATACTATTTAGCAACATGTTCCAAATTGCTCAAAAATAGAAACAACGTACTACCCCAGTTACAGTTGAAGATGAACGGAGTGAACACGTACTTCTGTCTTTTTTTTAAGTAAGTGTTAGAAATGGAGTCACCGAGCGTGTGGGTGAGCGGTAACAACGCTGGGGGCCTTTCATTCTGGAGGAGGTGGGTTTAAATCTCCGTCCGGGCATCTAGGTTTCGGTTTTCAACGGTTTCCCGAAATCACTCCAGGCGAATGTGGGGACGGTTCCATTAAAAGGCCACGTCATGATTTCTTATTCCAATTCCTTGTCCTCAATCCCGAATCAAATGACCTCGACGTCGACGAGGGGTAAAGGCTGATGGAAGTAAATAATGGAATCTGCAGGGACATTGTTAATATCGAAGGTGGAAGGTCTCCTATAGAGACGAAATATCTACGTGGCATAAATTCGGTTAAAATTCACAATATGTAGGATGGTCCATTCTTGAGTTTCTATTTAGACTTGTTGGTTTCGTAAAGGACGCGAAACCATAAGCTATGATTCAAAACCAGGATTAAAAATATGATGAGCTCATGAGTGAAATATGACACTTATTTCGGATTTTGTTGTTGAAGATCGACGAACGACTCGGTTCCGTAATTTCAATATTTTGTATTTTAAAAAATGATTTAACAAAAACATAAATTGCAGTCCGCAGTGACTGATTTCAAGTATCGATAAGTGCTGGAAATGTTACCAACTATGCACTCCAGCCGTACGCCTTCCAGACGTTGACATGTTGCTGAATTTGAAGGAGCTGTGGCACGTATAGCGTTTTTCGTCCCTGGAAGGGTTTTTTGCAGCGATTACCTGATGGACCAGAGAACTGATCAAACGTTATTTACCTCATTAGTATAAAAAATGTTCCAAGACATTGCAAACTGGTATTCAGAAACAAAATGACTACATTGAAAGACTTGAAGAGCTGTTATCTACAATAAAATATAACTGTGAGTAAAAAAATAGTGTACATATCTTCTAAAATATCCCTCGTTGATTTTTAAAGTCATTAAAAATTCTGCACAAGGGAGTATTGGTAATTTTTTGTAGTCAGTTTTTGAAATGATTATCTCCAGTACTGTTATTTAAAGGATTACAACATTTGCACTGATTGACATTTGGATCTATGAATCAGATATCGGTTTTCCATCGTTATCTAGAACCCCACACTGCGATCGGTTCCTGACACATAAACACGGTGTCCAAGAAGAAACCGCAGATAGGTCCCATCATGTCCTACTGTATGACAAAATTTTATTTCTGTAAAACTCTCACCATTTTCGAGATATTGACTCTTTTTTTCGAAACATGTGACTTTGTTAAATTTATTCCATGCCATTTCTACAAATTAATACTTTATGAACCCCGTTATTTTAAAATTTACTCAAGGTTATTTGAGCCATCTAAAACAGTGTTCTTTTTTCTTGAAATATTAAAAAAAAAACTTAAAAAATCTTTATTCAAACGGTTGACTTCGACAGCCTGTGATGTAAAAAAATGTATTGCTCGCCGAATAAAAAGATCATGTATCAAAACATTTAGAACGTGCATAACAGCAAATCGTGGCCATTTTGAACAATTTTTATAATTAACGAAATAAAATATATTTCTTGCATTTATTCTATTTGTATGCACACCATAGCAAAACCGTTTTTTTTTTTTTTTTTTTTTTTTTAAATCGTTATCATCATTGTTTTACTACATGTTTAAAAAGCACAATGGTCTCTTTTGCAGACTGAACTACCATAAAACAATCAATTTAAAAGAAGTATACAATAATTATACCATTTAAAAAATTTTATAAGGTTTTTTTAACGTTTTAAGAAAGAAAAGACCATTGTTTTAGATTACTCAAATATCTTTGAGTGAATTAAAAAAAAAAAAAAAACACGGTTCAAAAGTCTTAATTTGTAGAAATGACATGGAATAAACGGAACAAAATGTTTCGAAAAATATAAATAAAATCAACATCTCGAAAATGGTGAGACTCTTACCAAAGTAAAATTTTGTAATATAGTAGGAAATTGAAGTGAGTTATTGTTATGTTATGTAATTAGTGTTCTTGCGTACTTATTGAACAGGTCCTTCGACCGCTGAATTTGTCAGAAGAAGGAAGTGACAGTGGGACGTTGGGACTCGTTCGTGTTGGCTTCAGCGAGCATTTGAGCCGTCCAGCGTCGTGGTGTTGTAGAGAGCAGGTGCTGCGACGTGTTCAGCTGTCTAAGAACAATAGAGGTAACGAGCAGAGGGAGTGGGGCGGGGAGGAGGGGGAATTGCTGTCCCCTCAACAAGCCACCGCAAACTGGAGGTTGACTTTCACCTCTAGAACCAGCTGGGGAACAAAAGAACTCAGAATTATTTTCACGAAAAAGTATTTTTTCATAGTAACTCAGCCGGTTGGATAAGCGTTAATGTTCGTGCTTGGCATTCAAAAACATCTCTATTCGATTTACGGTTCAGATATCCAAACGGCGGTTATTCTAAGTTCTCTGAAATCTCTTAGCGCTGATTAAAGGTCCGTTCCTTCGTAAGAGTTAGGCCAAATTTCTTTCTCATTCCTTTCTTATTAAAAAAAAAAAAAAAAAAAAAGAGTTTTTGTTATGACTGATAACCACAATAGTATATATTGTCTGTATCGAATAGTGTCAAACTTATTATTTCTTTTCTGAAATTTATTAGTATTTCTTTACCATAAAAATTTACTAATTTATACCGTTATAATTATTAAAGAAGAAGTTGAAAAACCGCTACAAAGGGTAGTAAAATACCAATCAGATACCAAGATTTGGGTAACTGTAACTACCAGAACTGAGTTTTACAAAAACTAGCCACAGCGAAAATATTTAACAATATTTTGTCAGATTCAGAAGCTTTAAAAATACAAAAGTCGAAGTCTTGTTCAACTATTATACTTTTTGAATATTAAAGTAATTTTTTTCCTTCATCATTGTATAGATTGGTTCGATGCAGTTTGTCACACCTTCCCATCTTCTTCATCTCAATATACATACTCTTTACAATATTCACCCTCCGTATACAATGTAGATGGAGAGCGCGAAAATAAAAATAAAAATACTGGAATCTACTAATCGGCTTTGGTGGTAAAAGAAGACTATAAGAAAAATCATTCATTCCATTAGTGGAACGAAACTGCTTACACTTTAATTATTTTAAAGAATATGGGTAGCAGTTAAAAACAATATCGTCGAACACTCGTTCACTTAAAGATTTTGTTTTAAGCCTTATTGTTTCGGGGTATATTTCATCGGCGTACTCAGTAAGATAAATGTCTATTGGGCTTATAAACTTCTTGGACTCCACCTTCTAGTTTATAGGAAACCAATAATAACAGCACATTAAGATTTATGTCCGTAATAAAATTAATCAACCTTTTATGGTAAAGTTAAACCACGATTTAGCAGAAAACCTATTGGGCATTGTCAGTTTTATCGTATCATGAAGCATTGGTTTCTACGCCTACGGTAGGAACGTGAACTACAAAACATACCAATATTTCTAAACTATATTTCATATTCTTCATAGTTGGATTAAAGTTGTCATACTGCTGCATCACTGCCGGATTTTCGGTATTCATGCGGTGTCTGAATTCTGACTGGAATTTGCTATTTATCAAAGCATAAACACAAAACATAAAATTACAGTACTAGTATTTTCATTTTTTAAAAAAAGGTTCGTCAAATCTCTCGTGTCTTATATATTCGCTGAAAAAATTCTTGTCCATAATTCTGAAGATCAAGAACGCTGCTCATTCTCAACTTTTAACTTAGAATTTTGTAATTATGCACCCCATACACGGTAAAACGTAAATTTTGGACAAAATAGTTGTAGTAAAAATAACTTCCTCTGTATTTAGTGGGGATTTAATATAAAAAAATTTGTTTACGTAATCATCATGAGTATTAAATGATAGCAACTGGCAATATCTGAAAATATTTGGTCTTTTTATTCCACTATTTGTACGAGCTTTTCGTGAGAAACCGTAAAAAATCCAGTTCCATCTTTATTTCCCAAATAAATGATCAGAAAGTATTAAATACCAAAAAATGTATAGTGATCTCTCTGATGTTTATGATTTCTCAAGTAAGTAAAAGAGTAGTTTTAACAAATTTGACTCTTATTTCATAAATTTGATTGTAAATCTACGGTGAAAAACGTTTTAAATTATTTTTTACTACCCGAAATATTTTTAAATTGATTTGCATATATCATTTAAAATCAATATTGCAGAACCTGATTAAAAAAAATACAAACCAATTTAATATTAAAATGCAAAAAAGGAAATACCTACTTTCCTAGCTAGAATTATGATATAGAAACCACTTAACATGAAAACATTCTTCTTATCAGTCACTAACATAGCCACAAACCACCTACAAGTCTCGTATGGGGATTCGAACCTGCGTCTTCCCATTGCAAGCTCAGAGCTTTGCTAGTTGTTCGATTTTTCATGGTTTCGAGAAATAACGCCAGGCGAACGCTGGGATTGTTAGTTCAAAGGGTATAGCCGATTTTCTTCCCGTTCCTTGCCCCCAGTCGTTTCATGCCTCTAATAACCTCGACAACGACGAGGCGTAATGCCATAACAAAAATAAAGAATATCACAATCTTTCTCACAAAGTGTGAGTAAGCTATGTATCATAATTGGACCACTAGAAAACATAATGACAATATAAATTAACCAATTGAAACAGGGCCCTTGTCTTGCCAACCAGACTTGCGACCCTCTCCACTGGTCTGCTTAACCAGAAGACTTCAAAAGTGACTGCTTTACCTCTTCTCTCCTCCTATACAGGGTGTTACAAAAAGGTACGGCCAAACTTTCAGGAAACATTCCTCACACACAAACAAAGAAAATATGTTGTGTGGACATGTGTCCGGAAACGCTTACTTTCCATGTTCCATTTTCTTTGTTTGTGTGTGAGGAATGTTTCCTGAAAGTTTGGCCGTACCTTTTTGTAACACCCTGTATATTTGAAAAGGACTTTAAAACAAGTCTACATGACTATTTCATCGAATCGTTTATTCAACTACGTGCTAGAGCCAGACAAGAAAGGAAACAAGGGTCGAAGTTATTTAACAGTAGACACGGCTGGCCGAAATCGTAAAGAAAATTAAAATTAGCACAAATTTCTCAATAACTACAATCGTCCCTTAACAACAATAAAAATTTTTGAAACACCTCCTTCGGAAAAATTTTCATTGCCTCTCTCGAACAGTGCTTGATGTGCTTTTCTTGACGTGTTTAAACTTTGTAAACAGTGTGGTGAATTATGTGCCAATCATTCGATTGAAATTAAAAGCACTTACAAACTTATGAAAAAATGAAGTGCAAGATAAATCTCAATAGCCATTTCCCTGTTCTGCTTTTAATGTTGTTGATATTGATGTTAACCATCCAGTGGTACGCGATTGTTGGCGATTCCAACTCCTAACTCCTCGTTTAGCGTCCTGAACTTCCTCTTTTAAATTATTGTTTTATTCCTAACCCTGCATCTGCTTTGACATTTTGGGCGATATATCTGACTAAACACATTCTAGAACCTTTACGTTCGTGATTGTCGCCGCCGGTTTTACCCGTACCATCCAAAAAATGAAAACAAGTTCCAGTTGTATTCATAAGATCTCCTACGTAGGATTTAGATTGTAGATTATGACTAGTAAGATCTTTAACGTTAAGAAACATGCAATTGAATTCAGGTTAACAGGTTCGTAATACAGCTATATCTTTACATTATTAGAAAGTAATACAGTATTTAATAATCATATATACGGGTTAAACGTGGAAACTGCAGGCTCAGTGTTCGTATATTAGAAGAGTGGAACAAATTTACATACTCTCACAGAAAGCTAGAATATTATAAATAAACTGAAATCATATTACCATCATCTATTATATTACCGAATACGAAATTGTTAATGTTGTCTATCCTATTCATCTGATTCTGTTATTCAATGAAACACGAAGTCGATTGAGGTACATGATTGGTTAAAACAAAAATGCTAAGAATTTTTTTCTGCATTAACATTTTGCACTATGGCAATGCCTGGCTCTGCATTTTCCTACCGGTCACGGCCATGAGAAAGATATTATTCTTTTATTGTTATTAAATAAAATAAAATGGCTTACTTATTTTACTAATATCTTCTGTATGAATTGTCTGCTAGATGCTGCAAAACAATTAACAACCCTCCTCCGTCGGATATTACACATTAGCATTCTCCTGCCTGTATTTTCCGTTTTCTCGGATCTTCTCTTCTCTTTCTGAGTTTATACGTATTGTAAGCAGTGCTTTAATCAGTCTTGAAACTAACACTAATTGGAAAAGGTTTTTTGTGTATAGATGACCCACAGGTAACCTTCAATATTGTTCACATGACTTATGCAATATTTGAAGTGATGATTCCCGGCGTTTATACGAACAGATTTCTTTATTTGCATGTATATATATACTATGACATAAAATCCGTTGTACGTGAGTAAACCGGATCTTCCATGATTAACCTCTGAATCTATTCATACTATAGCTTTCTCGCAGTCGAAATGCATGTCAGAATCCAGCGCCACCTATCACAATGATTTACAATAACCTTTCGCGCTACGTCAATAACATTTTGTGTGAATATGGCCTGAATCGGACCGTGATGATACGGTTTTCGCATCCCTAGAATTTTATATATAAAAATTTAATACTTTCGTCACGCTTGTCGTAGTGTCAATCTTGTATGTAGTACAAATCTGGTAACATAAACATCAACAGTTGTTCCCAGACGGAATTATGATTTATAATCTATTGTATGTAGTGGTTTGGTTAACGTTATCTAACGTGTTATACCGGAATTTCAGATAACTGAAGAAATAAATAACCATAGTTACATGCATAAGAACGGAGTTTTTCTCTGCGTCTGCATCCAGCACTTCATCAGAAGATGGCGACAGAGGGTTGAGATCGCCGAAATATCGTGTAATTATAACACTTCTTTAACTCCGCTAGTCACCCGAGAGCATTTCATACTTAGTTACATGGTCAAAATAACCAAAAACGTGAAGTATCTATCTGTATCGTATTATTATCATTGGTGGAGTGTTCATGTAAGATGCAGTGTTACCTGTGGAACCTGTTCTCGGTTCGAATGATTTAGATTTATCGTTTCTTGCTTTGTTTCCCCGTCACGCAGTCATAATATATACGGCAAATTTTAAGCAACACCACCTGCTTTCAGACTGTGAAAACCGTATCCCGACTGGTGGTAGTTTTCTCGTGAAGTCTTGACCAAGGGGTCAGACAGACGATTCCCGTTACAAGTTTATAATAGTAGTTAATAGTTATAAATTAACACAAAGTATGGCAGTACTAATAATCACGAACTTCATACATTTAAATCTTGACAATGTGGCTTAGCGGCCTACAATTGTAAACACCGCTCAGTTCCACTTTTTTTTTTAACTCATGGCTTTACGCCTCGTCAACGTCGAGGTTATTAGAGCTGGGATGGTATTGGGGACATGGAACGGGAAGGAATTAGGCCAAAGCCTTTTGAAGGAAGTATCTCGACATTCGCTGGAGGGATTCTAGGAAACCATGGAAAACCCAAATCTGGATGCCTGGACGGGGATTCGAACCAGTGTCCTCCAGAATGCGAAGTCAGAGCGTTACCGCTCACCCACCACGCTTGGTATACTCTACTCATAAGGAAACAACATGGATCTGGTTAAAAGCTGATAGATCTGATTCTGCATGGTATTTAACAAATTGATAGATGAAGGAAATACACACAAATCTTCAGAAGGCAACTGAAATGCGCGTCATCAACAGAAGCCTTTTTGTTATATTTGTGGGACTTCTTTAAAGAGCGATCCCAACATAATGCTGACCGAAGTACTCGTCCAATATACACTGAACGACAGCTGGTTTTCGCTCTAGTCACACCTACACCCTGGTGTAGGGTAGCAATGGAAGGGGCCGTGCGCGGCGCTTGTTATGACAGGTAGCTGGGCGGCCGATATTGCCTGCTCCGGGGCGGTGCGCCGTTTCATTGCAGCCGATATTCTCCACCCGCCTTCTCTTCCTTTGAGACACGTGGTGCTGCCGTGAAATGGAGACTCGAGAGGATGCCTTTGAGCGTTACGTCGCCGTAATGAAGCCGGTTAGCACGACGACGGGCGCTCTTCGTAACGAGGCTTCCAGACTCACACCAACCTTACGACCGTCACTCGTCTTCCTACTTCATTCATATCTCTGGACTTAACAAGTCTAATACTTCTGTCCATTATACCAGGCTGTATGGAAAACTGTTCTACACTTTTCTTATGTTGCTGGTTAAAGTATAACCGACTATAGTTGAATCAAGCTGAGTGAGATATAGTTCCACTTGTCTCTCCTGCCAATTAAGAAACATTTTGAAACTCTGTTAAACCCTCGAAAAGTTATAAAATATTTATACTTGTGAATAAACTATTTTTCAGCATTTAGCATATAAATAATTTGTTGTAATATTTGATGAAATGAATGTCAAATTTTAATTAATCTATTTCTATATATTTGAGTTTAACTGATGCAGTCTATTTAATATTTGATTGCGGCAAACCGAGCATGGTGGTGTAACGGCTAGCGTTCTGGCCTCGCATTCGGGAGGACGGCGGTTTGAATCCCCGTCCGGGCATTCAGATTTGGGTTTTCCATTGATTCCCAAATCACTCCAGGCAAATGCCGGGATGCTTCCTTCAAAAGGCCATGGCCGAATTCCTTCCCATTCCTTGCCCCCCATCCTTTCCCGTCTCTAAAGACCTCGCTGTTAGAGAGACGTTAAACAAATTAAAAAAAAAAAGATTGTCGCAAACATATTACCGAATCCATATTAAGTCCGGTATCTCTATTTAATAAAATAAAAGCTTTTATTAATGAAAAATCTTGGTTAATTATTTGACGTGTAAATAGTGTACTAATATTACAACAATTGTAGAGAATTAGTGAATTTGGTGAAAAAGATATTTTATAGTTATGTTAGAGCTTATATACCCTTCGAACTGATTTTAAAATGTGTTCATTTAAAACATTTTACTATCAACAAACATACTAAATTCACTGATTTTATTTTAAAAATGGCTTTGAGCAATTATAGCCTCTCATCCGTATTCTTAATACTTGAATGCCACTATATTTTGAGTGATTGTTTTTCTGCCACTATGTAACTATGCTATCAAGTTCTGCAAATCCTCTACACACACCAGTTCCGAATGACAGGAGACGCACAATGAGACGTTAAGAACACAAGTTGCAAGATGTCGTCTCATCGCCGTTTTATAAACCTGGTAGCTACGAAGTTATATAGTTTCCAGGTTAGCTTTTATTTTGATCGTAAAGAGATTCGTTTGAGCATCCGCGACGTCACCTATGCAATCACTCAAAGATCCGATCTTGAAAGTAGTCGTCTAGATTTCTGTTGTTATACAGTTTTTTTTTTAACTTCAAAGCGAATTAAATATAAGCAACAACGCTACGCGCTTTCACAATCTAGGTTTAGATGGTGACAGTAACACATATGGAGGAGTGTTACGATGAAACGCATCTCGAGAGCATTCGTTAGAAAAATAAATATACCAGTCTGTCTATTAGCTGAGGGAACAAAGAGTACAAATATTACAAAATTAAAGATTTCAATAAACTTTCTGTTTCTAAAATCAATTGAAAATTTTCTAATATCAGCATGAAGTTTTTCTGTCTGTAGTATATTATGTTGTGGATGGATGTCATTTGAAACAATTTGCGAGACATACCTGATCACAGTTTGATATTAACGTTTTAATTTTTCATAATTTTGATATGTGGTTTTGTCATACATACCATTAGTAACTTAGATGAAAATGTCTAAAATACCCCAAAAATAATGAGAATGAATGTAAAGCAATAAAAGTTTCCTTCTACTAACTTCCTCTTATAGGATTCTTTAGTAAAGTTTTACGCAAGTAAAAAACTCAATTCTAATTATTCAGTGAATCTTCAAGTTCAGAGTTATTCAGGATCCAATTTTACTACAAATAATGTTGAGAGAACAATTGAACTCTCGATCCAGTTCGATTTTCTTCTTCAATTTTTTGCATCTTGGTTCGAAACATTTTTCCCAGAGATCTTCAATTTAGTTTAATTGCAATGAAACAATGCCCCGTGACAATGTCCGTACTGACCTAATTTTTCATTTCATGATTTTTAACCGGCTTCAAAAAACGGAGTTTTGAACCGATCTGAATGAAATTTTTTTAGTGGATAGGGTATACCTCCAAACTAGTCCCATATGTATTTCATTGAAAAACCACCCCTTCAACGCTTTCAACAGAGATATATTTCGGAACAAGTTGATGACAAATGGGACAAGCCGAGACGAATACTCCAACAGAAGACGCGGTACACACCGGACAGAGGAGCGCAAACAGGCGCATTCAAAACGAATGAAGAGGTTCTGGGCCCAAAAGAAGACAAAACTCCCTGCCAAATGCACAAAGGCTTAACGTAATTCTAGTTGGCCTCAACAAATAATAAATAATAATACAAATGATGTTCTACGCGGAGAGGGTATAGTTTTAATGCAATAACTAGAGCGTTTTTTTTTTTTTTTCATTTCATTCCTCCCGGCAGAAGGCTGGGAGGCGGGCTGCTGGAGAGTCATAGGGGACTCTTTTCAGCCAATCTATACTACGGGAGGGATGGAAGGTCGGCCGTGGCCTTCTAGAGCGTGTTACTTGTATTTATTTATATGCTAGGCCGTTACATTTCCACTGCGCGAAGCAACTGACGTTTCGTTGAAAATTACAACTGATGGCCTGATTTCTGAGTAAACGGAATTCACGGTAAAACTAACTTTTCAGTTTTTCGAATAATGTACAGATCATAATTCGGGGGTAATGGAGAGTATGAGAAATTTAAGGTAAGTGTTCACTGATTTGTATACTTTTTTCGTTGAACGTGATTCACGCAAAAGTTTCTGGTCGGATTTTAATGTTCGGCCCTTAGTACCACACTTAAAATAACAGATGTTTCATTTTGAAGCTGGAAAGTTGAGTAATTTTGGGTACAAAAGTTTCCACAAATTAGTGCCAATTTAAAAAAAAAATACATTCATTAAACAACATTCGTGCAGTAACTATTGGTTACGCTTTCTAATAACGCAAATAGGGATTGCAATCCAGCAAAGCGGGATCCCGCAATCCCGCGGGATCCCGCATAATTACACAGTCTGGCGGATCCCGCACAAAATTAAGCGGATCCGCAATCCACAAAATCCGGCGGAAACGCGTGACTCGCTGACCCATTTGGTCTCTGTCGGATATTTTGCACTGTTAATTTTAACGATCGCGTACCAATTTATTTAACAGCTATCAAAGGAAATTGTATATCCTTTGACTTATTGTTGTTTTTGCCGCTGCCTCAATGCGTTTCTTTGACGAAAGCCGCCTGTTTACATGTGCCGCTCAGGCTATCGATTAATACCTCTTCTCCTTGTTATTATTTCGACTAAAGGTAAAAAAAATTATAATGAAATTTTCACGGGTGTATCGACGAATTGTGTTGTAGGAACACCATACTTCGACGGCTGCCTCCACTGTGTTCCTCACGTGTGAAATCTCGTGTTTTTACAATGCAATCCGGAGATACAACCAATGAGGACTTCACTGCAATCATTCGCCGAGAAAGACTCCTTTCTTACTAAAAAATATTAATTTCCACTCTAAAAATGTCGTTACGCCACATAAGTAAATGTGAAATACTTGACAGTTTACATGTTGGTGAGTAGTTTCTTTTAATAACATTGAATCAACTGTCATATCAATCAAGGTATCAGGAGATATAATAATGAATCACGCAAAAAAAGGCAAAGTCTCGTGCTTGTGCAGTGACAAAAAGTTATGAGATCTTGTTCTGAGCCAAGTCTACACTTTACAGAGTATATTCACTTAACTTTGTGAAATGGAATGCTTTTCTCGGTGTTATGGAACGTTTATTTAGAATTAAAAAAAAAAAACTCTGGTAAGTTGGCCATTAAGCGAACCATATTTTTAAACTTATGCGATGTATTGTAAGACACATAATATCACCTAAGACTCAATATTTTCCATTTTTATTATTTATTTAAAAATTGGTTTAGATTAAAAAACATAAATGTAAAATCTCGAAATACGCTTAAAACTCTCTAAAAAGTTTGAATGTCATTTTGCCAATCAAAATATTGTTAACTGTTTATTTTCATCATTTAACATTAAAAACTATTTATTAATTTAATAATTTATTAATTTATTAACGTTTTAAGTAACTATGTTTTAAATATATGCGTTAAAAAACTGTCCCGCGGGATTGAAAACACTGCGGGATTGCAATCCTTACGTACAACCCATAGTCGCAGGTACAAAATAGGCTACGTATCATTTGAATGTGGAGTCAGAAAATTGAGAAATTTAAGATAAAAAGTACACAAATTAGTATCCATTTTTCGTTGAACGCGAATCACAGAAAAACGTCTAGTCGGATTTTAATGTAAAGCCCATAGCTCTGTGTTTAAAATGGCACACTTTTCATTCCCATGAGCTGTCAGAAATCTGAGAAATTTTTCCATAAATTTATATCAGTTTTTCGTTGAACACAATACCCGCGAAACTTGTGGGTTAGATTTAGTTACTTCTGGCAGTCAAAATGATGATGGTGATTTCAGCGTACGAGTAGCATCATTTTTTTTTTTTATTCCCGCTGACCAGGGATTAACTGTGACATAATCAGTTTAACAGTCCACGAGAAGGAAAATTGTGTGTAACAGTTTAAATAAACAAAGTGCAAACAAAATCTTCCACAACAGGATAGTAAAGGATCATGTAAAATAATATGAGCGTGGTTGGAAAAGTTTCTTGGTCTCAACAATCGCGTAACACGTTATTTCGCCAACATGGATGATCTTTACCCTCTGCAGAGCAATAAAGCATTTTTTGAATTGAAAACTTCTTTAGGCGATTTTTGGATGGGTAAAATTTGACGAGTTCACCTCACCGGCCTGCTACGACGTGCTACGCGTATGACATGCGCCTTGGACGCTTTTCGGATGGGTAAACTCTTATGAATTCACAACACCAGCATGCTGTAATAGCAGTATATCTGTGGCTATAAGCATTACGTGTTGCGCTTGGACAGCAGTGAAAGTATAGATTATACTTGTATATAATATACGAGGCGCGTCCAGAAAGTAAGTTCCGTTTCAATTTATCTCCACTGCAGGGCTGCGATTGCAGTTCCGCACATGCGCTGTAGACGATGTGTATCAAGGGGAAGAACGTGCGCCATTTGGAGATCGCTGTCAGTTACGTACGCTTTGTTGTGCTTGTTTGAAATGTCGGCGTTGATTGAAAATCCCAGCGCCTGTGAAATCAGGTCTGTGATTCGGTTTCTGAATGCGAGGAAACTGAAACCAAGTGAAATTTATCGGCAAATTTGCGATGTTTACGGACCAAATGCGATGAGTGATTCGATGGTGAGAAGATGGGTCCGACAGTTCAATGGCGGGCGTAGTGATGTGCACGATGAAGAACGAAGTGGGCGTCCACCTTTGGTTACAGAAGAACTGGTTTACGCGATTGATGACAAGATCCAGGAAAACCGTAGGTTTACAATTAGTGCTCTCGCTATGGACATCCCCCAAATTCCACGATCACTGATGCATGAAATTGTTACCAAACAACTGAAATTCCGTAAACTTTTCTCACGTTGGGTACCAAAGATTCTCACTGAGCAACACAAAACACAACGGATGGGTAGTGCACTTGAGTTTTTGACCCGTTACGCTGAAAGCGGCGAAGAATTTCTGAGACGGATAGTCACAGGAGATGAAACATGGGTTTCTTACGACACCCCTGAGAGTAAGCGGCAATCAATGGAATGGAGGCACACTTCATCCCCACCAAAGGTTAAGCCGAAGCAAATCATGACACTTCGGAAAATGATGTGCACAGTGTTCTGGGACTGGAAAGGCATCCTACTCATTGACTTCTTACCGCGTGGTCAAACAATCAAAGCAGATGC
The DNA here is from genome assembly GCA_031002005.1 of Vandiemenella viatica. NCBI lineage: Eukaryota > Metazoa > Arthropoda > Insecta > Orthoptera > Morabidae > Vandiemenella > Vandiemenella viatica. Next base: position 370,335,057 of record CM061920.1, on the reverse strand, counting down.
TTATTGCGAGACACTTCGGAAATTGCGCCGTGCAATTCAGAATAAGCGCCGGGGACTGCTGTCAAAAGGTGTTGTTTTGCTTCACGACAACGCACGACCACACACTGCAAACGTGAAGAAAAACCTCGTACAGGGATTTGGCTGGTATGTGTTTCACCATCCTCCGTACAGCCCTGACCTCGCTCCTAGAGACTTTCATCTGTTCTTACATCTCAAGTCTTTCCTTGGAAGTCAACACTTCACCAATGACGACGAGCTGAAAGAAACTGTTTCCAACTGGTTGAAGACACAGGCGGCAGATTTCTATGAAGAAGGTATACAAAACCTGGTGCCACGCTATGACAAATGCCTGCAAAATTTCGGCAGTTATGTGGAAAAGTAGTTTAAGAGATGTAGAATTTTGTGCAATAAAAATTTCTTCTGTATCTGTGTACAATTTCATTTTATTACCAAACGGAACTTACTTTCTGGGCGCGCCTCGTGTACACTTACTGGAGCGCTATATAATTTCCTAAGCTCACTCACTCAATCACCCACCTCGATAGCTAATGGCTTGAGAACGGTGTCACGTGTCAGCCTTAACTTGCAAAATAAGTCACCAAAGATACCATTAGACGAAATTTCAGGTTATGTTCACAATTTAATAGTCAAGCAACTTGTACCAAATTAATTGGCATAATACATTCATTAAGTATGCTTTAGTAATATTTCATACTTAAAAAATTGATAAACTTTATTGGTTAAAAAATCGTGGAACTGCTTTTCAATAACTTGTGCTAATGAAAGAACATATAAAAAACTTTTAAAAACTTAAATTTCTCATGGTGTCTGCTGTAACTACGAATGCCATTTACCATTCCGGCCTAGGCTAAATTTCAATTTAATTAAAACTTTCGCTAATGTTGTTGCTCGACCATACTTTATACATTACGATTTATTTGCTTTTTATGTATTTTACTGACCACTTTCGTTAATGGTCTTTGCAGATGTTCGCTGTGCGTGCGTTATTAGGTTGTTTAAAGTTGACATCAGATCAAATATGTTACTGAATCGAGTATTCTGGCAATTCATTTCTTCGGAATTGTTTATTAATTTGGAATCTGTATTAATATCTCTGGCCGTTACAGTGACCACCGTCAAAAAACAAGAAAAGAAAAAAGTTTGATGCTTTTGAAGCAAATAGGAATTTTTCACATTTATCAGAGTGAACTTTAAGGGCCAAATACAAGTTTTTATTTCAGAAATTTCGCGTTTACGACCTTTGAAACAATTATACGACAGCGCGATCGTCCCTTTCAGTGTTTAATAATTACGACTATTAATACTTCTAAGTTCTTCAAGCTCAAGAGATACTCACCATGAGAATGAAACACAGTCAATTTCGTATTTGTTCAGATCAGATCAACCTGTCATAACTCTTTGACTTTAAAAACTGAAACTACTCTAGACCCGTGACGATACGAAAAAACGGTCACTGGCTTACGCTAGTACACAAATAAACACAAATACATTGTATATACCTGACTGTAAGATAAATCTACTATATTACCACGCGTTCTTAGTCTTCGTGGAAGGTATTACATTTTATCTGTAGTATCATATCTACGTAAAGGTTTTTGACTATCTTGATTATAATTTTTTTTTGTAATATATCTGATATTAATCGTTCGAATTAGATGTTATAAGGTCGCAACCATCGGCGTTCTCCCTGGGTGAAATAGTATAACCTTATACCGCAGAATGGAAGGTAACGGGATTGAACCCACAATCTGAGAAACTTTTTTTTGAAGTGAAAACTTCTTTAGGTGCGTTGGGCTATTTTTGGATGGGTAAAATCTTGAGAGTTCACGTCACCGACATGCTAATGTTAACAGTATATCTGCAGCTATAGGTACGGCGTTTTGCGCGTATGATATCCATAGTTTCAAGTTTTCACTTCTCTCGGCAGTGCCCAGTTACTATATAACAAAAAGTTGTTTATTATTATAATAGCAAATAAACAAAATCCCCATTCAAAGGCAAGGCGTATAGCAACAAATTTGAAATAAAAAGTTGAATGAGAAAATTATTTAAATTGTCAGTTTTAGAGCTGACGTACGAATGTATTACATAAACAGATTTGGAATTCATAAGTGCAAATCATGGTGGTAGGTATCATAAGAATCAATTAATTACTATATGAGTTGTCGTATTTTTGAGATATTAAAATCCAGATGAAGCGAATTTCGTTAAATACTATCCTTAAAATAAAAAAGGTCAATCTCTGTCGTAGTTGCATAATCTAATCCGGCAGTCCTAGTAGGTAAAGAGAACCTGTAGCTTAACGTGGAATCCAAAATCCCAAAAATTAAGTTTTTCCAGATCATGAAGACGGTAAAACGTCTTTGGAAATGAAAGCTGAGAGCGGAATTTGAACCAACACTTATGCATTATCACGTTGATGTATCGAGCTAAGCTGTTTCACTAATAACCTGGGAACAATACCTAGAAGTAGCTTACTTATCTAAAACCAAATTTCACATGTCGTGTCACTGCGGCATCAAATAAAAAATGTATTGATCCTCCCCTTTCATACCTAACCGTAGTAAAATACAAAAATCTTCTGTCCAGTTCGATTGCGGATATGGATGGTTTTCAATGAAGGTGCTTTTTTTTTTTACTTTTTCATTACGGGCAGGAATTAACTGGATGCAAGGAATGGGAAGGAATTCACCCATAGTGTTTTGCTGAAACCGTCTCAGTATTCATCTGAAGTAATTTAGGAGAACCATGGAAAAATGAAATCTGGAAGGCCGGACGGTGATTCGAACTCACGTCCTTGTGGATGCCAGTCCTCCTCCCACATAGAGCTAGACAGTACAGCGTGTACTAAGGTGTATAGCAATCACGTCTGAGAATGTTTAGTAGGATCGTGAATGCAATGTAAAACAGTTGGTGCTGGCTAATGATCACTCAGTATTACGTAGCGCTTCTTAAATCTTGTCATTAGGTTAAGCCCCGCCATTGGACTGCCACAAACGAAGTTCGGAACACGGATAGCTGTGTAGCAGAGACTGGGGGCGCGGGCTAATTGTGGAGTGTATTGTTATGGACCACGTCTGGAGCGCGATAGAGCACTCCTGCTGACATGACAACTTCGCCTGAGGGCAGCCCGCAGAGCACGTATCGATTGGCTAGTGGCCTTGCTTTCACGTCAGTGTGACGCTCCCGTCAAACTGTATAGTCTTACGGTACAGTCTTATATCGTCTTGCACTTTGTTCACTAAAATGTATGTTGGATTGGTAAGTCAAACTAAGAAAGTGATTTATTAAAAGGTTTATAAAGCAATTTAGCTGTGATTTGTGTTTGACCTGATTACGTCTAGGGGATTTTGCCACGAAAACAGACCAATCGCAGGCGAGGAAAGAAATTTATAACTCACATCCCACTTACCACAATAGAAAACAAGTGTTAAAAGTACCGAAGTTTTGCGTCCCCCGTAAATTAAATTAAATTCAACAAATTTATGCACAAAGTATATAAACTAGGAACGCCAAAACACTTTGCATTTAGCCGGCGGCGAAGTTTTTAGGTTCATTACTAAATGCTTGTACACAAGAATAGAAAAATGGAGCTGGTAAGTTAAAAACTAAGAGCTACCTCTCAACATCTCACGCAACGATACAAAAGAAGTTTCACTTCATAAATGTAAAATTATTACCTTTTCCCTTACTAAACCTTAGCCAATGCTAAGATGATGCAAGAGAAATTAGTGGATACCATTTGTTATTTCTATCTTTGGCCCGTAGGTTTATGTGGAACCTAATATTTGCGCTTATTTCTAAGTGCCCCTCTCTCCTTCGCCTCATTTCAGGCACTTTGTTTTCTCTTGTTTTTTTTATGGTTTTACGCCTCGTCGACATTAGAGGCGGGAAAGAATTTGGGACAAAGAAGAGGAGGAATTCAGCCATGGCCTTTTGAAAGAAGCATCCCCGATTTCGCCTGGAGTGATTTGGGGAAGCCATGGAAAACTCAAGTCTGGATGCCCGGACGGCGATTCGAACCGGCGTCCTCCCGAATACGAGGCCAGAGGCTTTCTATTCATACTTGTCTTCCCTGTGAGTGACGTAACACTATCGTCATCTTTTGTTTGCAGCCACAGAAGACCAAGTTTCTCGATTTCTTTTCTCTTCAAACTACATCTGTATCATCACCTAAATCTACACCTGTTCATCACCTAAATTTAGTCCTCTTCTGTTTTTTGCACACCCCCTTAACTCTTATCAGCCATCTATGTCTTGGTTTTCCTACTGTTCTTTTATCTTGTGTCTCCGTTTCATATTACCGCCCACCCACATTATCCTTATGTCTGTACCATTTGATCCTTTCTCTATCCTCTCCGGAAGGACAGATACTTTCCAAAAACTGTAACTTCCCAGTTACTTAACCTGTCCATTCTCGTTACTCGATAAGATACAAGAATTTAGAAATAATAAGAGCAGACAACCATTTCTTAAATCGTATTGCGGATTCCTTAGCAGCAGAGTGGATGCGACGGGCCACTGGCCGTCACTTACCTCTTCCATCGACCCAACAAGCGAGGCAGCCCCCACGCTACCCAGTGACCCACTGACAGTGGAATCGGCGCCAGTGCTGCAAAGCAGAGCTTCAATTCCGTACAGCGCTGCCTATATGTGCAGATCGGTTTCACGACATCGAATAAGTGACTTATAATATCTTCCCTTAATAAGAAACATTATCGTTTCTCTTGTCTGTCAAACTAAATAGCCTCATCAGTGTTACACGACCAATTAGTTTGTATGGATCGCAATCATAGATACGTGTGATAGATGGAAAATGATTTCCTGTGCAGAAGCGTTCAAAGAATCAGCAAATATTATGGAATTTGCTCTTAAATGGTTTCACAAATATGAAATATAAAACTCTTTACAATTATATTGATCTATTAGCATTTCTACAACAAACTGTTAAACATAAACAAGTAGAAACATCTTCAACATGCCGATGTTCAGTAGCACATATATGGTAGATGCGACAACTTTCAAGACAAATCATTTTTCAATATAAATGAGACTGTATAGTCAAATCGATTGTTAAGAAATTACAAACCCAAGCATTAGGTTGAATAGCCTACATAACCACTACCAGGCATTATAAGCAATTCTCGCTTGTCAGCCTCCTTATCGCCCTGAAACATAAAGGCCGCTGAGCAATAATTCTCTGGACACAACTGAGTTCAGATCATAACCGTAAAAGAATGTGGTGTCCTGTAAACTGGCTCCATGTTGCTGAGAATATCTGGTGGAAGAGCAGTAACACTCGGGCCTGGTATTGGGAAGGAGGCGTGATGGAATTCCCGTCCAGCCACTTAGATTTCGATTTTCCATGGTTTCCCGAAACCATTTCAGGCGAGTACTGGAATGGTTCCTTCAAAGGGGCATTGCCGAATTCCTACCCGTTACTTGAATTCAGTCCATTCCCGGCTCTAATAACCTCAATGTCCATAAACGGCGAGGAGAGAAAAAAAAGTAGAATAGCCGTGACTAGTGTTGCAAACTGAAAAAAAACAAAATGTTTTTTTTCAACTTTTTGAAAAAAAACATGAAAAAAAACCTAGCACCCGTGTTTTTTTTCTAAATTTTGTTTTTTGTTTTTTCAGAAAATAATATATTTCATAAATTATAGTTTTATTTAAGGAACTTCCATTTTACAAGTGTGTTTTAAGTCTTACTGAATCATATAATGTCTAACATAATGATTCATAAGTGTATCTATATAGGTAACATAATTTTATTCATCCTCTATGTCAGTACCACATTCACTAGTATCAGTAATACCAACACTAGTTCGGTCGGTGTCGGAATTTTCTGTCTCTTCTTCTGTCTCCTCTAACTTCAGAAATAGTTAAATTTTCTTTTACTGGTTGTTCTTATATTGTACGCAAAAGATTTTCAGATTGAAATTTTAAATTGTGAGCAAAGTACACACTGTGCATAAAGACTGCGCCAATAGTTCTGTATTACGGTCTTTTAAGTTTGAATTAAAATCGATTATCATACAAAATAGGAGCTTTATTTCCTTTCAATCGTTTGTTTACACCAACGGTTGCAAGGAAACGATTCATAATTAGGGACCGTGCACAAATTACGTGGCTCGGTCCAGAGGGAGGAGGGGTTAGCTGGAAGGCTACTCTGGGCTACGTAAGGAGAGGGGGGGGGGGGGGGTTCCGAGACAGGCCACGTAACTTTCCTTTCGTAACATTTTTCACAGTTAAAATGAGGAACTGATCTCACAACAGCATGTGAGTATTTATTTCCCTCAGTTAATTAAACCCGTATGTAATTTACAATAGTCTGACAAGAGAAAATAGTACAAAATGTCTTCTGGAATCAAAACGGAAGAAAGCTATATGCTTCGTGAACGGGGGGGGGGGGGGGGTAGGCAAAAGCCACGTAGGGCTACGTGGGGGTTCACAGGAGGCCAAAATGAAGCTATGTGGTTTATGCACGCTCCCTTACTGACAATTTAATGAGTCAGTACCACTATACTCTGAGAGTTAACAAGTATACGAATATAAGGAAAGTCCAATAAGGCAAAAAACCGTGGATAAATTTTAAATTCCTAATTTTTTTCAAAGATCTATAGTTAATTTTTTAGGGCTGGCAGCACTATTTCAAATAGCAAGTATCAATCCAAACAATGGGGAATGGGGATTCCTTCTCGCGCAACCTAGTCTCTTCGGGAAATCCCCGTTCTTAAAGAAAATTTCAGTCAATTTAGTCAATATTTCAATTTTTTTTTCCTACTGAACCAGAAAAATATAGTAGATTTTAAACTAAGATAAGTACTTAGAATAAACTCTAAAACAGTCATTTTAAACGATAACTGCCTTACAAATTTGAGATTTAGTAGTTGTGAAAAAAAACGTGTTCCTGAAAAAAAACATGTTTTTTTTCAAAGTTTTTTTTCATGTTTTTTTTCAAGCCAGAAAAAAAACCGTTTTTTTACAACACTAGCCGTGACATTATCATTAATATATTTAGAAATTCTAAGGAGAAAGCTTCATGATTAATGTAGTAGATATACACTGAACAGCAAAAGAAAGTGGTATAGACATGCGTATGCAAACACAGAGATATGTAAACACTCAGAATACGGCGCTGCGGTCGGCAATGCCTATATAATACAACAGGGGCCTGGCGCAGGCGTTAGATCAGTTACTGCTGCTACAATGGTAGGTTATCACGATTTAAGTGAGTTTGAACGTAGTGATATAGTCGGCGCACGAGAGATGAGACATAGCATCTCCGAGGTAGCGATGAGGTGGGGATTTTCCCGTACGACCATTTCACGAGTGCACCGTGAATATCGGGAATCCGGTAAAACATCAAATCTCCGAAATCGCTGCGGCCGGAAAAAGATCATCCAAGAACGGGACCAACGACGATTGAAGAGAATCGTTCAGCGTGACAGAAGTGTAAGCCTTCCCCAAATTGCTGCGGATTTCAATTCTGGGCCATCAGCAAGTGTCAGCGTCCGAACAGTTCAACGAAACATCATCGATATGGGCTTTCGGAGCCGTAGGCCCACTCGTGTACCCTTGCTGAGTGCCCGACACAAAGGTTTACACTTCACCTGGGCCCGTCAACACCGACATTGGACTGTTGATGATTGGAAACATGTTGCCTTGTCTAACGAGTTTCGTTTCCAATTGTATCTAGCGGATGGACGTGTACGGGTATCGAGACAACCTCATGAATTCATGGACCCTGCATGTCAACAGGGGACTGTTCAAGCTGGTGGAGGCTCTGTAATGATGTGGGGCATATGCAGGTGGAGAGACATGGGGCTCCTGATACGTCTAGATTCAACTGTGGCAGGTGACACGCACGTACGGATCCTGGCTGATCACCTGCATCCATTCATGTTCATTGTGCATTCCGACGAACTTGGGAAATTCCAGCAGGTCAATGGGACACCCCACACGTCCAGAATTGCTACAGAGTGGCTCCAGGAACATTCTTCCGCTTGGCCGCCAAACTCCCCAGACATGAACGTTATTGAGCATATCTGGGATGCCTTGCAACGTGCCGCTCGGAAGAGATCTCCACCTCCTCGTACTCTTACTGATTTATGGACAGCCCTGCTGCATGCATGGTGTCGATTCCCTCCAGCTCATTAGTCGAGTCACGCCGTGTTGCGGCACTTCTGCGTTCTCGCAGGGGCCCTGCACGATATTAGGCAGGTGTACCAGTTTCTTTGGCTCTTCAGGGTTTTGTGATTATCGAATTAGTTTTCTGTTTAATAAATTCAAAGATTAAAATAAAATTTTGATTAATACATTATCTTTGACATGGTATATAGGAGTATCGGTGTGGAACCTGCTTTAAGTTGAAATTTAAAACATTCTCTCCAGTACAAGCAGTTTTAAGTTCACTTTCAGATCTAGTTCTAAAATCGAATATTCTAATTTTATACTAATCTTATACTCAAACACACATTACGAAGGAACTGTTGTTCCCTCTGAGAAAATGTTCACAGTTACTGAATCACAGCATCCAGCAGGGTATATTAATGTCAAACAAAGACTCTAAACAGCAGTTTGTTTTAATATGACAAAAAATAATAACCGGCTTCAAATGAAAACCTTAATTGGCATGTTTTACAAACGCTCGTTCGGATGTGGGTACAGAATGGTTAGACACTACAGAGGCATCAGAAGGCACATCTGCCAATACGTGATACTAGATGTCAACTATTCCAACGTTTTCCGAACAAAGGAGAGAAAAGTTATTAGCTACAATTTTTATGAATAATTGTCACGCCAGTGCAATTGTTTTTTTTATTATTTTCCGAACGCGTTTCACTTCAGCGGTTCTGTAATTTTCATTGGTCACATATGTTTGTAATTGTTCAGTATTTCAGCATCAGTTATGTTTGTAGCAGCAGTTTGCATTACATGTGTTGGTTGCATCTTTATGAATAACTAGCTGATACCCGCTACTACGTACGCGTGGATTAAGAATTTATTTTCCAGAATTGAATACAGAAAGTTGTTGGTAACGAAGGATTGGTCACAAACAACACCGTGTCGGCATACTATGACAGGAAAGCTATCACTATATCATTCTACCGTCGAACCTATCTCTTGAAAAGAATCAATTGCCAACATATTTCTGGCACCATTCGATAACTTCTCAAAATTACGTTACTACAACTGTTATTCATACCGGAAAAAATGTCATTTGCCCTTCCTACAGATTTTCTTGTCAAATTCTATCAATATCGGTATATCCATTTAGTTTTCAAAACGTAACAAAAAAACAGTTTACTTCCGCATTTATAGTATTATTACTGCAGAACACACACACACACACTGACTGCGAACAACCCCGGAGGGATCATTATAACGTAAAAAAGTGTACACCTACAGCATTGCAAGACTACCTACGATTTGCCTCACATTGAACCCATAAATTTGTGATATCTACAGTTTAACATTCAATCCGAATAACCAATGGTCCAGGCGTGACTCTTACGATCAAAAACAATTTTTTGAAATCTTTGCCTCCACGAAGCTTTGAATCGGAGACCACGATCCAAACAGCAGTAAGCAATGGAATTTTTCGAAATTATAAGACAACATGTATTATTTATACAGAAAATTTTTCAACCATTTGTAGACAGTACTTTTCTCCTTGTTTCATAGCATTAGTGTGCAAACTTTCATCGAAATCTTATGAAAAGTGTGGATTTGTATAAAGAACAAACAAACATTCATATTTATATATATATAGATAGATATATAGTTTACTGCAGATTACACACACACTGACTGCGAATCACCCCTGATGGATCAATATAACGTAAAAAAGTGTACACCCACAGCATTGCAAGACTACCTATGATTTGCCTCGCATTGCACCCCTAACTTTGTGATATATACTGTTTAACATTCAACCCGAATAACCGACGGCCCAGGCGTGACTCTTACGATAAAAAACAATTTTTAATAATCTTAACCTCGACGAAGATTTGAACCTGAGACCACGACAGAAACATCAGAAAACATGCACTTCAGACACTGAGCTACCTGACTGCTACATGGAAAAACAGTACAGAGACCTCCACATCCAACGCGTCTGTCTATCGCCGTTTTCGAAATTATAAGACAAGATGTATTATTTACACAGATAATTTTTCAATCAAATGTAGACAGTATTTTTCTCCCTGTTTCAAAAGATAAGCGTGCAAAGTTTAATCGAGATCGGATTAAAACTGTGGATTTGTATGAAGAACAAACAAACATACATACATTCATCTTTATATATATATAGATTGCGTAGCACTTTCACTGCACTGTAATATATTTATTCCTGATGGCTTACATTTATTACTATGTAGTGTACATCACTGATCGGCAGGTTTGTTCGAGCTTTATGAATAATTGCGTAGCACTTTCACGGCACTGTAATATATTGATTTCTGATGGCTTACATATATTATAATGAATGTAAGCCATCAGAAATCAATATATTATAGTGCCGTGAAAGTGCTAAGCAATTATTGATAAAGATGCAACTAACACCTGTAATGCAAACCGCTGCTACAAACATAACTGATTCTGAAACACTATACAATTACAAACATATGTGACCAATGAAAAATACAGAACCGCTGAAGATTTTCAGAGAATGAAGTGAAACTCGTTCGGAATATAAAACAACAAATTCAATTGCATTGGCGTGTCAATCATTCATAAACATTGATCCTATCGCAACTGAGAAAATGGCCCACAATATCCAGATGTTATTAGCTACGACTAGAAGAAATCTTGCGATGTTTTGTTTAGAAACCTTTAGCTGAATTCCTTCCCGTTCCTTAGCCCCAGTCCTATAAGTCGACGAGGCGTAAGGCACTACGCGAAAAAAGTTTAGTGCATTAGAATACGACCACGCGAAATTCGGAATAGAGAAAGTTTTCTGGAGTTTGGAAGATTAATAAGGTATATTTATACCTCATCTTAGAAAAAATGAGATACTGATAATACCTGCTAGAATGTGGTTTAATCCGCTCTTTTAGTGACACTGGGGAGAGCACGTGTACAAATGAAGTAGTTTTGAATAATGAACAGTACACTGGCGAACGTCATGGAGATGAATACTGCTAATGACTGATCGTAACAAGGAAGCGCTTATGTATCCTTACCGGTTCCATTAAGCTGATTTCATTTTACATAACTGCATGGTTCAAGGTTCGTGTTTGAGGCCTATAACGCCTGGCTAGGAGTGTAGGAGAAGCGGTGATACACAATTCCTAACGATCAGATTATGTACCAAATCCCAAAACATCTCCGCAGTAAGGAGTACGGTCATACGACACTTTTGATGTTTATTCACCCTCTCTTCTAGTGAGTTGTGTTGTGGCTCAGTTGGTTAGGCACGTAACCGTGGCTCAAAACGTCCCTGGTTGCAATGCCAGAATTTTTATGGGCCTTGAAACTGATCACCTCTTTGCTTTGTTAATGTAAAGTACTCAGTGACCCTCTGCGCGGTTTGGATTCCACGCCAAATAGAAGAATCGCTTTACCTGGTGATATTATCGAGGTAGATTAGGCGTATTCCGCAGTCGGTAACAAACTCCGTTACCACGTCATTAAGACAACATGAAATTATTATTGTTACCCTTCGGATGGAGACCTACAACTTGTTGTCCCCTCTGATATTGTCAGGAAGAGAAATACTGAACTGAACTATTTGGAGTTTCACCCTCTATACTCTTTCATCTTAATATACAGATACAGCAAAACTATCCCAGTTATCTATATACATAGAAAAACACGCAGTCACAGATACAAAATGAACTGGATAGCCTATCCTCTTCACCCAATCCTGAAATTCCTGCAGAAGTGTTATGTGGCGTGAATCGGTTGACTGGCTTTATTTCATACTAGCAGATTTCCCGGCGTTGCCCGGTATAGTTGGCAATTCACGTAATGAGAAACATGTGTACAAAGTTTTATAAAATTCGCGCCAATCGTTTTCGGAATTAAAGCAAACCTGTATTCACTCGCCTCCTACCGAGAAAGAGGTGGGTTTTGGTGACGTTTTTCTTCTGATCCAGGCCGTATTTCAACATAACCGCCACAACTATGAAGAAAATAAAACACCTATGGTGCATGTTCACCGTGTAATTCCTAGTGCAAATCTTTTTTTCTGGTCCAGGCAGCATACCAACCTAACCACCCCAATATGATGTCTCGATAACTAAGAGAGGCATCAAAAAATATTATTCGATTTGTCTCGTCGAGTTACAGAAGAATTCATCAAATATGGCGTTGGTAAATTTTTTCTGATCCAGGCAGCATGTTAACCTAACCAAATAAATTTTGAGATACGATATTTCGAGAACTAAGAGAGGTATCAAAAAATGGTATTCTTTACTTTCAGTTTATCTCATAGAGTTACAGAAGAATTCATGATCAAAAATGGCGTTTGCGAAATTTTTCCTGGCCGCTTTTGAACCTAAACCACCTCAGTTTTGACATACGATATCTCGCAAAGTAAGTGAGATATCAAAAAATTTTATTCTTTACTTTCGATTTGTCTCAGGTATGTCTTAAAACGTTACGACATATTTATTTTAAGAATACTCTAGCATTACCTGAAAAATTCTGATTCAATTTTGACTGAGTTTTCACAGTATCAACATGAGTTATAAATTGTGACAGCATGTTTAAGAAACTGCGATACTAAACAACGCTAGATTATGTTAGAAACTCACATTGATTAAATTGCGAAGTGAATGAGTCTACTTTTTTCTCGAAACGCCAGATATTTTAACTTAGTGGATTCAGCCTTTTATACAAATATCGAAAGTTAATCCAGAATTATACTATCGTAAATACTGCTGATGGGCAGAGACAATGTAGTTTTACTGCCAGAGATCGTGGTTAAAGTAAATCTGTTGTTTTTTCGTTATCAACTTGTCGCATTCAATACGGCCATTTATGGCTTTTAAAAGCTAAATCTCAAATAAAGGAAAGAATATTTCAATTTTAGTTGAGCGTGGCGTATATAACATAGGTATTACTATTAACTGCATTTGATGCTTTCTTTATAGGCTATGGTCAGAGTCATTGTAGTTGCGGGGTATGCCACATCTAATGGTTCCATTTTTGGTATTTTTCATCACACGTTGAGACTTTCACTTAATGCTCCAGCATTATGTAACGTAGAGTCATAAGACATACCAAACAACTGAATTGAGATTCTAAGTTTTAAAACGGTGAAAACCCCATCAAAATGAGCCAAGTAGTTTCTAGGTATTTATTTTTCAAATTTATCTGGTTTTATTTTTATAGATAGATAGATAGAAGATTTCAAGTGTACTTTTAGTTTAAATGAATATACTTTTTTCTCGAAACGCCATATATTTAAACTCCGCGGATTCAGCCTTTTATACAACTATCGAAAGTGAATCCAGAATTATACTATCGTAAATACTGCTGATGGGCAGGAATATGGAAGGAAGACTCGTAGTTTTGTTTGTTAATGTTAACAGTCTGATTTCTTTTTTATGGAGAACCAATCTATTTGGATATCATATCCACTATAATGTTTGTACTCTGGGTTTTAATTTTCAGCTGTAATTCATATTTAACTTTGATAAATTGTTATATCAATATCACGAGAGTGCCAACTCTTTAACTCGAGATTGTGAACAAGCGCTTCATAGTGTGCAAGAACAATTATTTCCACATCTGTCTGCTAAATATTCCAAGTGTCTCAGCCTAAATTTCAGATTACGAAGACTGTTTACCAATACTGATCGATGAGTAAGCTGCGGAAATTTTTTGGTTCTTCGTGCTGAATTGAGTTTGTTGACAAAATAGCAATAAGAAGCAGTTGTTTCCAAAAGGAATAAAAAATGTATAAGGGCTTTAAGATTGGTGAACTCGAAACAAACAATTAACTGATTGAAAGTGTCGTAAGGCATTCTACGTTATGGCTGGAATGCCTGCTTCTTGTTTTCCGACCACAATTGTCTCCCGGTTTCAAGTGACTTAATCAGTCATTTGCTATAAAGCTCTACTGACATAAAATATGGAAATAAAAAGTTGCCCGCCTCATCAGGTTTTAACGGGGTACATTATGAGCGTTAGTACCTATCGAAGGTTTAGGTTATGCAATCGACAAGTGGTTTAAACTTTCACTAAAGCAATTGATTTAATTTCTTCGTAGCCTGCAATGAAAAGGTAGATTCCTTAATGATGAAACTCGGCAGTTTCAGACCATATTTATCATATCAGTAACTGATATGGTAAAGCAGCAGGATTGGGAGTCATTGGAGGAAGACCAGTGGAAAGTAAAGATAGTGCTGCGAGTGAAGAAGGTGTATGTTGTAGATGGGACCTGGAAGGATATTGGTAGAAGAATTAGGAGTAATGCCTGGTAGGAAAAGATGGCCAAGAACACAAACCAAGCTTGAACGTATACGTGGCTCTCATATAATTAATGTTTAATTCGTAATTACTGCAAGTTTTTGAGGCGCTGTGAGACATCCGACACCTATCGAAAATCAGTACAAACCTCGTGAAATTTGGATTAATTGCTTTGGAATGATATCTGCTTCACGTTCCTCACTCATGTTTTACCGAAAAATCGCATCAACTTAAATTAAACATATGAGACCACAAGGCACCCTCGAAATACTACCACATTGCAAAATACTACATATTGCCGGAACAGGGATCCTATCCACTTAAATTGTTTTGTTCTCTTTTTAGCGGCTGTGGTTATGTTGAAATGTGACTAGGACTATATAACACCTACCCCCGGTTTTCCGTGTCACGATCCCGGATTTAATTTTTTAATAGGCGTTATACAAATTTTTATTTCCTTTGAATTGGTTCCTTCAACGAGCTCTTGACCAATTACAATTTTTTTTATAACGCTGCAAATATATCAAAATACTTCACAGTATATTATCGGTAGTTTATTCTTCGACTAAATACTCCACTTTAAATTACGATCCTGATAACATTCTCGTAAAATTCCAAAGCAATTTTGTATTCATCACAGATTTCGGCAATTCGTAATTTCCACACTTCAATTCAAATCACAAATATGTTTCTTTTATATAGCTTCAAATAGATAATCAATCATCTTCATGGATCCAACAAAGTTCTTTTACGCTTTCAGGCTTTTAGTATTATTATAAAATCGAGCTTTTCTCTCTCCATCAAATCTACTTCGCCTCAATCATTAATTATTCGCGAGTGCATCTTTTGTTTCGGTCAGTGACATAGAGTCTCCCATTCACTTGGATTGAACAACTTTTTCCTTTAAACTTAGCCTAACATACTTATTCTCTTACACATAAAACTCCAAAAAAAACAATTTTAACATTTATTTACACATTCAGTGAGATTATGTACTTTACAGCGAAAAGAAAAATTTCGTCAAAGCCATGCGGTAAATTTCCTTTTGCGACGTCCATGTTAAAATGCCGTATTTTAACACAACGAAACAATCGTTTCGTTATATCGATTTAAATTATGGGACGTAGCTATTACGGAGCAGTGCGAAATATTTTGTTTTATCGTAAATTTTATGTGAATTTTACAGCGGAGAGAATCTTAACGTCAAGAACAGGTAAGATAAATGTAACTAACAAACATTCCAAGAGATTTTTACTGATCTTGCACTGCTAGTAGCATCGCATACCGGCACGACACACTCATATTCCAGCGGTTTTAATTTAATTCATGAAGATTTTACTGTGAAATATGAATAACGAACGGGAAGAAACCATCATATCATGGCAGTTAATTCAGATTTCAAGGAATTAATACAAATTTTTTATAGGTGACTAACGATTTACAGCATTCATTTTTTTTTAATTTTAATGCCATACTTTCACTTTAACAATCTTTTAAATTTAGCAAGTAAATGTGGAGAGTCTATCAACTAGCTGCTAGAGACAAAATGTCTATATGTACTGAATGAATAATACAAGTACATGTTTAATAAGACCTTAAAGAAAATTGAATAGCTCAAATATTCAAGTGAGTAGTGTACAGTTGCCCTTGGAATTGCTGCTTTAATGCGTTACAATCACGCGAATCAGACGGACCGCTGCTCCGTCCATAGATTATACAGGCCCAGCGAGCTGGAAGCGTGGGCGTCGCGCCGGGCCTCCGAATGAGCCCCATTGACCTGGAAAGCCGCCACCGGCCTGCCTCGAGGGCTTACAGGGTAAGGTCGCAGGCACACGAGTCACACAAAACCACCGCCTTACGTAATTCAGTTCCAACGCAAACAAGGTTCAGTAAATGAATATTACGAAGACTCCTTTGTATACGCCAACAAGATGTGATCCATAAAGTGGTGCTAAATAAGGTAAAAACTATTGGAGTTGATAAAAAGGTGATTTGCTGGGTAGAAGAATTCTTAAAATGTAGAAAGCAAACAGTCAGGATAGAAAATGAATTATTAAAAGAAGTAGGAGTGAACATGGGAGTACCACAGGGTAGTGTATTGGGACCATTGTTCTTCATTATTCTGATTATTCTCGTATCACAAACATCAAAATACACAGTTAAATACACAAATCAACAACCTTAAACACAGTTAGCCCAGTACTTCGCAACCTAAATTGAAACAGGTCTTCGTTGTTGCAGGACACATAGGACATAGGACACTCGAGCATATGATTCATAGTTTGATCTTCACCACATTCGCACTTAATATTGGTAGTAGCATCAGTATAACCCAATATCACTAGGTTTTCCTTGGACCTGCCCACTCCTGTTCGCAATCGATTTAAGGACCCAGACGATCAAGTCCTCTGCACGACCAGGTGGCAAGCGCTCTGCAACTGTCAGTGGTCCCGAGATGTTAGTAACCTTCATTTTCCACAACAGCGCTCTTGCCTTTTCAAGTGACCCAATTAGTTCCCGCGATGTTCTCAGAAAGCTTTTCCTGGATTTGAGTCTCTGGGCTGGTGGGGTATGGCCGTGCAGTGGGTGAGCGCTTTCCCGTTCTACTTTGGTCTTCTCCTTGTTCGCAGCCATTTCTCTCCGGATACTGGGTGGCAGAATCCCCGAAATCTGGTAAAGCCTATTTACTGGGGTAGGCTTTAAGCAACCTGTCACTAGCCTACAGGTGTTATTGAGAGCTACATCCACTTGTTTGGTATGAGATGATGAGTACCAAACTGGGCATGCATATTCTGCAACAGAGTAACAAAGGGCCATGCCGATGTACGTATAGTTTGTGGTTGACTGCCCCACTATGATCCAACTAGTTTGCGCAGTAAGTTGTTTCTTGTAGAGATCTTCATTTTGCAATTCATGCAGTGTTTCTTATAGGTGAGGGTTCTGATGAATGATTGTGTTAATGGTTTACTGTCACAGGTTTTATTGTCTGCAGATGACATAATGATGTATAAAAGGATCAAAACAGTAGAAGACTGTAAACAGCTGCAGTGTGATCTAGATAGGATAACTAGCTGGGTGAGTCAACATGGGATGAGGATAAATGCAAAGAAGATCCAGCTTATTAGGGATATAGATAAAAAGCTAAAGCTTGATTATGATTATAAAGTGGGGAAGGAGCTATTTATTGAAGACTCTAAATGTAAATACCTCTACATAAAACTTGATAACAGACTTAACTGGGCAGGACACATTGGAGAGGTAGTAGGGAAAGGGTTCAAAATCCTTCACCTGTTGGAAAGAGTGATAAGGAGATGCACTAGAGAAGCAAAGGAATTGAGATACATAACTCCGGTCAGACCACTGCAGGAATCTGGTGGTGTAGTATGGGACCAACACTTTGAGTTTCAAGTACAGGAGTGGGGGGGAGTACAGAGAAGGGCTTCTAGATTTGTCTTTGGAAATTACCGAAAAACACAATCAGTAACTAATATCATAATAGAGCTGGAGTGGATTTTTTTTTTCGGAGTACAGAAGGAGGGTGAAGAGAGTCTTGGGAATGTACATGGCCTATATTGGTGATGAAGCGCGGAAAGATATTGGTGGGAAGTTTAAGAGAGGTGCTTGGAAGGGTAAAGATGACCACGACCACAAGCTGGCACTTGATTTCAGGCATAATGGTGTTATAGGAAAGGGTGTAAGGTATTGGAATAAGTTGCCAGGGGCGGTGATGAATAACTTACCGAAATCATTCAAAGAATTTAAAGTAAAAATTGGTTGACGGCAAAAGTGGGTTGGAAGAGGAAGGGAGAAGAATGGGTATGTAGGGAGATTGCAACCGGAGCATACGCTCCATCACAATTTGACAATTATTATTATTATTATAAGACACATGTTTCTAAAAATATTGTTAAGAGCAATGAGTTAATGTAAAACTTTTTTGGTTAAAAAATAATAATTATCTCGAATAACCTTAATCACCTGGCGACACGCATTTTTTCACTATCGTGTCTTATCCTAAGAAAGTAATTCCACTGGATATAAGGACGTATAGTTTAAAGTGGAGAACCTGCTATACACGAGGCATACTCGCGTATACAAAGTAAAGTTTTTCTATTGGTGAAGGGCAGTTAAAGGGTCCGTAAAAATTACGACCGACACTGTGATTTGGACCAAGGATCTGTCCGTCTCCATTCTGACCTTTTGATTAAGCGTTAATTTAAAAGTATCTTTTAATCCCAACGAAAGATTATTAAAGAAACTGAATCTACAGATTATTTTGATGTCATCAAGTACACAAATTTACTTTTTTCAATACATTTTTGGCATCCTCGTTTTATTAAAAAAAAATACAATAATGCAAAGAAGTTTTCGTGCCACAATTGCGCGAATACGGGTGATTGTCACTTGTGATCGAAAAGTTTGCAAGCGAGCTATGGTTCAGCGTCGGAATAGTGGAGTGGGAGATACTCTAAAACAAGTGAAGAGATCTTCTGTTATGAAATGACTTCTCAGGGACTTCCGAGATGGTGAATAGTCAAGTAAGAGAATTATCCACGCGAGATGTAACAAGTAAAACGCATAGCGAATGCAAGTTTCCGCGCAACTAATTTCGGACACTTGAAAACGTCTTTTAGAAACAGCAGATATCTATCAGCGAGCTGAAGCAAGAATTATGTGTGGGAAAAACAGTCGATGAAACAGTTTCACCAACAGTCACGTGATGTGAGAAAGAGCCATCCAATTCGGTGTGAAAGAACTGAATGGGAGTGGGGGATAGATGTAGTAGGCACTAAAAAAACTGTTATTTCAATCAACTAATTGTTACAAATTTGGTTGACAGGAGTGGCAAATCCCATCAAGAGAAAGAGGATCACGATCTGATAGGATCAAAGGCTCTTGGACTTGAACGTCTCAAGGGAGAGAAGAGGACTCAGAGATCACGAGACGGGAAAACGTGGATCGATCGAGGACTAGGTGTTGGTAAATGGCAGAGATAACGATGTAATTGGGCCTGAGGTATTTTTCTTTAGTACGATTGTAACGTGAACGTTTCGCTCACTCACTTACAAAGTGTTAGGAAATGAGATTCAAAGTTGGTGAGGCCAAGTGGAGTGACCGCCGACAGATGCAACATTTGGTGACGCGATTCGCTCCGATGGACCTGCGGTAATTACCAACTAGTCGAACAGTTGCTGCGCTAAATACCTTGCCCACTCAACAATCCTGCCGAAGCAAAGTTTTGCCTGTGTGCCTGAACTTTAACTGACTTTTATTTTAATATCATTCATTTATAGAGCCTTAGAATAAATAGTCAATGTAAAATCTTTGTAATGTTATATGAAATATTATTTCTTTTATTTGTTGTATTTAAATTTAAGTTCTTAAGTTTCACGATAAAATGTTTGTCAATTTGTATTAGCATAAAATTTCAAACATCACAACTGTTTGAGAATAAGTAGAATGTTTGTTAATGTCTCCCGCCATTAATTTAAATAATTCATTGACGAGGGTAAGACTTCATTTGCTGATATTTCCAGCGCGATGCAATACAGTCACCACAGTGTATAATTTTATATTTTTGTTTCTTCTCTAATTGGCTTTTGCATACGTGATCATAAAATATTATAAAATTTGATTTTCACTTCTTTCAAATCAGTCCGTAATGCATGCGATGCATACATCACTTAGTTATAAAGTGGCCAAGCTTTCTTATAATGTATAGGTCGATGACCTGGTAAACCTTTCATACGGAAACACAGCACAACATTCGAATTAGTAATTACTAATTAAGTAGTTATAACACACTGAATAATATTATCAAAAAACATGTGAAGGATTAGTAGAGTAAAATAATTAATTGCTCGTAATGACATTAAAACATTAACCAGGATTTGCAGAGAATTTCTACTGAAGACAAAATGTTTCACAACAGAAGATTTTATACTTATTTCGTTGCCAGAACACCTGTTACACATTTCACCATGAGGTCGAGGGTATACTGAAAATGATGTAGCTGTAATTGCTATCGTTAAAACAGCATTGACAATATAACTTTTGTTCGGCAGTTGTTAAGTTTTCGCGCTGTCATCGAAGAAATCTTCTCGAAAAACAGATGCTAAATAGAATCCTTGTAACATGCATACAAATAAGAAATTATTTCTCGAAAATGCAAGAAAATTTCCTTTAAAACTTAATAGCAGTAACTGAATTCAAGGCTAAGACGACTATCTACAACCTTATAATCCACGGTTACCTGAAATCAGTTCTGGCGACGTAAGGTATAGCAGATTAGCTTAAGGGAAATTAATAAAAGTCATCAATTATATACAGGTGTTACTGGGTATGACTTGATTAGGCCCCAAGGCGCACATATTCATTACATACAGAATTTAGTAAAGCAATAGTCTTTTAAGCCGTGCTGAAGATGTAATCTTTTGATAAAGGATGAAACATGCTACTTTTCACTTTAACGCTTAAATACTTTTGACTGATTTCGTGGCTGAATTATTGATGCTTTACTCTCATGGAAATCACTGTGGTGATATAAGATCAATAGATATAGTTTAAAACAAAATTTGACGTAAATATTTTAATTAGGAGCAGATTTATCTGAGGAAGTTATGAAACTGCCAAAGGTAATCTGCAGCATAAGTCGAAAATGAGGATCGGGTGGTTATTTCCACAGATACCGCTGTAATAAATAAATTACCACCTGCTGCTTATGCCTATCGAAAGCACTCTAGGCTAAGTTCGGCAGAATTTGGTCTCACGCTGCGTAAAGTGAACTAAGTTACATGCATATATCGAAGATTAAATAATATTTCTTCTTAAGTGGTTTCGAATATTTGCCTTTCCAGCCTAAGTTTGGAATGCTTTAAACGGTCAAACCCGTGGCATAATTTCGGAAACACGCTTACCAATATTTTTTTACGAGTGACTGGACATGGAAAATTCATTATAAACAATTAACAGTGCGGATGACACAGTATTCTTTGGAGAAGATCGTACATTTAGTATATAAAAATTTCTCGGAAGAGTTAGGAATGTACAGCAACCAAATGTTACTGCAGAGAAACCTGGCTAGTGTTTCGATGTAGTGAATTTATTCTCAAACACCGTGAGCTAAAGCAATCAAAATTACTTCTACGAAATACTAGTGCGTTGGAAATTTGTTGCCTGAACAATTCACTACGCGGAATACGCTAAATTCCTATCCACAATTCACTAAGCTGTATGCGGCAACTAATGTAAAGTGATCGGTATCAATTTTATTCTTAAACGGAAATACCTAGCGTGGTGAATAAATGGTAAGGCTCAGGCTTGGCATTCGAGAGGACTCGGGTTCGAATCCCCGCCCGAGCATCCAGATATGGGTTTTCCGTGGTTTTACCAAAATCCCTCCAGATGAATGACGGTATGGTTCCTTCAAAAGGTCATGGCCGAATGCCTTCCCATTCTTTGTCTACAGTCCTTTCCTGTCTCTAATGACTTTGACGTCGGCGAGGCGCAAAGCCAGAAACAGGAGCTGAACGGAAAGGAGATGTTACAGTACTCGTAAGTGCCTGTATAGGATGTGATTTCCGAACACTTATCTTCGGCCGGTATGAAGTATCTAACTAAAAACAACAATCTGAACTCTCACCATGTGTCAGTTTTTGGTAGTCGAATCTCCTAAAACTAAAACTCAAGCATCCCATTATATGGGAAAAATACAATTCGTTTGGCCGATTACGTCGGATTTTCAAAATTAATATTACCATCATTTCATATGATTGTTTACTTTCGAGATATACGATATCACGAGGCGAACAGAACAATTAATTAGTCTCCCAATCACTAGGCCATACTCGAACAGTTGACCCTCTGCACGCTACCGGATCCGTCAACAATAATCCATTCACCTCACAACTTGTAAAACACAAATCACTCCTTGGTAGCGGTATAACACACAACGCGAGACCTAACATGGTGTTTTCTACTTTGGAAGTTAGTCTTACTAGTTTCCGGTTGTTTGCGGTACGCGTCTGGATTCGCTCCACACTGTGCTCCGTCCACACTCAACTGACCTCTGGTGTCGACTGAGGCGGAACTGGGTCGCCAGCGGCCGCTACCGGCATTCGAAATAGACGCAGGGGGCATAAAAAAGTGACCTAGGTCGGGGTTCGCAGCTCAGCTGACATAAACATAACTGGGTCGACTTCTGCGAAGTGGTCGACTATCGACCGCGGGACTCCGCTGAATTAATGGCGGCTGTAAAAATCGCCGGTGTGGAGAACCTAGTTTGCTAGGTAACAACACTACGAAATGGGATAAATCACACATAATACTCCGGAATGTCGTATGTCTAGTACTCTTTAACAGCTAAAATTTCGTAACACTTGTCCAGGTATGAAAGTTCTCCCTGTTGGTTACCAGGGTACAACCGCCAATTTGTCAGTGGTGACGTACAGCAGGCCCACGCTCAAATTTCCGGCTTGTCGTGATAGTTTTCTATTTTTTCTTCTTCTAATGACAGTCGGCTTTATAACCATTCAGCTAGAATCTATGTTTTTCTTTTTTCATTTTTCCTCAACTGTATTACACCCTGCTAGTATTATTGATAATTACAAGTGGAAGGACAACAACAAAACACTTAATTAAAACCACGCATGCCCTGGGCCGGAGTCGAACCGGCGACCCCAGCAACGCGAATTCAGTTCGCTAACACCGCACTACCCGGTTCAGCGGCCTTCTCGTTTGCTGTTTAATGAGATACCCCGTAACATGACAGGCAAATGCTGGCGTGTTTCATTAGTTCAGTATCAAAAACTGCATAAAATACAAATATATTTCAACGCATTGCCTACCCTTTTTCCCGAGAGATGACAACGAATGCGAATAGCTAATAAATAAACGGAAAAAGCAAGGAATAGTTCTCTTTGGCTACCGTGATTGGAAGTAATTTTGAAAGTGGACGCCAGCATCAAATTAATTAACATGACCAAAAAAAAAAAAAAAAATACATGCGAAAGAATCTAATATGCCAGCTCAGTCCCTTCTTTTAAAGTCTTCTGAGTTGGGAGAGAAATGTGGACAAGTAGCGGGAAGGAAACCATTATCTGATTGAACTTTCCTGCGTTCGAATTGAGTGATTTCAGGAAACCATAGATAACCGAAATATGGATGACTGGACGGTGATACGAACACGCGTCCTGCCGAATACCGGGCTATAACAGCTCACCCACCTGTATCGGTAAAGCCGTAACAGGTCCATTATGGATTATGATACTAAAAATGCAGCCCAGCTGGGAGCAAACAGGCGCCAGTAGTCTAAGCAGGAGCCTGCCAGGCTGAGTGAACAATTGGCGGAGTAACGGTCTGCAGACCTGCGGCTGACCATAGTTCTCAAGTCCGACCTTGAGCAAATATTTTGTGTCCATATTGAAAAGAAACAGAGCTCTGAAAGACATATGACTGAAAGTCGGTCAGTGATACTCTCGCAAACCAGCCAATTAGCGAACGAAATTTTGGTTTAGCGTTAATGTTTGCGTGGTTTTGAATTTAATCTAACGTTGATTTTTGGAACAGCTTTGCAGTCGGGTCGTGCTCCGTGTCTTCGATTGTACATCCTGGCATGGTGGGTGTAGCCGCAATGTCCGTCAAACGCATAGTGAAGATATCATGACGCCGGACCACAATTGCCGCTAGCTATAGTCGATGACGAGCAACATCGCCGTCGCCAGATCATCTTAATGATAACGATGTGCGCTTAACCGATTACCGAAAACTGTAGCAACGACCTGAAACGGCTAACGCCGTAGTTAAAATCTCATGCTCTCTAAGATTGAAGTTAAATTATAAAATTTGTCCTGAGAACATTACTTACATTAGTGATATAAGAGAACTTTGACAACTCCTGAACCCATCCAATCGACTGAGAACTTGTTTTGATGAGTTGTTAAAATCTATGTAGATATATTGTTGAATAAACGGAATTAATGTCAATCGTAAATGCAGCTATTTTTGTCATTTATACAAAGCTCCCTCCGTCCATTAATTTACTGAATTTTTTTGGGGGGGGTTTTGGTGATTTATACACAGTAATCATTAATGATAATAATAATAATGAAACGAGTCCTAAAAAAGGGAGATCTTCTCTGACCATCTTCAGTGCTTCTATAACCGTTTAAAACCAACCGATAATCTTCTCTTATGGTCAAATACAGCACAGGCTTGTATTTCAGCCAGATCAGGTCACGCGCTCATTATATTGGACTAAAAAAATCTAAGATTTTGTCCCTACACTGTCCGTGTACATACACTTTCTTGTCTCTAAATCTTATTTTTGTCACTTTTAGACTCTGCGAAATGCACGTTTGGTTTAAATCGATGTCCAACAATGTCACACGGTGAGGAACATAAAATCTTCTTTGTATCCCTAAGAAGCTCTTTTTTTTTTTGTCGCTTTTATGCTAAATGCAATGCATTTTTGTTTTAAATCAATCGTAAGGGTTCCATCAATGATAAAACTCAAGATGCATATCAACTCAGGTGACATGGTAATCACAGTGACCCTGAAAATCATTACTTGTGACTAAAAACTTAATTTTGGCATTTTTATTTTATTTTTATCACACTTAGTCGAGTAATAGCAGCCAACACGAAAACACCATTGAATACAAATTCCGAACAAACAATGCAGGAGATTAAAAGGAAATCATGCTATTTTTATTAGTTATGTATTAAGTTTTATTACACCAATCATAACATTTTATTCGTAAAAATTGTTTTCTTTAAGTAGTACACTATTTATAGCATTCTTCTTCTTTTTCACTTCAACGATTATGTTGGTGAGTGCTTTTTCTTGGGAAAATTAAAATGGGTTGGTTTCCGCTTGTCTTCCTCAGTGAAGGAAGTGTATTTACGTTTTTGTTAATTTGCTTGGATGAATGTGATGTGTATATGTTCAGTACGGGTTCTTGTTTGCGAATGAATGAAAGATTGAATACAGAAGATGATGAAACTTTCGTGCTTGCCAATTCAGGTCTACTCTTCCGAAGGACATAAAGGTGCGGCATGCTTAACGTCCCCATCCAATGGACGAATCATTTGGGGTGTCCATTAATTACGCGAGGTGAAATGGGGTGGGGGTCAACTGAAATCTCACGTAAAGTTTCGAAATTCTTGTTGGAATTGTAGAGCTAAACAAAAAAGGTCTACAAATGACGCGAAAGTCGATTTTAAGGGGTTATGGGGGGTATTTCGTAGAATAGGTGGGGTGTAACCGGCTTTAGAAGAAAGGATGAGACAAAAAAAAACCTCACGAAACAGATCTCACCATAAAAGGGAGGGGGGGAGTCGGACCAGATATCATGAAGTCTCACCAGAGAGGGTGAGGGGGTGTCCGGAAATCCGGATAAACATCTCACCTCACGTATTTATGGATGCCCCCTCACCCCTCACCAACTGTTTCGTATGCCTTCATTCGCACACTCCGAAGATGAAAATTTGTTCCACAAACATGACTCGAACCAGTTAATGACGTGTCAAGGACCGCAGCCAATTGGCCTAATGGGGCAGGCTGTTTATAGTTTTAGCAAGTGAAGTAAAAGAAATTTTATCATGCGGGAACAACTAATGCCTGCATAGTAATATGAAAAAGCCTTGCTCGTATTCAAATAGCTACGTGACCATTACGAATGTTGCAGGAATAGCCTTGGTGTTCTATTTCAGTCCGAGATCAGTGGCAGTATCATATGGCAGAGCTCCGCACTGACTACACTGCGGAGCGCAGTCCTCGCGTGTACGGAGACAGTTTATCAGCAGTTCGTGTTGCCGTCGCCAAACTTTGCGCTTCATTGCATTACTTCATTTCTAATGCGACGAAATAAATACCAGCAGGAAACATGGTAACATTACACCGACGCGGTGTGTTTTTCCTTTGTTTCCGGACGAGCGGGATTCTATGCCCAATTATGAAACGGGAGGATAGCTTGGAGCCTTGTTTGCTTCTCATCTGCGTTTGAAAAGGTAAGGGTCGTCCGTTTTTAATTTCACCGACAGTCTTCAGACCGAGCAAATAAGATCATGTTTACAGCTGCTCCGTGCTACAGCAAGTTGTAATTACGTTTGAGACGCTGAAGTGCTCTCTTATCCCAGGCTAGGAGCAAAAATTATATTCGTCATATTAAAACTCGAGGCATCGCGATGACGTCAGGTTCTTTCTGTTGACCGAACGATGCGAGATTAAACTTGTTAATTATTTGATTTCTTTTCATCCAGATATTTTTTGCAAACTAGATCAGCTTTGATTTCCAATTACTATTTAAGCAGATTACTGCTATAAACATTACAAAACGTTATGATTACATACTTCTACCATCGAGAAATGTCTCTAAGAAACACAAAAGAATTTATTTTAGATCCAAAGAAAATTTCTGAGCAAATTAGTAACCTATACCTAATCGAACACGTGTAATTACTAAATTAAATCCGTCATAATTATCTGTATTTATATAACCTTAGCCTATTTCGGTGTTTCCTTTATTTTCGAATGTGAACTTTACACAGTTCCATGACAAATCATTTTGTCTCTGATCTGTATCTTCCTGTAATGGAAAATTGTCTGGTTCTATTCCACTCAGTTCAAGCCACCAGTTGGTTTTATACACCTGGCCAGTTTAGAAGAAATCTACTGGTCGTGTTAGTAAGTCAATCGATTCCGTACAAAATCAGCCCAATACTTTCACAGCATGACGTATCAGCCTTGAACGGATATCCAAAATTGCCTCAGATATCAACAGACAACCATCGATTTGACAAACGGCGCTGCTTTTTGTAACTGTTACCGAGCGTGATGGGTGAATGGTTAACGCTCTGGCATTCAGGAGGACGCGGCTTCGAATCCCCGTCCGGGCATCCAGATTTGGGTTTTCATGGTTTTCCCAAATCACTCCATGCGAATGCCGAGATGCTTCCTTCAAAAGGCCATCGCCAAATTCCTTCCCGTTCCTTGCTCCCAGTCCTTTCACGCCTCTAATGACCTCGACGTCGACGAAGCGTAAAACCATAGCAAAAAATTTTTAAAAAAATGCAGCTGTAATATTCAGCTTGTTAATTCTAGAATATATTGCTGGAGCTAATAAAAAAAACTTCAATATTTTATATTTTAGCCCCAAGTTTCATAGCGTGGCTAACATTGGAGCTATTTCTATCGTATCAGCATCTCGAACAAAGAATTAAGGTGGATGGAAGTGCTATCGGAAATCCCCTAAATATCTCAGTTGATGGGAAAGTTGGAAAGTTATATTTACCATCAGCTTTGATATCGAGTTACGAAGTTGTGATTTATACGTACCGTGGGTAAAGTTTGACTGTTACCTTATAATATATTCTTTCAATGTGGATAAAATAATTCCAGCATTAAATCTGAATGAACAGAAACCTATAACGAACAAACAGTCCTAACCAAAACATGCAGTATGACTGTGTACAGCTGATCAAGCTGCAATAATTCTGGCAGCAGATAGAGTACTAATTGCGTAGTAGTTAAAAAGTAACTCGAAGCATTTTCTGTAGACAGTGACATGAATTGTGTATTGTAGGGACAGTGGTCTGAAGTCTAATAGAAAAGATACTCACGCTCTAGACAAAACCCTGTGTACAGCCAAGAGTAATGTACCGGTGAGGCGAGATGAAAACACTTACCAACTTAGGAACCGGTCACAAAATTCCGAAGACACTATGGTGCTCCAGACGTGGCTAAAAGATAATTTTACACTTTAGATAGACATATTTCGCGTTCCGTACTAAGACCAGAATTCCCCCTGGCTAATGCTCTATCCAATATCTCTAGTAATGATGAGTGCAAAGTGACAAATGTCTTCTGTATTAATATTACGCTCTCGGGTAAATAACGGAGTAAGTATGACGTTTTCACACGATATTTCGGCTATAGAACACTCCACCGTGGTCAGCACCTAGTTTGTTCTTAGGAGTCTGTTAGATAGCTTTTACTTAAATATGTTGATGTGAGCTCTTAATATTGCCCCTTAACACCTATTAAATCACTGTTATCACTGTCATTATAATAAGTTCTACAGCTCTTTTTTGTGATGACATCAACTTTTTGTATCTAACTATGTTATTATGAACCTGTAAGCAGGATGCGTCTGTCCCTTTGCACAGCAAAAACTACAGAACTAACTGAATGGGGTTTTCCCAGTTTTAAAGTTTATCGTCTATCTTAAAATCTGTAGAATACCTGGTGACTTTACATGAGATGCGAACGCAACAAAAAAGTATAACTCCCATAGAAGATCATGCTTCAACAGAGATAAACATTGCACCCTTTGGATTCTGTTTATATTCTGAAATATACGTAGTATGTCATAATACACGGAAAACGTTAATTGTGTAATTACATCAAAGATTAACACTTAATCGTAACGAAACTGTGGAATTGAATTTACGGCAAAGGTTTCAATGATTCTACATTACAAACGTATACGTATTGCTAGAATAAACAAACGCATTACCATGCACAACAAGGTCCGGGCCGGCGAAGTAGTGGAAAAATTTTAGTATTATACGTAAAAGTATTGCGATTACAGCAACAGAAATGACCAAAAGATCACTACTGTACTTCATCAAAAACATCCGTCACATAGACTGTAAATGAATGGCTGACCAACTTAGCCCTAGATTCTTGATCCATCCCCTTCACAACTTGCTTCATTCCTTTCAGCCTGGAAACAAGTTACTAGCACCTGTGGCAAAATGTGGTGCGGTCGACATTAGCACATAAATTATGCCTGCCTTAGCCGTAAGTTCCAGTGCAAAATTTTCGCCACTAAAGCCCTGATTTCGCCTAGGAAAACAATGTCGATGTATCTTCCTACAAGTTGACATGACAGCGTAATCTCAGGCCGCATTTAAGGAGTAAACAAGAAGACAAACAAAGCGTTTTTAAGTCATGAGAGAAGTTTTATTACCTGTCGTGTAACATACGCGCTGCAACTTCGAAAATGTCAGCTGCTTCGATTCACAGGCACATGTACTCATTAGAAATCATAAAATTAAAATAGATCAAAGAATTAAAAATAAGAGTGGTACGTCTAACTGAATTTACATGTGAAGAGAACAAGCATTAATTATTACTTACCTCTTCATTCAGGAGCAAAATATATGGAAAACATGTCGTAATGCAATCACCAAACAGAAACACTCTAAATTCAAAATGTTAGTTGGAAGAACACATTCAGATCCACAACAACTTCCTTTTTTTTGCTTCGAGTTTTATGATACGTCGATGTAAACGTCGTTAGAGCCTCGCAAAGAAAAAAGGTGCGAAGGAAGAAAGGTGAAGAAATTAGAAAATGGTCTTTTGGAATTATCCTCTCAGCATTCGTTTGGAGCGATTTCAAAAAACCTAGAAAAACCGAAAACTGGATGGCCGGACGGGGATTTTAAACCGAGATCATCCATATAACTGGTCAGTTCGTTTTCATTCAACATCATGCTCGGTTCTCTAACAACAGCTCAGTTCTCATTTTTCCCCCTCTGTGTTTATAGGCGACTAATACTTATCTGCCTGAAAAATACTGACTGTAGGGTCATAAGCCACTTTTTTTATCTGCTTAACGTCTCTCTAACAGCGAGGTCATTTAGAGACGGGAAAGGATGGGGGGCAAGGAATAGGAAGGAATTCGGCCATGGCCTTTTGAATGAAGCATCCCGGCATTTGCCTGGAGTGATTTGGGAAACCATGTAAAACCCAAATCTGGATGCCCGGACGGGGATTCGAACCGCCGTCCTCCCGAATGCGAGGCCAGAACGCTAACCGTTACACCACCACGCTCGGTGCCACTTTGTTAACTAAATTTATATAAAATAAAACTTTCAGTAATCTGACAGTTAGGTCCGTAATAAAACTTTGGCGATTCCACTGGTCCGTATTAAAACTATGTCAATGTTTTGAAAAGGACGTATTTAATTTTCGTTCTATTGAAACTTTACCTACTGATCGAGAATCAAGTGCTGTGCAAGATAGTCACGGTCACTCTGAGGTCAGTGATACATCCTTTGTACAGTGGTCTTCTCACTGAAAATAATGTATTTTTATTGTAATGTAAAACCTACAAACCATGAGTTTTACGCTTATATGGCTTGTGACCGCAACCCCCAGAGGAAGACTTGACGACCCCCTGGCGGTCGCGACCCATAGGTTGAAAAAGTCTGCTCTAGAGTACTCTCGCTTATCTTTAGATATCTATGAAATTAATAGAAACTGTTAAAATTCCTCCAGTATCCGCTGTTATCAGTCGTAGCACAGCTATTTGAGAGATGTTTTGCAGCGTTTACTCAATTACAATCATTACCCTGTTAGTTGCTCCCTTGAAATCTGTAGCTATCACACACATCTATTCAGCAATCAACATAAAAGCTCTAATTTTAATTGCTACATTTTGTATATTGCATTTTAGAAACTGTGTACCACACAAATTCCCTTTTATTTGATATGTAAAGACATAATGCGGAATTTGTGAAAATAGTCTAGCCTTCTTTTTGTGTAATTGCTGATCAGTTTTATTCTTTATAGCTGTAGGAGTGACTTATCGGTGCATTTATTACACTACAGAAAGTGGTTTTATAAATATATCACAAAAAAAGAACTTTGAAACTCACCACCGTGGCTACGCGCGTAAAAGCACCACCACTATGGATCGAGGCGGTACGTATAACAAGGCGCGTACACCCCAATACGAGGCAACATCAAAGAGAATTCGGCGTTGCGCCGCATGCTATGTGGACGGGTATTTCCAGTGGTGCGTCTGACTCCCTCGTTCATACTGCCACATGGCACACAATGATGTCTCAGATTGTCCAGCACTCTTCTGGCAACGACATCGCATCAAATGTGAGTCGGCATTATTCTCAATATTTACAATTGTAAAATATTTATACAGGGCGTTCGCCGGAAAACGCTACCCTCCCAGTCTGTTGCCGTCGGCAACTTGCTCGGTCAGTGGCGCCAGCAGTTTCCGCCACACGGCACCGTGAATCACCGCACTGTTTAACACCTCCGCTGCCCCAACACTGCAGTGCAGTGACCCTTACATTGTTAAGAACGGTTTCTTTGCATTGTAGATAGTTTGTGACTTCAGTCTCTTATTAATCAGTGTTGTGAATAAACGTTTCTTTGCGGTTTGGCTGGTTTGGGGCTTCATACTCTTACTAATCTGTACCGTGTTTGAGTGTGAGTAAAATTATGGTACGTTATAGTTTGCAACAAAGAATATTTCTCTACGATACATATGTGAAGAAGAAGTCGTTTAAAAAGTGTCGCAGTAAATTTCGTCGCGAATATCCTGGCGCTTTACTGCCAGCTAAATCAACAATTCTGCGTCTGGTTAAAAAAGTAAGAGAAACGGGTTCATTTTTTAACAAAAAGAGACTGTCGGTCAACCGTATTCTCACAGAGGAGAAAATTGACGATATCGCTTTTCGACTAGAACAGTCACCCAAAAAATCATTAAGTCAGTTAGGGCAGCGTGTGTCTCGAAATATGTTCAGAAGATGTGAAATGTGCATTACACAAGAGGGTCAACACTTCCAGCATCTTTTATAAGGTAAGCTAATGAATTACGTCACATTTAAATGCTTAGCACACAAGTTTATGAAGTTTATGAAGCGTAATTATTATGAAATAGTCCGCGGCCGACGGTCGAACAATGCCGGAAACTGAGCGCTCGCTCGCCGGGAGCAGTTTCTTCCTTGTAGCGCTAACAGTGGGTTGCGTTTCCCGGCGAACGCCCTGTATATGCAATATGAAGTAAAAAACAGTGAAATAAATTATTAGTAAATTACTAAGCATACGTATTTACAAGTAACAACTACGTAACTATAAAATTTTAATGCAACATACGTTTATATTTTGAATCAGTGTTTCTATTATACCCCTGCATACTTCTGGTATAATTCTTGAAATCAGCTGCTTCGATATGTTGAAAAAATACTGCAAGCTAGAAAATTAATCACCAGTTATAAAGTATCTGAGTGTAATGGCTAACCTTTCTTTAGCGATTAGTGCTTTTCGAAAAAATTATATCATTTTTCAAAATTTCTCCCGAATTGACTCTAATAAAAATATATAGTCAGTGAACGACATTCTCGCAAAGATTCGAAAATGGCAATTCTCTTCTTCCTGTATCATACTGTTTAAAAATAATTGCCGACGAGTGAGAATTCTATTCCCATAAAGTTTAATTTCCCTCCACCGTCTTTTTTTTTTTTTTTTTTTTTTTTTTTTTTTTTTTTTTTTTTTTTTAAAGTGAATTAGCAATCACTATGAATGCAGCATCAGCCACTGTTAAATCATCACCGCACTCCATATCTAACTTCACAGTACTGCCAACTTGTCAGAACAAACGAGTGGACGGATACCTGTCTCGTTCGATGACTCGGCGAACTGCGTTCGTGCAACCAAAGTGTACATACATTCCGCATCGCCTCGCCTCAGTCCCGTACGTGCGTTGCCTCGTACTCGTGTGTGTCCGCCTTAATGACACCTAGTTTGAATGCTGGTCGGCGGTCCTGATTGTGCGTTTAGGCGGTTTCCCGCAATCATCTAGCTGAATGCTTGGATGCTTCCAAATCACCGCCTCATAAACTATAAATTTCACAAACAGAAATACTATTGTAATACATAACACAAGTTACACGTTTCTCAAACAGATCGAAACACAAACACTCCGCCAGTATATCAAATGCTCCAGACCTCACATATTCGGTTCTAAATACGGTTTCGGTACATGTCCGGATGCCTCACGTTTCGTACTGGTAAATTGTGTAAACAGGTGGCCGGTGTTCAGGTGGCCGGTGTTCAGGTGGCCGATGTTCAGGTGGCCTGATAGCGGGCGAAAGATTATGCCAAACAAGGAAGTGATACAGTCAAAAGGAAAATTCCAAATCCGTGAATATTTTTTTATTTTAAAAATGGCATTCGGCCATGTTAGCCATTCAGCCAGCTCAATGTGTTTGTTCATTTTACAATGTATAGATTTAATCCAAGTGTGATTGCTTTCTCTCTTTTGTAAGGACGACACAAGACGAACACAAGACGAACACAACACTTAATTATAACCACCCATGCCCTCGGCCGGACTCGAACCGGCCACCCCTGCAACGCGAAGCAAGCACGCTACCCCTACGCTGCCCTTGAATATAAAATAACATATCACGTATGTGCGAACCTCGATATCAATCCCCATATTATAACTAGTGTTACCGCGATTACAGTAATGTTTAGAAAAATTGGACAGAAATCAGTCCAAAAATACTTGAAACGAAACATTCAACCTCAGAGTTTTTAGGCTGCTTACTTCCTTACAGAATCATACTTTTTACAGAATAATTTTTTTTTAAATACTCTGCTTTCAGTGACCACCTATTTACGAAGGGAAAGTTTAAAACTTATTATATTATGGCCAAAAAATTAACAGAGATCCTACAGTATATAGCTTTACGTCAAGAATAAGTTGTTAGTTTAGTAGGAGCGGCAGCGAAGCCACGAAATCTCCACTCTATCGTTTTGAAAACTCATCCCGGTGTGTGTGTGTAATTATTTAGCTTCCACAATTGCACTCTGGTCACAGGAAGCTCCGCCACTTTAACTTTTCATGACCTCTGCGTATTCGTCTGGTTATCGAGCATTCGTACGCTCGGGTTTGGTCGAATACTGGCTGTTTCTTGAAGATCTAAGGGAGATCACAGTATTTTGTAGTGCAATTCCTTAGCCTCTGTTGTTTCCATGCGCTGAAGATGGTGAATTAACCTCTCGTTAGATCTCTAGCAATAGTAATGACTTGTAATATCACCTTCAGTCTTCGCGTTCCATGTAGGATGCATCATTTAATGGAGGTTGGCTTAAGATCTTCTGCTAATCTCGAAGAAGGTCTACTACTATGTATAGACTATGCTCTGGCGTTTAGAGAAATATAAGAGCGGTGCGATATTACTTGACTGTACTCTTCGATACCATCCCGAATAACCAGACTATCCCACTCGCACTACATGTTTAATTGTAAAACATTTAAAAATAAGATATTTAAAAAAATAGATATTGGCTTTGTCAGAAGTGATAGTTTATAAAACTTCTTTGAAAATAATACTTGCAGTTATAATGTAATCACCGTTTACTTTTTGGCCGTATGTGTGTTTAACAGAATCTTTAATATTACTGAATCGTAGAAAGTGGTTATCATTAAATACTATCAGGTTAATTCTAAAACAATTAAAAGCAGATATTTTAAAAATAGATATTGGCTTTGTCAGATATGATTTTTTCAAACTTCTTTATCTTACAAAACTTCTTTGAAAACAATTTTACCAAATAGCATCATTTTTATCTCGGAAACGGCTGTCATATAAGTTTCAGGTAATGCCTACTGAGGTTATTTAAGTTTCTCTTTAACTCGAGCAAGGAATTGTGCACTTCAAATTCCTAGGAAGCCGTTAAGAAAACCTTTTAACTTTAAAAAAAATAATAACATACGTGACATCATTGAAAAAATACATGCTTACGCAAAAACATTTGTAACGTCACGCAATCTCGTAGAATTTTGAGGCACCAGTGAGTCTACTGTTTTATCTTTGGTTGTAGTAAACTACTGTGGGCTTCGAAATACATAGGAATCCATTTTAAAAACAATTAACTACAGTAAAACTTCACGCAGTCAAGACTCATCTGAAGAAAACCTAAAAGAAATCGTCTCAACCAAGTTACTCGAACTTCATTCAGTGAAGACTCAATTCAAGAAAATCCTGACAAAATTCGACCTAAGAAGGTTTCTATTCATGAAACGCTGCCGTTAAAATAAAATGTTGAACTATTATTCACGTCTTTTATCTAACCGACTGCAGTTATTCTGTAAGTAGAAAAGAGATATATTGAACGTATAACAAATATGGAGCGGTCTGGCAGCTCAATTGTAATTAGTGGGGAAAAAAGTGGTTTCTTCACTAGCTTTCAAAACATTATGAATACGATCCCGGGTTTAAATCCCGGTGGAGACAAGAATTTTTAAGGTGGGGCGTATTGTGGTTCATATTCTACGTTAAATTGTAGGTCCTTGAGGAAAGGAACTGGCCGTCCTACCTATGATACAATGAGTTTAGTATACCTCCTTCTGGAGGATCCAACCAACATTCAGGTTAGGTTTTTATACTGTCTACATATTTAATCTATCCAATCTAATAGTATTATATGTTCAAATCTTGTAAATAGATAACATTAAATTCTCACAAACTTCTCCAAGGATTTTGATGAAATCTTGCAATACTGAACAGAAATCAAAAAATGCCGATCGATGATCGGTCACCCAGGTACTAATCAATAATTCGCCACCAAGACGACCAACCAAAAGAGATGCCAAATCAAGAGAAGACTGAAGAAGGAAATATCTCAGTACAACAACCTCATAAATGACCAGCTCTGTAGCTGAGACTGGAGAATAATATGATTTTTATTTTCTTCTATTATTTCTCCTGTGCAGGAAATAACATTACAAGTTGAAAAAAATAATAACATTAATTAATTAATATTAAACCATAGAACACAATTAACTGAATGTGACCAGAATTCCGCAATCTTGATGGCCTTCTCGTTTGCCCCATAAAGGTCGTCGATAGTGCAGGTTTCAGGGAGATTCTTGCATATCAAAAGATGTTGTGGCTTCTGAAGCTCACCACATTCACATAGATCATTGTCAGTAGTGTAACCCAATTTTTTAATATTATATCTACATCGGGACACTTCAGTTCTTAATCTGTTTAGAGCCTTCCATATAGCATATGGATGGTTACACCCCGCAGCCGGTACCTCTTTGATGTTCCTCCACTGTTCTTCAGGCAACGAATTTCACCTTAGTTCTAGACGGCGTGCTTCAGGAGAAGATGTTATGGCTGTGGTTGATTGTACGAAGCTCTTTCTTGACTTCAGCCTTGTGGGTTGAGGTTCGTGTCCAAACAAAGGGTGTCTGGGGTCTGTTTCCTGTTTCCTCTTCTCCCACTCTGCAGCTGTTTTCCTACGAATGTCAGGAGGTGCTATACCCATGGTTTGGTATATTTTGCTAACAGGAGTTGGTTTCAGGCAACCTGTTACAATGCGAACAGTATCGTTCAATACTATATCAACCTGCCTAGCATGTGCAGAGTTTTGCCAAACTGGTGCTGCGTATTCTGCTGCAGAGAAACTAAGTGCCAGGGCAGCAGTACGAAGCACATTTGGATGTGCTCCCCAGGAATAATATGATGATGAGATGATAAATACAGACTTTTCGATTCAGCTCATTAGTTCATACACATGTCAAACGTGAACGTTGTAGCAGAATGACCAAATATGGGTCATTCCGTACATTTTTATATATATTATTTTGCATATTTTTATATATAAAAAGAATAAGAAAGGAATTATCGGATAGGATTGTCAGTGTGTTTGTGGCACCTGAGCTAGACGCGCCAGAGGGTCGCGACAGGCCGGCGGCGGCCAGGGACAATGGACACCAGCTACCCTTCTCACGCAGTTGGTCAAGCGTATAATCCCTTGGCTCCGGGGAAACGGTACACTGAGGTGAATAAACTATCCAAGCCCCAGGTCTTCGAACGGGGAGTTTTGGAGGTCACAGGTGACGAAAAAGTCCGAGGCTATCCCGAGTTCACACGAATCAAGAAAGACAAGGTTCGCCTATCGTGATAGCCGAAGGGAGGAGCTTAAAAATGGCAGAACCAATCGAGAGAGACTCTCCTTTTGCATTTTGTAATGATGGTGTATTTTTTCTATGTAAACCACGAGCGACGAGAGGAGGCTTTTTCCGGCGGACGCTGGAGAGGACTTGGCTCCGAGCCTTCAGACGAGAAGGAGCGGATCTTCCGAAGCTGGAGATCGCTCGGTCTTGGCTTCGAACCTGAGGGTCAATTAGCGTGTCTTGTACAGTGAGGTCACTGTGCACGCATCCAGTACGCTTGCATGGACGTGGTGCATTGTCCGCTATAGCCAAGGGGCTATAGTAATTCCGCCGTCGCGGGAAACACATCGCCGGCACGGTAATAATTCTACAAGTGCAGTGTGGTACTTTTATTCGGTCATTGAGTACAGCCCTGTAACGACCACTGAATGATTAGGAGTTCTCGCACCCCCAAATATTGAGCTAGCTGGGGCAGACTTTCTTAAAACCACACTTGGTGGATAATTTAAATTATCCTGGCGCCCGGCATTTGAGATCGAATACAGTTAATGTCAATACTGTGTTTGATTTATTGTTCCCGATCATTGTGAAGGGAACTTTCATTTATAAAGAATCAAGTGTGTAGCTTTCTTGCTTGCCAATTAACATTGGGAGTTTGTTTCAAGAATAATATTTAAGGGTGGTTGTGTTTTGATGCTTTTGTTTATTTGTTAATATGTGTTGGCAATTGTAAGAAGAGGCTTTGCATAGTTCTTTTTATCATATTTCAATGTGTCAATGTTAACGATAAATGAGCCTCGCCTGTACGCCATTATGAGTACCCAATAAATTAGCAGCCTAGGGTTTCTTTTAATTATAAAAAGAAGTAAAAGGTTTTCACCCTTACCTTCCCAGGCATAACCGCCACAACGTCGAGGGGTGATGGGCACAAAGGTGTTTAAAATATTTGCATACAGTTTAAATTTTGAACAACAGTTAGAGAGTCAAGACAATAAGTATATCTTGGACAGCTTATCAGTGATCGCGGGAAGATTGAAAAAGGTAACATAGATCCGAATGATGTGTTCCAATTTACCCTGCGTTTAGACGACACAAGGAATTAGCTTGCAGAAGCAGCTGAGACGGGTAGCAGGTAGGTTTGCGTGGTGACTGCGCTGTTGTCCTTGGCGGTAGCTCCAATTTGCATGCCCGCAATACGGTCTCACTCCGCGGGCGGTGATTTACCTCCGTAATTTCGCCGACCATTCATCAAGCGCTGATCCGACCACCAAGGCTATCACACTTATTGTACGGGCATCTGCACAGTTCTAGATATTCAGACTCTCCCTTTCTATTTAATACAGTATGTATTCTCACGGTACCCCTTTTTTAATTGCTTTGCGCCTCGTCAACGTCGAGTTTATTAGAGGCGGAGAAGGACAGAGGGCAACGAATGGGTAGGAATTCGGCTATAGCTTTTTGAAGGAACCATCCCGGTATTATCCTGGAGTGACTGCGTGAAAACATGAAACCGGATTCCCGAAAGAGAGGCCAGAGCGATACCACTCACCAACTACGAACAATTTCTCGGTACCGTTATGAGAATCGTACTCTGTTTTGGCAATAATTTGAATGCAGTGATGGAATTGTAAATAACTGTCCATTAAATATTGGGAGATCGTTTGACAAAGTATCATCACACTACTGTAAGGCCGTGTTTTTGGTATGGCCATGGATCAAGGATAGTTTTCGTTTTTAGGATCAACGGTTATGACAGGTTCACCTGACATGGTAAAAAATTAAATTTTCACATTAAATTCAACTTAATAAAATAATTACACAAGATACTGCACATTTATTCATCAGTAATGTTTTACCACATGTTTTAACTAAATTGGAGGATTTAATTTAAAATTAAATTCTGCGAAAAGCTAAAATATTCTGGAAACTTATTTCTTAACTTTTGCT
Organism: Vandiemenella viatica; assembly: GCA_031002005.1. Taxonomy (NCBI): domain Eukaryota; kingdom Metazoa; phylum Arthropoda; class Insecta; order Orthoptera; family Morabidae; genus Vandiemenella; species Vandiemenella viatica. The sequence continues at coordinate 370,295,942 of CM061920.1, read as the reverse complement.
TAGTTATTGAATTGCGCTCATAAACTGGAATTTGTAGTAACATCTCCGGCCACTATTATTCCGGAAACGAAGGTCGGGTGCGTGACGTCATAGTATCATGAGGCGACCACGTGCGGTGCCAGACAGAGTTAAGCCCCAACGAAATTATATAATAATTGATAAACGTGGTGTTGTTAAGAAGCATTCAATCAATGGTTTAGTAACAGATTCAAATCGTTGAACATTGCGCCAACGTCGTGATCCAATCTAACCCAAAAACGAGTTTTAACTACTTAGAGTGGAATCTGAGCCACATAATGTATACTACGAGCTTCAAATAGCTAAGACCTACCACAATCTATCAAACGTCTTTCGCACTTTTTCCTTATTGATCAGTAATATTTAACCGAAACACTTTTATCAACCAGACTTTATGATGTGAAAAGTATACCGGTGTCATTTGGCAAACATTAGATTTCTACCAAAATCCGAAAATTAGTGGTACATACATGCCACATGGCCCTGACTGCTAGCAATGTATTCGTTGTAGCAAAAAATTCTATCGCTAATTTTGGCGCCACATGTACTGTAACAATTATAAAGACGTTTTAACATAAAAATAGCAAAAACTATAGAAAACTGGATATGCTTTCTTACAGAGCTTAGTGGGTGAACGGTAATGCCCTGGCCTCGCATTCGGGAGGACGCGGGTTGGAATCCCAGTTTGGCCATTCAGAATTTGGTTTTCCATTGTTTCCTTAGATAACTTCAGGTGAATCCCGAGATGGTTCCTTCAAAATGTAATGGCAGAATTCATTTCCATTCCTTGACCCCAGTCCTTTCTCGCCTTTAATGACCTAGACGTCGACGAGGCGTAAAGCAATTAGCAAAAAATAACCTTTCACAGTTTATGACAAAACTAAACATAACATCGGACGTAGTAAAAATCTCAGTATATCATTCATCGACATGAGTGAGGTACCTTTAAGAGCTGTAGGCAATAAAATTTTGGATCATTCTCGTACTATGAACCTATTATTAATACAAAATATCGAAAGATTATGGAGTATATGTAAATAATTAATTGAAATGGTTTATATTCCAAACTGATTTTCCCTTGAAACTGATTTAAATACGTTTTCGCCCAATATTCTTTAGCATCTATGATCACATTAAACCATCCTGATAATTTTTTTCAAACTTATCATTACTTATTGTGTGTCTGATAATGTTCCAATGCCCTGCATAATTTGGCAAAATTAACAGAAATTCTTGCTAGTGATTTCATTATGTAACGTGAATGATGTTAACAAATTATCTGACATTAGGTGATATATATTATTGGCAACATGACTTCTTCTCTATCTCCTGAACGTACTCCAAGAAAGTTAACTAAATTCTTCACATAAGAGAAATTCAAAAAGGTAAATTCGTATAAACTTAGCACCCGGGTCAATGAGTTTTAAGTTGGTGCATATTCCACCACTGCCATGAGTGAACCTAAAGTTGAACGTGGAACCCTAACCACGCTCATCTTAGAGGTCTTAAAAATTCTAAACCATTTCTGAGTTCTGTTAGTGACTTTAAGTTTTCAAGGAATGAGCTTTCATATTGATCACAAAAGAAAAATTGTTGAACAGCCTTAAAATTCTCCAAAGTCATTTTGGCAAAGAATATTATTAAAAAAAGTGACGTTTCTACAGTTTGCTTATGGATTTATGCTGGCGTCATAAGAATAAAAAATATGTTTTTCTGCGATATGTTCCTCGAATTAAGTAAAAAGAGAAGTGATGTCGCACTGTCGATATTTTAGCGACAAGGTTGATATGATCCCTGGACCAATAATATCAATAGTATAAGACTTTGGAATCGAAAACGTCGCGTTTGTTGTTTCTTTTCCTCTACTGCGTTGACTGTCGTATATAACTACCACATTGCCTTTTTCCAAAAGCATTACTGCAATAAAAATAGCTCCGGAAGTACTTAAGTATTACCAAAAATCATTAATATTCCGATCTGTTTAAGGTAGAAAGGTTGACTCAGTTTCTATTCCCTGAATCAATCGGAAGGAAACTGAGTGAGCTACGGGTAGCCTGTCGAACTTTAAACATGGAGCAAGCTTCACTCTATCACAGTAAACATATGTTGAGAGGTTTAAGAATCGTCAACAGTAAGGTCATGTTGAATAATTCTTTCCCTACCATCTGCCACCAAATGACGTCTTGCTAACTCCTAATGTTGCTGACTCTCCGATCTACTTTGGTGTCATTGCTGCTTGGATACTATGCTTCTGGCTGTTTTGAATCCCTGATGGAACTGACCTTTCACCCAATTCTATTAACTTTTAAGAACTGTAGATTACAATTGTTGTCTGTCCACCACACTGATCTGGGTTTTCCATAGTTTACCCGGATCACTCCTCACAATAGCCGGGGGCACCTCCTACCATATCCCGTATATCCGTTCCAAACTTTTACCCTTTCGGATAGGTGCAATGCACCCTCCGCCACACACTTTTAGTGAATCGTGGAGTAATAATATTAATAATAACACCTCCGGGCATGAACCAATATGGTAAGGGGCGTTGAGCGTTACCAAACAATGTTGCGCGACCGCCGACTTGACCTAAAATGGTCTCTCATGCACCCTCCATCTGATGATGCACCGATGACCGTATAAAGTACGGTTACTCACTCAGACCCATACTTGGTATTAATTCTTATTAATTGCCCATAACAATTTTCCTGCGTAGAATTGTGATAGTGTAAACTGTGTGTATTAGGTATAATTTTTGAGGCGGAAATGAGGACACTACCTCCATTCACACAGATGATTACAGAAGCTAAAACCAGGGCAGCGGATACGTCAAGTCCGAGGTATCATGGTTGGACGTAGCTCGCTGGGTACATATGGTATGATGACATTTGAACGCGCAAGTTGCTAACCAGTCATCGTGGGGAAATGTGCAGGTATTATTTCCATGATGATAGTTGTTGCTGGAATTTGAGGAAATCATTTCAGAATGTTCTGCCTGATTTTTTGTTTCTCACCGCCGGTGTTGCAAGATACGCTGGCACCACCCTTTATTACGGAGCAATGCCGTGCCGTGCCAAGTCTAGGCGCGGATTTCCGCTACACGGAGCACGACGGTTAAGCCAGGATGCAGCGTAACGTATTTCAGCCACCGTGTCGGAAAACTACCTGTTGCACGCAAATCGAAAATCGATATGCTGTCCAAATTACAGGCCCATGGGAAATTTCGGTAGCTGCTGCATACAGAGCACTGATTCATATATCGCGCTATGCAGTCGGTTCTATTGTCCAAATACTTGTCTCCCACCGAACGTGGTGGGTGAGCGGTTAACACTCTGGCCTCGCATTAGGGAAGATGTCGGTTCGAATCCCCGTCCGGACATTCAGATTTGGGTTTTCCATGTTTTCCACAAATCATTCCAGGCGAATGCCGGGATGCTTTCTTCAAAAGGCCATGGCCAAATGCCTTCCCCTTCCTTGTCCATAGTCCCATCCCGCCTCTAATGTTCTTGACGTCTCTAGGAATAAATTAATATGAAATGTTTACTTCATAATTGTAACCGAATAAATGAATTGCCAAAATTCCAGAAATGATTTATCAATTGTTATAGATGGAAATACAAATTTAAATACCAGATAGAGGCATATGTTATACCGGCACTTTACGTCATGTACTAACGAGAATGTTTTGTATTTAAAGCCTTATGTTATAAGTTATAACATTAGAGGCGGGAAAGGATGAGGAGGGAAGCAAGGAACGGGAAGCATCCTGGCATTCGCCAGGAATTATCTGAAGAAAGCATGGAACACCCAAATCTGGATGGCCGAACGGGGTTTCGAACCGCGTCCTCCGAATGCGAGGCCAGAGCGTTAACCGCTCATCCACCACGTCCGTTAGTAATTTGTAAAGCATTCGACTTGCTTGAGATGCATATCAACGCTAGTGGAAACTCGACTTAGAGACAGTATTGGGTTTTAACTTGTACCTTGTCCGATTTCTTTTGAATGTAAACTTACTTCTCATCCAGTTAACATGGGTAAATCTCTATGAATGATTACTTGGCATGATGTGGTATGATTTTGTAAAAAATGTCACACTAGTATTTTCTAAATAAGTGAGTATTTATTATATAATCTTATTGCGTTCACTGCCGGATGATGTTGATGAAAGACAAGCTTTCGACGGCGTAATCTGTCACCATCTCAAAGATCTGATGCTCAAGCTGTGAAAACCAGAGCTGCACTGAATATATAATGTTTTCTTTTTCGAGCAAGGTACGTAACAACAGGTCACTCCATCTTCAATGCCCTCTCTCCCAACGCACATCAGAAATAAAAAACTTCATCTCCTACCTTTTCAATTATTCAGTATCACAGGAGTAAGATTTCAATGGAATATGGTACAATATGCATGCTCGGAAAGAACAACACAGGTTTTCTAGACATCTGCTGGAATTACGTCCTAAATCGTCTTTAGCCTTCAAGAAAAATAAACAAAATATGAAGGAAATGGGGTACGATACTTCAAAAGAAAAAAATATGTAGTAACAATGCAAATTTGAAAATGGCACTTTTATTTTTTTGCTTCCGGCTTTGCGAGTCGTTGACATCGAGGTCAGGACATTGTCAAAGAATCAACTCGGAATTCGCTAGAACTGATTACGGAGAAACTGCGGATGGCTGGAAGGAGATTTTAATCCTTGTCCTACCAGATTTAGTGACACTGTTAATTAAAATACTTCTGTCATGAAGAAGAATAGAAAATGGGAGGAGAATGAAGTTCTAATCTCCGTATTGCGATTTTCCATGGTTTACTGAAATCATACTTGACGAATGCAGCATGGTTTCTTAAAAAAATGCCGTAGCCAAATTCCTTACTATTTCTTACACACTCCCTCCCTTCCTCATGTTTCGGTTTTAAAGACGTCGATGTTTACTGTTATAAAAATAAAAAGAAGACAAGTCCACGCAATCCTCCAGACGCCGAATTGTTTTAGCAATTATTGAACAGAAAAACCATTTTATTCATTTTATTTACGTACCGTCAAACTATTGTCAACGGATCAACAGATTACAAATTGAACGAGATTATGCAAACATGCATGCTGGTAAATGGTAATTTCAGTGAAGAGATGTTCTGTAACAGCGCACATGACGTTCATTTGCATCACACGCTTTCATATTCAGACCTCAACCACCCTGTTGTAAATGAAGAGAATGTAAAATTACGCTGACGCAAAAAAAGAACGAAATACACTAGGAGCCAGTTAAAAGTAGTAGATTTAACCTGATTCTCTTAATTTCATCATTTAAAATCTTTAGTGCTACTCTTTGTAATATTTATTTGGATCTGTTTAATTTTTAATATAAATACTATGTCACTTGCAATCATAGAAAACGTTATTCATACTTCGATCTTCATCCGCTTCATATAACAACAGTATTAACATAATTTTCTGCAACTTCTTTTTTGCGCTTGAAATAAACATTAAAAGAACTATTAAAGGTAACAACAATATTGTGTTGTAGATCTAATATTCACTTCTGTCATCTGACACTAGAAACTTATGCGTGCACCATTGTGAAAACGGAATAGGAAAGCAAATGCTACGACGTAAGATTGGAAGGCACAACTGAGAAACTTTTGTTTTGTTTTGTTTATTGCATATTTTACGCCTCAAAAAGGTCATTAGAGCCGGAAAAAGGGGACAAAGAACAGTAAGGAATTCTGCCGTGGCCTTTTTAAGGAACCATCTCGACATTCGCCTGGAGTGATTCAAGGAAACCATGGAAAACCCAAATCTGGATGGCCGGACAGGGATTCATAACCGCATACTCCTGAATGCGAGGCCAGAGGTTTACCGCTCACCCACCACGCTCGGTATTACAAATGTTCACTACTAGCCGAGTTAGTATCACAATAATATTTTACCTCCTCCCTCTATAACACACACATACATGTACCATACGTGAAAGGTAAAATTTGTAGGTGTTAACATTTGCAGTTGAAGTAAATGGTCTATATTACACTGCGTATGAAGACTGCTGAAGTTGCTTTGTACCGCGGACGGATTTTAATGAGCTCTGGGACAACATTGACTCTTCTCTTGAGTATCCTGCCTCAGGAAAGATTATTTTTTCCCATAATACGTATTCAAAAATTAAAACCGTAGGATCCTAAGACGTTAGTACTTATCGTGTAGATCATTAACAGAATTGTCGTTAGCTAGTTCATTATATGAATTATTCCGTAACCTTCCAACAAGAATTATTTTTAGTATATGTCACAGACCTGCGTCTAGGCATCATCAGAATGCTTTCAGTTTTATTAACTTAATACGCAAATACTTCTGTAACAATTTCATGTTTCAGTTCACAAGTTGCCTCAACTGTTCGCTGTGAAAAATGTACCTTTTTACATTTTTTCTCGTTGTACTTCCAAATGAATTCAATCCTTGTAAACAAAATAATTTAATGTAGCTCATCTCCATTATTATAAACTTGGTAATTTGTTTGTTGGTTTGCTCACCCACTACAGAAAAACAAATGGACGAAATTATACCTTTCAAATTTTACACAAACTTCCGGTATTAAAATAAGGCTTTAATGTTGCAATGTTTTCACATTTTAAGAGAACAATTAAACGTGTGTGAAATACCCATATAATTCAGAGACAGAAATAATTTTTGAGTCTGTACCACCAATTCTGGAATGCGAGGAAAATCAAACACTGTATTATTATCGTACAAAAAGGCAATCAAATGCGTGTGAATTAACAGTTCAACTCAAAGACATAAATAATTTTACAGTGTGCGCTACTACAAAAAAACACATTATTTTCCTCTTTGACAGCGACCTGGTACGTAATATTCATTCTGCACTGAAATACCGGTATCGAAGGCGCAGTTCAAAAATTCCTGTAACACATGATCAATTAAAGTTTTTTGCTTAGGTATTTATGCTTTGTTGACATTGACGTCTTTAGAGGCGGGACAGCACTAGGGTGAAGGAATGGTAAGGAATTCATCCATGACCTAGTGAAGAAATCATCCATCCGGTCATCAAGATTTGGATTTTGCATGGTTTCCTCATATCATTCCAGACGAATGCTGGGATGTTTCTTTCAAAAGGAATGGCCGAATTCCTTCCTGTTCCTTGCCGCCAATCCTTAATGACCTCGACGTCGACGAGGCCTAAAGGAATAGGAAACAACAATTTTTCACACAGCCTAATTCGGTCTTGCTGAAACTCACATCAAAAGAGACGCCCAAGTCGCTAATCAATGTAAATGTTCTGAATGATTGTTGAATTTTAACACTCCTAAGTTACAGCAAAAGTTTTTTCACTAAGCAGTTTCAACTGTAAAATCAGACTTCTTCTGTTAGTGATGGAGACACTAAGGATTAAAACAGGTTAAACAATGGGTTTTCTTTCTCTGGCGCAGTGCGTTCTGTATTGGTAAAATTATACAAATTCTAAAGTGTTTTCAGAAGGTTATTTTTATGTTAAATTGTGTTAATAATTCAAACTTTTTATTGAAAAAGATAAACGTTATGAAAATGAATCGCTGAAATGTTTTAAAAACAACTAATGCCTGTAAAGTGAAATAACAGAAGTGAAACAAAACAAACCTGACTTGGAGATAAAGCGTGAAAGAATTTCCATGGCTGGCTTCTATTAAGCCAGCAGAACAATAGGCCACTCTACGGGCAAGGGGCGTAACGAAAAGCAGCGGAGAAAAAAAAAACCTGCCCCCTCAAGTGTGAGGGGACCGTTTGGTATATGATGAAAAGCAATCACTCATAAAGGATTCCATTTGCAGAATCTGATGGCTAAGACTGCCAGAAGATTGGCAGTAAGCTAACCGGCAAACATTGATCTGGGACTGGTAAGACTCTACAACTGAATACTGATGTCCGTGCGGCTCAGTAACACTTACAGAAATAACATTGATGCTGATCTATACAAAACGATGTGGAAAATAACCGGCACAATAACAATAACTGCTCTCGTCTGGTTACCGATTCTCGGTCACAGTCCTCCTCACCAGTTGCGTGGACAACATCCACTCATTGAAAAGTATCTGAAAATTCATAGCAAGCTTTTATCACCTGAACACTCCAATTGTGGCAGTCCAAAATCTTTTTCATATCACTCATTGTTGGAGAAGGGTATGGCAGGAATTTTCACCCGCATACTCAAGTGTTCTGCAGTGTATCTTCGAAAGGCCACTTTGACCATCCCAGGAGAAAGTGGACTCCTATAAACAGAATTTGATGCAGTCGTAGTAAATGTGCTTTTTCACTATATAACAGGAACGTGGTTCCAAAGCAGGTATATGAGTAAGGAACAGAACGATAAACAATCCACCACATAGGGCAAAAGTGTCCCTTAAGGGCGTACGACCGACAGAGGAACCGATTATGTTTGTAATTGAAAAAATTTCTTGGGTGATATTCACTTCTTAATACTCTCACATAACAATATATGTCTTACTGCGCCTTACTGTCGTAATTTTTATCAACTTCATTCACTAAATAAATAAAATAAAAGGTACATATCAGAGGCATGATAATGCCGCTGAAGAATGAAGAAAAACGTATACTTTCTACGTATTATAACTGCGTTGTATCAATTTCTTCGTTTATATACACGGTTTAAAACATAAGTATGAAACATGACCAAATTCCTACCCGTTTCTCGCCCATCACCTCTCGGTTCTAATAAACTGGATGTCAACGATTTGGAGGAGAATAATAGAAATAAAAAACAAATTGGAAATAAGCGCAAAGTTAAAATAATATGAACATAAAACGTAAAATATTCTATTGTATAATGAAAACACAGCCAAACTTGTTGCAAATAATCAATGAATTTATTGACCGGTTTCGACCCGCCTTAAGGAAGTCTTCTTCAGAAACTAGTTAAAATATATTACATAAATCTAAAAACACTTCTCAATAAAATAGTACACTTTTGTACTAGAGTCACACATTAAAATATATTATCTGGCTAACCATCCGGCAGCCAGATAATATATTTTAATGTGTGACTCTAGTACAAAAGTGTACTATTTTATTGAGAAGTGTTTTTAGATTTATGTAATATATTTTAACTAGTTTCTGAAGAAGACTTCCTTAAGGCGGGTCGAAACCGGTCAATTTCATTGATTATTTGCAACAGGTTTGGTTGTGTTTTCATTATACAATTGAAGAAATACCGTTGCTGTTGATGCTGCCATGCTCAAGATTTTGTAAAATATTATGTTTTTAAGTCCTACACTATAATTTTACCCAAATAATTAACAGTACGAAATAACTCTGTTACAACATCTGTTTTAAAAATTAAATGTGGTCAGGAAAAACCTTTTCGTTCCAGGTGGTGCGTTTTATCGCACTCTGCATACTGATAGTTTTTCCACTTGTAGTACACACAAAACTCCTAAGAGTAAACTTCCCTGCACAACTCTGGCCGTTTTATTAGCCTTTATTTACAAGAAGTTGTTGGCAGAGTTGCCGTGGTATGGAACTTCGCAAGGTTGCGTGTCTAGTGACACTGCAGTGGGGATGGCGTACATACTCTAACAAATAGCAATGCTGTAAACCATAAAATATACAACAATATCTGGACATTCGAGTAAACAAAGATATCCGTCAGCTAAAGATGAGCACTGAAAATTGATATAGTTACGATTCACATTTTTTTTTTTTTTTTTTTTTTTTTTTTTTTTAGCGGACAGAAAATTGACGTTGGTCTACCTGATAAAATTATGTCTATTTTACCGATTAATGTAGGATAAAAACTCCTGCTAACGGGGTCCTAGTATTCAAAAAGGCTACTGAAGATTGGTCGTTATACTCCATTCACTCCTTTTCAAGGTCACATTTTCGTTGCCTCTCCGAGCTGACGGATATCTTTGTGTACGAGAGAAAGTCTGCAGATGTCTCTGTCTCCTGCACACGTGGTAGTAAGTGCAGTAGAAAGTAGTTGAAGCAAGTGACCTTGACCCGCCTGTTGAAAATGAACAGACTACAGTACGTACGTATTAATCTTGGAAGTTGGATTGGATAAGGTTGATCATCAATTCGAATAAGAAAGCAAGTGATAATTAATTTTATACTTAACATCGTAGCGAAGATGAACTTCCTGTCCTGTCTGTCTGGCAACCTCATGGATTTGCAAGCATTGGTGGATAAGCTAATAGTCCGACTCGCACAGTCACTCGATTTCTTCAACTACCTAACTAAAAGCTGACGCGTACTTTCTGACTTGAGGGATAACTTCATTGTAGTGGAAGTGCTGCTTTAGGGATCGTCTTCAGGCTTCTAGTTCGAACACCTACCCACCATGTTTCGAAGAGCACTGTGCTGATTTGCTTATGTGGCGAAACAATTAATCTGTAGGTCTCTTTTTTTTATCTGCTTAACGTCTCTCTAACAGCGAGGTCTTTAGAGACGGAGTATAGGTCTCATGTCACTCACTGTCTCCATTTGAAACTGTTCGTGAGAGCTGTCTACCCTAAGGCCATCTACTGCTGACTACTGAAGACTTCAGTCAGTTTTTTTTTTTTTTTTTTTTTTTTTTTTTTTTTTTTTTTTTTTTTTGTAACAGTTTAACGTCCCTTTTCAACAACGTGGTCTTTAGAGACGGGAAAGGATGGGGGCAAGGAATGGGAAGGAATTCGGCCATGGCCTTTTGAAGGAAGCATCCCGGCATTCACCTGGAGTGATTTGGGGAAACCATGGAAAACCCAAATCTGGATGCCCGGACGGGGATTCGAACCGCCGTCCTCCCGAATGCGAGGCCAGAACGCTATCCGTTACACCACCACGCTCGGTACTTCAGTCAGGAACCGAGAGGATACGTAATGAAAATTATGTGCGTAATCAGTGCCCCTCTTTTTATTTTTGAAATTGACCTTACTTAATAAACAAATAATTGTTTATGAATATGGCGTTGTTTATATTGTTCTGGTGGCTGAATATCCCTATAAACGAATTGAAAGGATAAAAATATTACTACACATCGGAAATCATGTTAATCGCCCATCATCACTAAAATCTGAATATCTCCCTGTTTGCATTCATTTGTTCTGATTATTTTTGCCAATCCTGGATATGGGTTTTGATCGTAAACGTAATAAAAGCTTACAATTAAAGCGGACTGCGCACACTTGACGATTACACCCCCATTAATATCATGAAATAAACGGCCCAGTCACAGATTTTATGATCATTTTGTGCTATGTAACAGAAAATAATGAAAGTTTTAGATTGAACTATACCAAGTTATCGATATTTTACGCTGTGCAGTACAAGTAGTACAACGATGCAAATCAGAACACAGATACTAGCTCTAGCATATCAATTCCCTTTTACATACACACACAAATGTTTAAGCGTTTCTGAAAACTTCACAGCGTTTACTTCGCATGTCAACGAATGTTTCATAATATAATAAATTATAAGCGACGAAACGTGCGTTGTTGAATAAATGAAGGATTTCTTTTACAAACTATGGAAGCTCGAACTCATTCACCTTCTTCTCGACGCTGCTATTCAAACTTTTATTGCTTTCAATTCAAAGCACAGACAACTTTGTAAGATTCATCTGAGGCCACAGGTTCAGATCTATAGACTGAGAAAGCAGTGTACTTCCGTTCAGTAATATGTTGGCGACCAAATTTTCTGTAAGTACGTCAAGTCTACAGTGATTAAAACTTCAGTATTTTTCTTTTGGAGAGAGG
>CM061920.1:370250462-370283184 GCA_031002005.1 Vandiemenella viatica | reverse complement strand
GACAGAAATAGCGGAGAAAGGGCCACTGATGACATCCGCGGGCAATAGACCAATGAAAAAGAAGAGCGATGCAGTGGAGCTGAATTATTTTAATAAGTTTCTTCTTGAAAACAAAATTGTTTTCTTGAGAACAATAATAAAGAATGTTGAGTGCCTGCTCTGTCTTTTTAATCAACATCTGAAAGCGGTAAAGCGGTCAAGCTACCTACTTGCAACTGAGGCACAGTGAATGCAAAGGAGCCGCCGGATTTAATAATATCAGTATTTGCTTGGAAATATCATTCTATGCAGAGAGAAAGGAACTGATTCCATTATCTACCAAGGTTGAAGGAAAGAGGGTTTTAGTTATGGAAATTAATAAGAAAATAATAAATACACAATATCTCTGGTGACCACTTAATTATGTGTGATCGAGCCGTTATAGCGAAATACATGATATCGGTGCTACCATTTTCTTTAACATAACATACTGACGTAATAATTAAGTCAGTTTTGTTTTTGTCTTAGATTTGTTCCTAAATTAAGTATAGAAAGAAATGATTTTACACTAAAAGATGCAAAGGAAAAGTAGACATCTTCTACATCCTTATAAAAGCGGAAATTTTTTACGTGTTCGTCACAGTAAACCAAACACTTAATGCAAATTTTACACAAAAACGAATTTCATGTCGCATTTGCCACATCTGATAATGTCACACGAAGGAAAAATAGTAGTTATGTGATCGAAAAGAAACACAAGAAGAAAGAAATCAAAAATCACATTTGGAATATGAACACAAGAAAATGAAAGAAGAAAAATAAAACAATGCTTTAGAGTCACATGAGAAGTTAAAAGGCTTATCAAGAGTTCTTCCGAAAGACACCAAGCATATCGCCAAATTTATCGTATCCATGTTACATACGAAACCCATCACCACTTACACACAGTGAGAACAGATCTAGGATTCAACCCAGATTTTTGGTACGCAGTCTAGTGATTAGAAATTTTGCACCACCACATTTTCTATCCTGCTTTTTCCACCTTTGGCTCCACTTTGTGTCCGATAGGAGGTTACATGGTTAGCCACGTACCCTCCTATAGGACACAAAGTACACGAATCAATATTTTTTTAAATCTATAGCTCAAGTAATACAGAAGTGGTAGTAATTATAATTTTAACGAAATTTCATATATATTACTTTAATTTAAGGCTGGGGTGTAAGGGTTTGGGAGAGACTATACTAGTCTTTTCCAACCAAATGTCAGCCTCTCCTTCACGTGGTGCACCCTGTTTGCACGGACGAGGCTCTGGCGACTGAAAGATAGGAGTCACCCACTGCTTGCCAACGGCCTCCGAAAGGAGGGAAGAAGAGCGGGGAGTGGTTCAGGACACCCTCTTGCCCTTGGGGTTGGAAACGGCCCCTAAAGGCAGATGAATCAGAAATGATCAATGGTATGGAGATGCAGAAGGCAAAGGGGAACCACTGCATTAAAGACCCAAAGGGTATCCCGAGGACATGTAATCCTCTCAAATTACATATATCATGATGCTTCTTCCTGGGTAAAATATTCCGGAGGTAAAATAGTCCCCCAATCGGATCTCCGGGTGAGGACTGCTAAGGGAGGAGTCATCAAAATGGATAGAAACATTCTACGAGTCGGAGCGTGGAATGTTAGAAGTCTGAATAGGTCAGGTCAGGGCCGGCGCTAGGAATTTCGGGCCCGGGGTAAAATGGGCGACCTTTTTTTTTTAGCTCTACAAATTGGCCAGTGACAATGGGCGGATCCTTGGTTTTATGGCCTGAGGGCCGCTACAGTCAGTGATCGTGGCCTCCCAACAGCCTCCGGCCCGGGTACTTTTGACCCGCTTACCTCTCCCCCCCCCCCCTAACGCCGGCCCTGGGGCAGGTAGGTTAGAAAACTTAAAAAGGGAGATGGAACAACTTAAGTTAGATGTTGTTGGGATTAGTGAGATTAAATGGAAGGACGCACAGGATTTCTGGTCTGGGGAACACAGGATAATTAGCACACAAGCAGTCAATGGAGTCACTGATGTAGGTTTTGTAATGATCAAGAAAGTAGGGAAACGGGTGAGTTATTATGAACAGTTAAGTGAAAGGATTATTTTGATGAGGTTAGAAACTAAGCCTGTTCCAACCACATTAGTAAATGTGTATATGCCAACGTCACAGGAAGATGACGAAGAAAAAAAAAATATACGCTGAAATTGAAGAATTAATCCAATATGTGAAGGGTGTAAGAATACACAGCATCTTAGTTTTTAAAGAGTTAGTAATTAATGTTTGTTTTATATTATTTCAATGGGAAGTGTTTATTGATAGTGGTATTTTCGAATCACTATTTGGTTTCTGATTAATGTAAACTGATTATATGTGTATGTTGTTAAAAGTGCTTTATATCGGGTTATTACTATTTCTTAAGTATTGTGTCAAAGAAATTCAAAGCATCGTTATTACAAGATGAACAAAGTACATGAAAATCTCTGGACAGTACAGAAAGATGATCTTTGGGCAAGAAGAGAAGAGTTGAAAGCGGTAGGCGGAGAGGTACGCTAAGATAATTCTGCGAGTTGTATCTGTACAAGAAGGAAGCAATAAATTAATAAACATTAAAATAGAAAGCCAAGTGGGTGTTTTTGATGGTTATTTTTATTCTTTTGGTGGAATATAGAAGAAGTATTGGCTCTATATTGTGGTGTGACAGCGTCACCCACAATGAATATAATTAAATTGTTATTAATTATATTCATAATTTTACTAATTATATTCAATTTTATTTATTATATTCAATCTTGTGGGGTATAAATACCGTGAATAATGGGGATTGTCTGGATAGATTAAACATAGATAAAACCAGGGCAGCCAGAGGTAGAATTGTTGTAAATTTATTTTCTGTAAAACTCGTGGCTCAGTAAGGTGGTGAATATTGGAGGCTGGAAACTGCCATTTTCGGACGGTTGAGAGAGGGACAATAGATGAGGCGGCGACTCATCGGCGCCGGGGCCGCCCGGCTATCTTCCGTTAGGCGGGGCCGGTGAACCCACCCCTCTCCGCTACTTCGGTGAAGGCCAGGCAGAAAACGCGCGGAGGGATGCAGCGAATGCGAGGCGCGATATCAAACACGTGACGACGGACATGTGTAGATAACCAATCATGGACATTTATAGGGGTCCACAGTACTAATTCTAGGGAGTTTGTTACATGTGAGAGGCGACTTTCCGAGGAAGAAGGAAGAAGCCATCTTAAGCGACACTTGCTGCCGGGACGAGTTGATGAACAGACGTGTCAGCCGACACGCTCTCGTCTGGTGATCATTGTCTGATGCTGATCACACTCTTGCTTTGGGAAGCGAGAGGTTATATGGCATGCCTGCCATTATCTGGAAGTCGTTCTAATAACGCGGTCGTACCCGCTTATCTGGCTTCCACAGCTGCAGTGACATTGAGCATGTCACGCTACTTCACGGCGATGCATTTATGGTAATGTACCGGATGCAGATGGCACTATTCATTGGGTTTTAACGGACTTGTGAGCCCTTAAGCGGCACTGGGATAAGACTCTGCTCCCGCCACTAAATCACTGAGCTAGCTAATTTTGTAGCATCTTGCTATTTGTAAATTCATTTTGATGCTTTTCTTTAACTTTATACGGCACCCCTGGGATAATCCTTTGTTACAGTAAAATGTTAGCTTCAATTTGATGGCCTGTGTTGCCATGTTGTTCGATATGTTAACTTTGCTGTTTTTTATTTGTTGAAATATTTCATTCAATTTTTGTTTGCTTTCATCGGCGGATTGTAAACGTCGGGTATTGCTTGTTTTTGTTGGTCGAACTATGTTTAACGTAAAGTTAATTATTACCCGGCCTTGTAAAAGCCATAAGAATCAATAAATGGGATATTATTTTGTGTCTGATATTCATGGTTCTGGTTCCTTTTAGCTCACCTTTATTACATTTAAATGCATTTTCATTTTTCAGATTTATATGAATAATTCCCCCCTCCCTTTTTTCCGCCACAATTGAATTTTACTTCAATATACATTACCAAGAAGGTTCGTAAAAAGTACAAAGATTATACGTGGCATTCCGTGACAGACGAGATGCCATATAGTAAGTAAAGAAAAAGGAGCACAAATATTATAAGGGGTAGGAAAATATAATAATCATGGGTGATTGGAATGCAATAGTGGGAGAAGGAAAGTTTTGGTCTAGGAGAAAGAAATGAGCGAGGAAGCAGGTTGCTAGAATTTTGTGAAAGATATAAGCTAGTAGTGGCAAACACACTGTTTAAGAACCATGCAAGAAGAATATACACCTGGAAACGTCCTGGGGATACAGGCAGATATCAGCTAGATTATATCATGGTCAAACAGAGATTCAGGAATCAAGTTCTAGACTGTAAAGCGTACCCAGGAGCAGACATAGACTCGGACCATAATTTGATAGTAATGAAGTGCAGGCTGAAATTCAAGCGAATAAGGAAGCAGCATAAGCAGAACAGACTGGAAGTGAATAAACTGAAACAATCTAGCACAGAGTAGACTTAGGTCTAAGAATAACTGTGAAAGGAGCTCAACCGAGGACGAATGGAATACATAAAGGACCGAAATAATAAAAGTTGGTTAAAGAAACATTAGACATTAGGGAACAAGCTGCCCGAAAAACCTTGGATCACAGAGGAGCTGATGGATCAGAGGAGAAGGTACAAAAATGCTCAGGATGAAGCAGGAAGAGAGCAGTACAGGCAATTTAGAAATCAAATAAATAGAAATGCAAATAGCAAAAGAAAAATGGCTACAACAAAAGTGTGAAGAAGTAGAAAAGGAAATGGTCGTAGGAAAAGTAGATGTTGCAAATAGAAAGATCAAACAGAATTTTGGAAGAAGAAATGAAGAAAAGAGGTAGGAACATTTAAAACTGTCGATGGGAAAACCTCTTTTAAACTCAGAAGATAGAGCTAACCGATGGAAGGAATACATTGAGAAACTGTATGTTGGGGACGACTTGAACAATAGTGTATTGGAAAAGGAAGGCGATGTCGACCTGATGACATAGGAGATCCTGTTTTGAGGACAGAATTTAATAAAACTCTGAATGACTTGAAAGCAAACAAGGCAGTTGGAATTGATGAGATTCCTGCAGAACGTCTTAAATCCCTAGGAGAAGAAAGAATCGAAAGATTATTCAAGCTGATATCAAAAAGTTATGAAACAGGAGAAATTCCATCTGATTTTAATAAAAATATCTTCTTTACACTTCCGAAGAAAACACAAGCAGACAAATGTGAAAATTATCGCACCATTAGTCTAACATCACATGCTTCAAAATTACTGACCAGAATAATATACAGAAGAATGGAAAGGATAGTTAGAAGACATAGTAGGTGAAGATCAGTTTGGGTTTATTAAAAATCGCGGTACAAGGGAGGCAATTTTGGCTTTAAGATTAATACTTGAAGGACGGATCAAGAAAAACAAAGATACTTTTATGACATTTTGTTGATTTAGAAAAAGCTTTTGATAATGTTAGGTGGAACAAGATGTTCAAATTTTAAAGAAGTCAGGGTCTAAAGTATCGAGATAGAAGAATACTTTATAAACTATATAACAATCAAGTGGCTTTAATAAAAGTAGAGAATCATGAGAGACAAGCATCAGTTAAAAAGGGCGTGAGACAAGGTTGTAGTCTATCCCCGTTAATTTTCAACTTGTATGTAGAGGAAGCAATAGAGAAAGTAAAAGAAAAATTTCCATGTGGCATAAGTGTTCAGGGAGAAAAAATTAGTATGCTACGATTTGCCTGATGAAATTGTCTTGTTAGCAGAAAGGGCTGAGGACATTGAGAAATTACTGAAATCGCATGAACAAAATACTGAAGGAAGATTTTTGCCTGAATACAAATCAAAGCAAGACTAAAGTGATGAAATGTAGCAGAAATGATACCAATACTAGGAGGTGAAATATAAAAATAGGATCGGATACAATAGGAGAAGTAAGTGAATTCTGTTACTTGGGAAGCAAAATTACAACTGATGGCCGAAGTAGGAATGATGTTAAAAGCAGAATAGCACTAGCAAAAAGAGCCTTCATGAAAAAGAGAAACCTTTTAGTTTCAAATATTGATCTAGGAATTAGAAAGAACTTTTTAAAACTCTATGTGTGGAGCACAGCACTTTACGGAAGCGAAACATGGGCTTTAGGAATACCGGTAAGAAAGAAACTTGAAGCATTTGAAATGTGGTGCTACAGAAGAATGCTGAAAATTAGGTGGACAGACAAAGTAAGAAATGAACGTGTTTTGGAGATGATGGGTGAGAAAAGAAGTTTATGGAAGAAGCTTACAGAAAGAAGAGACAGGCTGGTAGGTTATATTTTGAGACATACTGGATTGGTTAATTTGTTAGTGGAGGGAACAGTCGAAGGTAAGAAGTGTAGAGGAAGACAGAGATTAGAATATATGAAGCAGATCATCAAACCAGTCCAAAGACTGGTGACAGCAAAAAAAAAAAAAAAAAAAAAAAAAAAAAATCAGACTGGTGATCATTTATATTTTTGCGTTTACAGTTGTATCATTACACCGAGACTTCACAATATTTTTATATATAGTGAATGGACGTATCGTCGAATTATGTTTTTGTTTATGATAAACAAGAATGCAGAGATTACGTTTTTGTATCTGTAGTACATGTAACAGCCAGGGAAACGTTTTTACCCGCTTCGCCTAACACGATTTTAATTATTTTCCCTACCTGGGGACCATTTACAGTCATCCAGGGTCTTCGTGTTCCAAACAACGATGGAATTTCTTAGGACGATAATACACCATGTTAACAGGTCAGAATCGTTGACGGTTGGTTTGAGGAACATTCAAGACAGTTACAGCGAATGGTTTGGTTACCTAAATCTCCAGACGTGAATTCAAGCAAACATATCTGGTACGTGATCGAAAAGTAATTTCGTTCACAATGTCCTGTGCCGACATTTTTGCAATTATGGACGGCTGTAGAGGAGGCACAGCTGAATATTTCTTCAGGAAACTTCCAACGATTAGTTACGTTAATTTAACGTCTTGTTTGCAGCACTTTGCCGGTCAAAAGCATTATTCGCGAATTACCGCAATATCAACACTTACTATTTCTACTGGAAATGACCTCTTGCCACGATTCTATTTTCCAAAGACGATGAGAATTTTGTACTGGTAACCATTTGTGCAAAGAAAAAGACATGAGGGAAATAGTTGATCGAAATGAAGTTAACCCCAGAAAGTGAGAATTTGTGAATTGTAAAAACGCTGGTGTTGTGTCTTTAAAAGTAACGGCCGACGATTGCTGAATAAATAAACAAAATTTTTGGAGCTTTATATTTGTTGACGTAAGACAGTGTTTCTCAAAGTGGGGTATGCGAACCCCTGGGGGTTCTCCAGTTGATCGTAGGGGGTTCACGACAAGATTTACGTAATGGCGGATTCATTGCTGCACATTGTTGCTCATTGTCGTTACGTTACAGTTTTTTGTCAAAGGGGTTCGCCAACGCCTGGAAAATTTTATAGAGGTACCTTGAACCTAAAAGTTGAGAAACACTGACGTAAGAGGTAAGAAGTTACTATAAGGATGAGTTTCGCGTTATCAGTCGAAAAGTTATGTTCGGTTAGAATCGTTGTTGTTGTAGTAACATAGTATTTGAGTCACACCAGTGAACGACTCGGTTACCAACCACTGTTTCGTACACCCTGCAACTACTGAGATAGGCTGCGTGAGATGTGAGACAGACACTCATGACAGACTAATCTAAACTCGGAACGGCCAGGTAATCGGCCCGTAACGCAGAGCTCGAGAGGCTATTGCGCACGCTGTATCAGCTTGCAAATGACGCAATTTGGCGAGAAAATGACGCACGCTGTGACCGGATTGGCCTTTACATCCACACCACGGCGAGCATGCGTCAATCACGGGAACGATGACCTCGTCAAACTTCGATATCCTCTATCTAACATCGAAGTTTATGTCAAAAGACGCAAAAAAAAAGGAATATGAAGTTATGTCTGAATATTGGAAAAGCAGCAATGCTTTTACACATACCAAATCAAAACAGCTTTAAAGATGAAGATGTTTTGAAATATGAAGTCGAAATATTGCGCTATTGCAGTATTAAGAGAAAGACCTAAAATTCCTTGAATTCGTCAAATCGACGCGTTGCCATCACTAAATAATTATGATTGTAGTTCTGTCAATGGCGGCTTCACATCTGGTGTCACAGGCACTTGACACTGGATCGGAATATACCTGGTTTGACTCTCGGTTTAGGCAGGATTATTTATGGGTTTTAATCTGATCTTCATTCCTGACAAAGCATTGCTTTGCCACAACAGGCGCAAGCGCGACAAATCGAAAACTCTTGTCACTTGGCTATACGCATTTACTTTGCTTCTTCTTCGCTCATGCTTTTTAATCAAGTGACTAATAAATATTTAGACTTTAACTTCAGTATGGTCTAATTTATATTTAATCGATGAAGGCGGTTTCCGACCACACTGCAATGACGATTTCGTTATAAAGCAATCAGTACTGATAAGGATCTTACAGAAAAGTTACTTATAAGGTAACCGTGACTAGACTCATTCTTAACGTGGAGTTCGAACCACGAGCTTCGTAGTGACCCTCATATGAAAAGCAGATAAAAATTTCTTGCCGCACCGAGATTCAAATCAAGGTCACTGAATTATTCAAGGGGAGCGGTTCAGTCACAAGCTACGAGACTGGTATGTGATAAACTGTGTAGCATAAACAAAGAATGCTAGAGTTGATAATGTTTTCTTTTTTTAAATTAAAATTTGATCGTAATTCATTCATTGGTCATTTATATAGTGGAAAATTAGTCAAGTATCATAATTCCGTAAACACAGTATAACATCGGAACCTAACGTTACACAAAGTTATGAAATGAAACTCTTACTATCATGTATTAATACAATGTATATGACAGAATTCACTCAATATAAGGCTAGTCAAAAAGGACTTTACAACTTTGGAATGATAGAAAAATTTATTGAGATAACTTACAGAATCGGTAGATATGTCATTTGTTACAAACAATCTCAAGTTTCACATAAAAATGTTACGTGTCGTTTTGGTTCGATGTGAGTACCATTTGTCATACGGCAAACATCCCAATTTCTTCCCACACTCGTTGCAGCAAATCGGGCGTAACTTGTGCAAGGAAGCGAAGATTGGATTTTTCAAGTCGGACAAATTGTTTGGTAGGGGAGGAACATACAGACAAACTTTAATGAAACCCCAGAGAAAGAAATCCAGCGGTTTCAAGTCTGAGGAGCGAGGTGGCCATGTGATTGGTCCTTCGCGGCCAATCCACCGACCTTGGAAGCGGTTATCGAGGAAACTTTGAACTTCCGTGAGAAAATGAGGTGATGCACCATCTTGCTGGTAGTAAACCATCCCATCTCTGCCATCTTCATCGATCTGTAGAATTAAAAAGTTTTCGTGCATATCCAGAAACACAATACCAGTTTTCTCCATGAAGAAGGAAGAGGCGTATCATGTCGCGGTGAACAATCTTTCTCAACAAAGTTCTTGAGCCAAGAGTAAAGATATACTTGCTTTGAGGTTCTTTAGCGTATTCGAAATTTACGCCGAACAGTTGTTGCAGAGTTCGTTTCATAAAATCAAAACACACAGCGGGCACGTTCCTCACCAGTGAAGGTAGACATTTTAACTGTGCACTGCGCTGGCGTTCCTGGTGGCGGAATGGTGTACTGATGCACTAAGTGCATCAAACTTGAGGTTATTTGTTACAAAACGACACGTTTGCCGATTCTATAAGTTATCTCAACAAATTTCTATATCATTCGAAGTTTTTCCTTTTTGACTAACCCTGTATAGAATACCTTTTACATATACTAATCTGGAAACCTCTAATAAAACCACGAAAGAGCTGGCCTACAGATCTCTAGAGAACTAGTACGTTCACACATCGATATGTGAACGAAATTATTAACAATAAAAGGTAAAATCGAACGTGGTGAGAGATTGACAATACAGTTAGAGCAGGAATGGTTTGGCAGATGAGAAACTGCCATTAATGTGAAAAATCAGTAGCAAATGAAATGCTTATGATGAAAATGTGCATGCCACCCTTACAGCGTCTCAACCAGCAAGTCATCATATGCCACTCATTATCTGTATAGATGCCTGAATAACGAATACTAAACGTGTTGTGTTTGAGAAGAAAAAGTACAGAAGGAAAAACAAATGCGGTACCAGAATTTAAGACCTGCTCCTGTAGAAGATGATAGACAGATCTAGCGTCTCTAAGCGAAATAGAAATCACCTTCAACACTACCACGTCATTGTTTATGCATTTTACAATATAAAAAATTCCTGCACATCTATAATTAATCCACGTACAGTGGCTAAACGTAGTTACTCTGCTATCTCAGTTTAAGCTAAGCAAGTACAAATATTACTAAGACAAAAGTAGAGTTGCGTTTAGCTAAACATCGGAAGAACGTTTTAATGTTGGTCTCACACAAAGTAAGAAAGAGTTATGTTTATCTATTTGTTGGAGGATTATGTAGTAAATGTTAGTTGTGATGAATTAGGGGTAAGCCACAGTGCTACTGTTTCTATCGCTCGTGTAGTTGAGAACCTCTCTCCGCAGCACGCAAATCCCGTCTGCCTTAGGACAGTCACGTTTCGCAAACATCGCTTACTGACTGCCGAAAGCTTTGACCTCGTTTGTAGAATTACGAACAAGTTTCCTGGGACAAGAGACATAATGGACTGCGAAAATTAATGGACGACGCAAAAAGGATCACTCAAACGGGAGAAGATCTCTCCAAACAAAAACATGGGCGACTGTCTGCCTTACTTTATTCTTGTAGACGTTTGTTGTCATAACCTTGCGCAACTTATTGGATTTCTAAGATCTGTAGAACTAGGGAGAAAAAATAAATAGTTCAACTACACTTAATGAAGTATGCATTTTGAACTCTATTGTGTTGGGTGGCGTCAAAATGAGAACTTAGACCCGTGCTCACAGATGAAGTACCTACTAAACGCTATTTCATCGTTAAATTCTTATCATTGATCCTCTTTCCAGTTAACTCCCTGTCCAGATCATATTCTTTATTATTTATACCTCTCACATTCCACGTTCCTATTTTCAAATTATCTTTGATTCCAAATCGTTTGTTCTTTCACCTTGCCTTTGTTGTCCTCATAAGAACCCATCAGGCTTTCCTTACTTTGAGGTTTATTAGTAATGAATGTTTTTATGTGGAAGGGTTACAAGCCCTTCGCACAACCCTCATTCTGGAGGACCAGGGTTTTATTTCAGGGTTTTCCCTCCCTTAGCCAGAGTGCCCCAGTTTTAAGGCACCGGGGACTCGCCTTCCATCCTCTCCCGTTAGCTACACTCGAAAGAGTGCATTGCCCAGGGGCCACGCAGCTTTCGTGGACGTGGGAGTAGGGTTTGCTGGCAGAGCTACTAAGATAGATCGCAGAGGCATTTCTCAACGTTTTATTGTCTCAGTCCATCCGGCATAAGCTGGGATACTTGAGACCATACCAGCCTTGACACAATACAAAAAGAAATTCAATCGTCTGAAATGAAGTTTTTAAGGTCAGTAAAAGGATATTCCCTAAATGATAGGAAGATGAATGAGTAAATAAGGGAACAACTAAATATCTCCCCACTAAATGATAGAATTACCCAAAAAAGGGAAAATTGGAAAAACCACGTTCTATGAATGGGAAATAACAGATTTCCTAAGCTTTCCCGGGAGTGCCTTTCCACAGGCAGAAGGGACATTGGAAGACCAAGGAAGAGATGGTTGGAAGAATGAGGTCGGAACAGGCATTTGGCCTATCCATGCAGAGGAAATAAGTAAGTAAGTAATTCTAATCATTGAAGTGTATGAGCGGGGAGAATAACAGGAAAATGTAAAAAATTTAAGATTTTACCTCAAAATACAGAAATAACCACTCCGTTAGTTTAGAAAAGCAAGCACTAATGATTGTATCGAATGACCGACAGCACGAAAATACTGGCCAACAATGCCAGTTCGTAGCAAATTGTGTGTCTCTATGAACTTAGGTGACGAACAGAGGATGTGGTCATAGGAGGAGTGAGAAAACATTAAGTTGTAGTGTTCGCCAGTGTGTCGTACCGCTTGAGTACAGCTAAACAAAGCACTTAAAACTACAAGCTAGACCGTTGGCCGCACAACGATGGTCGTATCTGACCTCTAGGATGTTTGGTTTTAAATGAGTGTTGTGATCTTCCCGTGTGGGGAAATATTACTCGTAACAAAATAACAAGACTTGAGGAAATACAAAATCTGTGTATGACCACACCCTCCAGCAAGGTTCACTGGATAGGGAATGCCTATCAATGAAGAAAATATGTGATCAAACAAGCTAAAAAAGATTTTAAAAAATCACGTACAGGTCAGTAGTGAAGGTGATATAGTTAACTAGCTGGAGAAATATGGCATATAGCCTACAGTCACTACATGAAGAAAGTTGAAATCATCTGATGGTTATAATAAAATTAAAATGCAAAAATGTTGCAGGCTGTACACAGGAGATTTTACAAGAATCTTGGAAACAAAAAGTGGTTTCGCAACACTGTTCACTGTGGAAGCAACGGGTAAACACTATAGTTCATCGCGCAGATCGAATTATTGAACTTAATTTGGTGTTCGAGGCGAACCGAGAGTACGAACAAATATTCCAAATATTTTACAGAATGTCGTGAGGAAGATAGTTTTATTGCGGGAGAAAGCTTAGGGAAAGAAATTAACGGTATGTTATCTGTTGTTCAGCCTCGTTGGTCAACCAGCCATATCTCTGGCGCTATAGTGTCAGTTGGTAGGCTGCATCATGCAGTAAACAGTTTATAGTTAGTATAGTATCGGTGTATCATCTATATGTTTCAGTTTTGTTGGAAAATGTTTCTAGAATCAATTGTAGGTAAGTAGTAACACTATTTTTATGTATTATTGTTATTTATTATTCTTTTTTTCTTTCTTGTTTTGGCTGGCACCGACTCCAAAAATAACTAATTAATGTAAAAATTTCAATAACACTAATGTAAAATATTGTCCATTTAGATTTACTTTCTTCTAAGCAAGGTATAAAGTTATTTTAAAATTTTTAGTGCCCTTTTTTTGAAGGCGGTTTTTATGTTTTTTTAAACAATTATTTTATTTTTAAATTTTTAGTGGTATTATAGTTAACGTGTATTTAAATATGCCGCAGCAGTTCTCATTTTTGTGAACTTCCTGGTAGCTCAGTGGTTAAAGCGAATACTTTAAAAAAAAAAAATCTGTCTTTACAACAACTTTCAGAATGGGGTGTATTGGATGCTGTGTTAAGTAATGTCAGTTTACATTTTGGTCCAGGCTGTGTTTCGATCTAATCATAACATCTGTTAAAGCTGCTGCTCGATAATCGAAACATGTAACATCTGGACATTAATACATACCACATATACAAACGCGTCTCTGGAATATATCTGTTCGTTCCGGCATCAACAGGAAATATAGATATTTAATTGGTTTTCACAACGTAAAAGCTCGAGGTCCAAGTTGAAATCTGAAGTACATGTTGAGACATTAGGACACATACATTTTATAAATATTCTGAAATGACTTAAAAATAGCTTAATTTATTTTGACGTTACTTAAAACTGTGGATTTTGTAAAGAACGTTGGAAATTATAAACGATGGGAGTAAAGGTTTTTTTTTTTTTACTGCTTTACGTCTCTCAATAGCGAGGTGTTTAGAGACGGAAAAGGATGGGGGAAAGGAATTCGGCCATGGCCTTTTTAAGGAAGCATCCCGGCATTTGCCTGGAGTGATTTGGGAAACCATGGAAAACCCAAATCTGGATGCCTGGAAGCGGATTCGAACCGTCGTCATTCCGAATGCGAGGCCAGAACGCTATGCGTTACACCACCACTCTCGGTGGGAGTAAAGGAGAAGAGGGATTGAGCTTTTGTATACCAAATGTAGACAGTCTTTTCTGATTGATTTAAAGTATTCGTTTGTAAATTTCAATTGATATCAAATAAATTTTTTAGGTGTGTATAAAAAAATTAATTATGGGGTGTGGATGTGAAGAGTAGTTTGGTTTGTGTTAAGGTAATGTGGACAGCATTTTTCTCTTTGTTTTAAAGTATACATGTGCAAGGTTCCATCGAAACCAGATAAAAACTGTAGCTTTGTGAAAAGTACATTTACAAAAATTAAATGGGCTAAGGGAGTGAGCGGTTGGGTTTTGTAAACAGAATGTTTCTCTTTGTTCTTAAGTATACATTTGCAGTGTTCCATCGAAATCTGTTAAAAGCGGTAGGTATCTATAAAGAACATTGGAAATTAGGGGGGTGGGGGTAGAAGAGAAGAGGGGTTGGGCTTCTGCAACCTAATTTAAACATAATTGTTATGTATTTTTCAAAGTATACGTGTGCAAATTTTCTTCAGAATCAGATTGGAACTGTGCTTTGTGTAGATTAAAGGGGTGGAAAGTGGAAGAGACGTTTGGCTTCTCTAAACAAAATGCAGACAGTATTTTTCTGTTTGTTTTGAAGTATACATGTGCATACTTCCTTCAAAATCAGATAGAAACGGTAGCTTTATATATGATCATTGACAGTAATTAAAGGGGTAGAAAGGGGAATAGGGTTTGTGTTTTTGTCAAAGTAATGTGAGTAGCATGTTTCCTTTTCTATTTGTTTTAAAGTATACGCATGCGAAGTTCCACCGAAATCGGATTAAAATGTGGATTTGTACAAACATTAAGGGATGTAAAAGGGGAGCTAGGGTAGTTTTTTTTTAATTTTTGATCAGAAATCTTTTCCATAAAAAATACATATATGTGTCAACTTTCATAAAGATCGATCAAATTGTGTCAACTGTACCTTTTCAAATAGAAAATTGACAAAAGTCAAGGGGCGGATATGGGGAAAGGGGTTCAGTTTTTGCAAAGCAAAAGCTGACATTATTTTTCTCTTTGTTTTACAGTAAAAGTTTGCTAAGTTCTATCTAAACTGGATACAAACTGTGGGTTTGTATAAAAATTAAACGGTTTAATGGGCAGTGGGGGTGGTTTTTTTGTATTTTTTGGTTCGAAACCTTCCTCGTGAAAAAATTCATATAAGCTCCAACTTTCATGGTAATAGGTCAAATGGTGGCGACTGTATCTTTTTATAAAAAAAATTTACAAAAATTCAGGGGTTGGTAGGACGGAGAGGGGTTGAGTTTTGGCAGACCAAATGTTGACAAGATTTTTCTTTTTGTTTGAAAGTATACATTGCCAAAGTTCAATCAAAATCATATATGAAATATAGGTTTCTATAAAATTAAGGGGTGTAAAGGGAGACCTTCTCCATGAAATATTACATGTATATGACAACTTTAATTGAGATCAGTTAAATGATGTCGACTATAGTATTGTATAAATAACATTGGCAAAAATTACGGGGTGGATAGGGTGAGAGGGGTTCAGTTTTTTCAAACCAAATGTTGACAGCATTTTTCTCTTATTTTTGACTATACATGTCCAAAGTTCCATTGAAATCGGATGAAAAATGTGTGTTTGTATAAAAATTAAGGTGTGTAAAGGGAAAGAGGGGTGTTTTTTTTATTTTTTGGGTCAGAAACCTTTTTCATGAAAAATTACATGTATATGCCAACTTTAATCGAGATCAGTTAAATGGTGTCGACTTTAGCTTTGTGTAAAGAACATTGGCAAAAATTAATGGGTGGATAGGGGGAGAGGGGTTCAGTTTTTTTCAAACCAAAAGTTGACAGTATTTTTCTGTTTATTTTTTACTATACTTTTCCAAAGTTCCATCAAAATCGGATAAAAAGTGTGTGTTTGTATAAAAGTTAAGGGGTGTAAAGGGGTAGAAGGGGTGGTTTCTCAATGAAATTCATATGGGACCACTTTGGAGGTATACTCTATCCACTATAAAAATTTCATTTAAATCGGCTCAAAATTGGCGAAGATATCGCTGAACATACATCGAAAAAAAAAAAAACTTACTAACCTCTAACCTATTTGAAATTATTAAACTGCGTTGGGCATAAGACATCAGCCTCTGAGCTACTTTTCATAAAGTTTTCATCTCAATCGGCGATCCGATCTTATCGACATTTTCTTTGTCAACAGATTTCGTTATTGGCTCTTTTGAGTTCCTTCACGTCCCAATTCTGTCTGGTTTTCCATTGATCCTATTGATGAATTTTGACCGTTTCGGTACAAAACGAGAATAATGTTCCTGAGATATGGAAATAAAGAGAAAGTTTGTTGGAGTAGATGGAACCTAATACTAAACAAGTTCATAGGAAGTAAATCTAGGAAATATGAAATCTGAGATATGATTATTTTCATGAACCCTTTAGAATATGGCATAATTGACAAGATATGAAATATCAAATCATCGTTGTGTTTGTGACATTTTTACTTAACCGTGTATTTTTTTAAAGATGTGTATCCTTCTCCCTCCCTCTCACTATAACGATAAAATTAAACAATCATTCGACGGAACTGTTATTGATTTATCACAGCTAACCATAATTGCATAATGAAAAAATTTCATTAGTAAACGTCTTAATTAAATCAGATGTATCGCCATTTATGTTTGATAAAAAATATGTTTCTGTGTAAAGATGTGTATATTAATTATGATTTACTGGCAATGATGTAAATCCTGCCGAGCATTTGAATAGTAGAAAACTTAGCCCATAGTGCAGCATACTGTGAAACTAGAATGAAATGAGTGGGCGGAAGAGCAGAGAGCGGCCTCAATGAGGCCTCCATTTTGGAGCGAGCCGAAATTGGCTTCGTGCCGGCGTCCTCGCAATGTTCATTAACGTGTCCAATTAGCGTGATGGACGTAATTTTATTGGCCGGCCGGTTGACGAGTGTCGAAATGAGGTGGCTCGTGTCACACTCAGTCTCACAACGGCAGCCGGAGCCAAAATCTCGACAGCGGCCGCAATGAGATTAATTTTTATGGCATTCATTTCACAATCGCTCTAACTCTGGCTATCCTTTGGGAATCAGTTTTCATTATTTGGACTCTTTGCCTGCAGACGTCCGGAGGGTGATTTAACCATGAGGTAACTTGACCGAGTTCGCTCAGGCGCAAAGAGTTGACATGAAGTAAGCTGACATCTATTTTGGATGTTGGAAGAAATAATATAAGTCGTATGACAAGGGGGCGTCCATTAATGGCCCCCCCATCTGGCGAGACTACGTGAGATTTGGCCAGACCCCCCCTCTAAACTGACCCCCCATCTAAATTGACCCCCCTCTAAAATGACCCCCCTATCAATCGACCTAGCAATTTTTAAGACTTTTTTTTTTAGATCTCATGCTACGTAGGGCGGTTGTACCCCCCCTAAGGTCGCATTTGAACCAAAATACCCCCCTAAAATCAACTTTCGCCACATTTGTGATTTTTTTTTTACCTCTACAATTCTACAAGAATTTCAAAACCTCACATTATATTTCCGTTGATTCCCCCCCCCCTCCTCCTTGGTGAGGTTTCGTGAGATTTTGCCGGAGTCCCCCCCCCCCCCCCCTATTTCATTTTACGTCATTAATGGACACTTGAAGTGTCTTGAAAATTTCGTCTCTGAGACAGTTCTTGATTAAAGTAATATTGATATTGCTCTCTTGCAAGAAGTTTTTTATTTTTTGGCTTTACTTCTCTTCAACTTAGAGATCATTAGAAGGGCGAATGGCTGGGTGCAACGAACGGTAATGAATTCTGCCATGACCTTTTAAAGGAACCATTCCGGAATTTGCCTGGAGTGATTTGGGGTAACCATGTAAAATCCAAAATTGAATGGCCGGACCGGAATTCGAACTCATGTCTTCCCGAATGTGTGGCCAGAACGTTTCCGCTCACTCAGCACTCTCGGTGGGAAGCTGTCTCAAAAAATCTGCATACAAATGGGTAGAAAACCTCTTAAATGTGACTCCGGATGAAATAACTGCTACTCCTATTTAAGTAAAAAAGAGTATATATACTCAGAATGAATAAAACATATGCTCAAGAAGAGTCATTTCTACTGCCATTAATATGTTTACAAAGTAAACGCGTGTGCTCCATCTGGAATTCTTAAGGAAAGAGAACGAGCTACATTCTTCAGATCACAAGTTCCTTATCTTCTTCATTCAAATCCAACAAAAATATTTTTAGATAGTGACTTTAATTGTGCATTAAAACAGGATAACCAAAAAAATAACTGATTACAATGTACAAACATTAAGACTGAGCTTCCTGGGAAAAGTCAAGCTGTAAGATTTCGGTGGAGTCGAAAAGAAGAGATTTCCTACCGCTAGATAGTAGCCCCACGTATCACAGAGATATTGATGAACTGTGTGTTTCCTAGAGTAAGGAGTTTTTTCGAGTAGTTTTGTTTCTGTTAGGAAAACAGTTCATCATTTCTAACTGTTTCGCAAGACGTTACAATTGTTTTCCTATTTCAGTTGACAACTAAACAATTACTACTAATGATCCGATACATTTTTATTCATTCTACTAAACCAGCCTTGCTATTTTAATCGTATACTATTCGCGAAATTTTCGCACAAGTCACCTAATTTAACTAATCTATATCTATAAAACGAAAACCGGATATATTGGTCTTATAAAAACTCGGAAACTTCAGAGCAGATTTCGATGGGATGTCACCGTTTTAAAGCTTAGAATCTTAATTCAGTTGTTTGGCATGTCTTATGTTTCAGCGTTAAATAACGCAGGAGCATTAAATGAAATTCTGAACGTATGATGACAAATCCCAAAGATGGAAAGATTAGATGTTGCATACTTCGCACTAAACACACAAACACAATGTCTCTCACCATAGCCTTTAATGAAAGCAATAAGATAATTTTACAATAATAACTATTTTGCACACTAAAAAAAACTTGTTCTTTCCTTTAATTCGGGGTATTCAATTTTTAAACGCCACATGTAGCCGCAAAAACAACAGAGATTATCTTTAAGCACGATCTCTGGACAATGTCTTTGGCCATCAGCAATAGTCTTCTGTTTACGATAATATTATTCCGGATTCACTTTTCATATTTATATAAAAGGCCGAATCTGCGGAGTTGAAGTATCTGGCGTTTTGAGCAAAAAGTATATCCATTCATTTTGCAATTGAATCAAATGTGAGTTACTAACAAAATCTAGCGTTGTTCAGTAATGTGGTTATGCAATTTCTTAACCAAATTAACGAAGCTTGATATACATGAATCTTTTCGGACGAATGCAAATAGTGTTCGTGCAAATAAAATTCAACACACCAGTTTCTTGTTAGGGGGTGGGCGAATCTAGGTTTGCTTTAATTCCGAAAAAAGTTGGCGCGAATTTTATGAAACTATATAGAAATGTTTCTCATTGCGGGAATATAGTCCGGTCAATTTAGCCTGAAACAAGCTGAAAATTTGTATGTTCGTTAGGGATACCATTATAATGAAATTGTGAAAAGTCCCCATGGATTCCGTGTGTGAAAAAAAATATACAAGGTCAAAGTTCGCAAAAATGGGTTTTTCGAAGTTTTTAGCGAAACGGTTAGTTTTACGGTAAAAATAGCACAGGCAAAAATTGTAGATGTTGTAATTATCTACAAAAATTGTTTTTATACATTTTTCCCTAAGATTTACAATTTCTGAGAAAGAGCCATTCTAAAATTCATTAAAGTTATATTCTCCATAATATTCATGACTATTTTCTCTGTCTATTTACATCATTTGACGCATAATACTGTATAAGTATAAAAATACGTCTGAGTGACTAATACATTTATACTGAATTGTAATTCTGAGAATATGAGCTGAAAGAAATCCAGTCCCACATTTTATGTGACTACGTGGCCTTCAGCGACATCTGTCTGCTGTTCATTTTGTCGGCTTGGGAGTGTCCGTCTACCTGCTCGATATTCGAAGGTCCCAATGAAATACCGGTAGTCTTGTACGTTCGCTCGTAGTGAAAACACGTGGTTATTGCTAATATTCTTTACTAAAGTTTGTGCTGTATTTAGTATCGATGGAGGATATTTATTGCACCGTGTGATCTGCGATCGAGAAGATACATTCACCAACATCTCAGATAAATATGTTCAGTGTACGCGCAGACACTTTGGTCAAAAAGTAACCGTAGTATTTGATGGCTACACCGATTCTACGAAAAATATTAAAGCCGCAAAACAACGTCGCCGTGTGACAAAAACATCAGCATCTTCTGATATTCTCTTTGACCAATTTATGACAGTCCCAACTAGCCAACAACAATTTTTGTCAAACACTCACAATAAGTCTCGGCTCATTGCAATGCTCAAAGAAAAATTTTATAGTGAGCATATTTTAGTCAAGCAAGCTGGCAATGACGTTGTTGCACTTGTCGTAGAAATTGAAATAAATCAATTTAATCCAGTTGATTTAAATGTTGTTGATGAAGATATTGATCTGTTAGTATTACTTACCGCTCGTACTCCAATTGAAAAAAAAAAAAAATCATTTACTTTTTAAAACCAGAAAAGGCTCAACAACCGTCAGAAATTTTTTTCAAGTGCAAGTTGTTTATCGGCTTATCCTAAATATAAATGTCACATTTTATTTTTACATGCTATAACTGTCTGTGATACAGCATTGTTCCGGAAGGGTAAAACGACACTTCTTCAATTATTTGGAAAACAAGATCTTATTGGATGTGCACAAGTTTTTGAGGATATGAACTCTACTCCAGAAACTCTAATCACCAGCGGAATTCGCTTTCTTCTTTCTGTGTATGGAGCTCCAACAAAAATTACTTGCATAGCTAAGTTACGTTACTTATCATTTGCAAAACATTCGCGTAATTAAAAAAGTGTACAATTAGCTTGTCTTCCTCCAACCTCGGCTTCTGCTGACCAACATTTTTATCGAGTGTATTACCAGGTTCAAGTATGACTTGTTAATCAACTGGATCCAGAAGAATGACGTTGGAAGCTAATTGATAATGTATTGGAACAAATCAACACTCTACTTCCATACGCACCAGAAAAGCTCCTTAACATTTTTTTTTTGAAACTGCAAAAAGGGATGTAATTAAAAATGCGGCTGCAAAAAAGTGAGTTTATTTAGTTCAACAGTATGCACCAGTTCTCAAGGCCAGTCGTGTTCAAATGTTGAATCTCCGACAGAAGAAGATACTTACGTCAATGACGAAACAACTGATGTATCACTGTTACAACAATTTACGTCGACTCAGGAGGATGTAGAAGAAGAAGAAGATGGAGGAGAAGAAGACGAAGAAGAAGATTTTAAATAAGAAGACCTAAAATTCCATGAAACCAGTAAAATAGACCGAGGAGTAGGCCTACCGGAGAAATCACGTTAGGAAAAAAAAAAATTAAAAAATGCGCCAACTACATTACCTCATAGTAGGCGTGTGCATTTTATGGAGAATATAACTTCAGTGAATTTTAGAATTGCTTTATCTCAGAAATGGTAAATCTTAGGGAAAAAAGTATAAGAATATTTTTTGTAGATAATTACATGATCTACAATTTTTGTATGAGCTATTTTTATCATAAAACTAACCGTTTCGCTAAATTATGCAAAAAAAAACAACATTTTTGCGAACTTCGACCTTGCATAAAATTTTTTACACACACGGGATCGATGGGCACTTTTCAAAATTTCATTATAATGGTATCCCTAACGTTCATGCAAATTTTCAGCTTGTTGGGATTTTATGCAAGGGTGAATGTCTATTTTGACCGGACTAATAAAAATCAGATACGGGTAAAACTACGTCAACTATACCGGGCAACGTCGGGAACTCCGCTAGTAGGAGATACAAAGAAGATATCAGTTCTAATGTCACCAAGCGGGGCGGTGTAACTGTTAGCGTTCTCGCCTCGCATTCGGGAGGACGGCGGTTCGAATCCCCGTTCGGGCATCCAGATTTGGGTTTTCCATGGTTTCCCCAAATCACTCCAGGCAAATGCCGGGATGCTTCCTTCAAAAGGCCATGGCCGAATTCCTTCCCATTCCTTGTCCCCATCCTTGCCCCCCATCCTTTCCCGTCTCTAAAGACCTCGATGTTAAAAAAGAGACGTAAAGCAGTTACAAAAAAAAAAAAAAAGTTCTAATGTCGAATACAGCCATCTTTTTAACTCTGGTACGTCGTTTTAAATAACGTAACTTTGTTAAAATAAAACTTATTTTGCATGTTTACTTAACATACTATTTAATAAAATAATTAATTTGTTAATTATGATGTCATTAGATTACTAATCATGGATCTCATAAACTGGGACGTTAAGTGGATTTCCTTGATTTTCATAGCTTATCAGTTCGGAAATTTGAAAATATTATAGCCATTGCAACTTTTTTAACGTGTTAAGAGAAGACATGAGACAGCAGAACGATAAAACAAACTTAGTTATAAACAAGTTTTTTAAATATGTGCGGTATTCTCGCTGCGGTATTCGATTCGTTTCTGTTTTTATACCGCTGCAGCTTCCGTGTTCTCTTGTGACGTCCGGCACGCGTTTACTAGGAGGTGGCACTAATACGAGATCTGAATTCAGATGAGGCCTTTTATGGTAAAAGCTTCCGAGTAGGTCGGTGTCTTATAACCCCTTCACGGAAAGATCCGCCCATGTCTGACTACTAAACGAACATAAAGGATTCTTCCACCAAATATAGTTTATTCGATGCAAAAATTCGGTGAAAGAATAAAACGACTTAACAGTCCTTTGACGATGAAGCACTTTGGCCAACAGTAATGCGTAGCACCAATAAATCTCGTGAAGAAAAAATCAGTGAGAGTTTCCGAATTCGAAGCAAGGCAGACCACAAAACTACTGATTTCACCAAGCTCGCTGACTTATCACTTATTTCGTCTCACTGTCAAAACTACAAATAATTTGCGCCTGAACAATACTTCTTTTTTTTATCTGCTTAACGTCTCTCTAACAACGGGGTCTTTAGAGACGGGAAAGGATTGGGGGCAAGGAATGGGAAGGAATTCGGCCATGGCCTTTTGATGGAAGCACCCCGGCATTTGCCTGGAGTGATTTGGGAAACCATGGAAAACCCAAATCTGGATGCCCGGACGGGGATTCGAACCGCCGTCCTCCCGAATGCGAGGCCAGAACAAACAATACTTCCGCGGTTCACAAAACCGATAGCTTAACCTTTTATCTCTCTCACTCTCCCGACAGCTTCCAGCCAATAAAGTTGAATTTCTCCATCTGCAAAAGACTGCTGTCGACTATACCAGACTACAAACAGCTTAACTATTGTTATCTTGCTGTCTGAATGAGATTTCTCTTCACTATATTTTATAATTCTTATGTGTTTACCGTTTGTCGTATCTTGATTTGTTTCATCGCCATTTTTTATTGTTTATTGCCAATATACTTGTGTACGTAAGTTTCTAGCAAGGACCAATACATCTTACACAACAAGAATACCTTATAGTATAATGAATTCCAATATAAATTAATTCCATAGCAAGGCCAGGAACTTTGAGTAAGTAAATTAACATTAAGTTACAATAATTCAATACAGAAATGCTATTACATACAGTTCACAACTCATTAAGATTATATATAGCCTTATTATATAGATAATTGTTTACTTCAGTTTTAAATTCATTTCCAGACAACGACTTTAAATGTGTTGGTAGCTTATTATATTGTCTTGCTCCCATTTCAAATGAGCTTTTATCTGTTGTCTTGGAGTTATATCTTTTGATATGTAAATTAGTTTTGATTCGAGTGTCATATTTATGAATTTCACTATTAGTGTTACTAAATTTTGGATTGCATCTAATCAGTAACAAAACCCTATATATATATATATAGTGAAAATATAGTAAGAATAAAAAACGTATTATTTTTCAAAAACTCGAAAATTTACATTATGTATTTTGCATTTTAAAAAATGATTTTAAATTTACCTCGAAACCGCTTAAGACTGTCATGGCGTCTTGAATGACGACACACCACCCGAACCGAAACAAAGTAGTCGTGTATGTACCTATATGGCAGATTTCAAGTGTTCTTTAATTAAAAATGAATTCCTCGTTTTATAAGTACTGTGTAATGCCCCAGTGTTAAAGCACAACAATAAAAACGCCGAACAAGTTATTTATATATGTTGCAAACAATGAAGAAATACGGAAAAAGTTGGTTAAAACTTGCAAGGACGGAGGATGCTCATAGTTTATCAGCAGATCTAAGAATTTATTTTAGTGAAGATCATTTTGATATAAGTGTTTGTGTAATATATATTTCTAAATCTAAAGCAAAACTGATGAATTTTGCAGAACCACTACTTTTCAAGTATTGATAACATAATAAGATATGAGTTGAGGTTGTTTTGGTTTTTTGATTTAAATCTTTCTTCAGTGTTACGTTTAATATAATAAACACACTCTGGCAGCACTATCATTACCGTGGTGCCACAATCTGATGATAGATTCTTATGCAACTCGATTAAACAAATCGTAAAAAAACTTATGTTTCTCGAGATATCTTAACTGAAAGGAAATGTTGTTAGGCTGATATGCAGCCTAGAGCAGTGCCATAACTTTAAAATTTTCCATACCCGTTTTTGAGGATATACTTTTCTAGAAATGGTGTATATAAAAGCAAAAAGAAACATACCTTAGACGTGAAGCAACTGAAAAGTTACGATACGAGCATGGCACAGAAATAATAGTACCTAACAACAACCATATCCAATGACATTATTCACGCGAAAGATAGTATCGAAGGAAGAACGAAATATTTTGTTAGTTGGCTTAGGTCTTCCTTCTGGTTTAGCTATTTGACACTAGCTTCTACTTCGCAAAAGTAACCTCATACCAGTATAAATTAATTTGCAAAACGTATGTCTAAGCAATAGGTTATTGTTTACATAGCTGAAATAATGCTGTTTAAGCTTATAATGTATAATTGACACTTGTGTATACTTACATCGAAGTTTTAACATTGTGGAATTCCGACGAGCAAAAGACGATGTTTGACGGGAAATATCTGACATGTGTTATGGCGTCAATTTTGGGCAAATCGCTACTGTTGGCTTTGCTAATTCCAGGTTCTGTAGCGACTTACACTTGTATTTCAGCATATAACTGAGAACAATTGTATTAACGTGACAAAAGTCGTTACAAACGAATAATTAACCAAGGAACCTTTCTGTTCCGAAAATTTCAACAACTTTGGCGTCTCGGGTGGAGTGGTGTAGTGCTTTCTTATTGGCGATCGTGGTCACGTGACTGATGCCTCACTCGAATGACATCTTCGCCAGTCTCAGCATTAAAGCTGGTCGGTTGGGGGTTGTTGTCTTGAGACATTTCTTCCCTCAGTCTTCTCTAGAGTGGTCTTCTCTTCACTTC
Source organism: Vandiemenella viatica (assembly GCA_031002005.1). Lineage (NCBI taxonomy): Eukaryota > Metazoa > Arthropoda > Insecta > Orthoptera > Morabidae > Vandiemenella > Vandiemenella viatica. Next base: position 370,257,750 of record CM061920.1, on the reverse strand, counting down.
TGATTGGTCGTCTTGGTGGCGTATTATTAGTTGGTCCTTAGCGCTCCGTCAGCACCAATGGCCTGCTATGTTTGTCAGCGGCAGTTTCATATTCGCCGAGACAACTGACCAGTGGATTGGCAGAGTGATGTGCTGCTCTGTAGAATTTATAGGCATGTTGCCGGAACCTGTCAATGAGCTTCTCTGTTCCCGACGCCTCGTGGACTGCGACGGTGGGGAAACGGTTGGGCAGATGTAGTGCCCGCTTCAGTGTTCTGTTTTGCAGCACCTGCAACTTTCTCAGGTGGCAATTAGCAGCGTACCCCCAGACGGGGCAAGCATATTCAATTACCGGCCTAATCAAGGAGCAATAAATGGCAACCTCTAGGTGTGGTACCAACGAACTTTCCCGGTTAAGTATAGGGTAAAGAGAATGGAGCCGAGCAATTACCCTTTGCCTGATGTCCTTGATGTGAGCTCGCCATGTCAGCTTACAGTCAAGTGTTACACCAAGGTAACGAGCAGTTGGTGCCCAGGGAATGGTTTTGCCTCTGAGCTGAAGTTGCGGGTGAGGTAGTTGCTCACTACGGCGTCCTAGGCGTCGCGTCAGCATAATCGCTTGCGTTTTGACAGGGTTTATACTTATCCGCCACCTTCTGGCCCAGTCTATCGTCTGCTGAAGAGCTTCCTGCAATCGTCTCGTGGCGATGGCTCTGCTACGGCTGGATGTAAAGAATGCCGTATCGTCGGCGTACGTGGCTGTTTTCACATTCACAGGTGCTGGAATGTAGGCTGTGTACAGGTTATAAAGAACTGGTCCCAGTACTGAACCCTGTGGTACACCTGCACGAATGCGCCGTCGTGTTGACATGGCATCACCAACCCTGACGCAGAATGTGCGCCTTGACAGATAGCTGCAGATCAATTTCACGTAGGGTCCAGGCAAGCCCCATTCGTACAACTTGCAGAGCAGACCTATATGCCACACTGAGTCGAATGCACGGGCGACATCGAGCAACACCAAACCACAATAGCTTCTCTCGTTGAAGGCCCTTGTGGCTGCCTCTATAACACGCATCAACTGCTGCGTTGTGTAGTGCCCTCTACGGAACCCAAATTGATGATCGGGTATGACGCCTGCAGCCTGGATGTAGGTGTCAATACGCTTGAGCAGAATTCGTTCGAACACTTTGCTGAGCGCGGGTAGCAGGCTGATTGGCCGGTAATGCTGGGGAAAGATTGGATCTTTCCCAGCCTTATGAATACCAACCACGATGGCATGCTTCCATGCTCTCGGGAAAGTCTGATTTCGCAGGATGGTATTGAAGAGCCGCGTCAAGTAATTGATGGCTTCTGGTGGTAGATTTCTGAGTGCTCGATTGTCCACTTGGTCATGCCCAGGTGCCTTTCGCGGATTCAACCCGGCGATGTAGCTAGCTACCTCCTGCGGCTCAATCGCAATGATGTCATCATTGGCTGACATGTACCGTCGCAGTCGGCGACGTACTGCTACAATGTGGCGGTCGTCAACATCGTCATCGACGGGCTGGAAATTTTCTCAAAGTTGTCAGCGAGCGCGTTAGCCTTGTCTTCCGGTAGAAATACAAGACCACGTTCGCCGTGGAGTGGTGGTATCGGCTTCCTCCGGCGGGTGAGTCGCCTAGTTTCGTTCCACATGCTGCCATCGTTTGGTCGCAGCATTGCAACACGTGCGGACCACTCACGATTTCTGTGTTCTACCAACGCTGCCTTCAGCTCTCGCTGCAGTGATTGAGGATGGCGGCGAGTGGAACGGTTCCTCGTTAGTTTCCACTCCATGGCGATCCGATTTTTGTTTCTGATCTGCCGCAATGAGGTGGCTGGTGGCAGCTGGCACGAACGTTCTATGCGTGTATGAACCAGTGGTTGTCGCGACTTTTGTAGCTTCATTTACGGTGTTGGGTGAAGAATCTCAGAGCCTCCTCAACATTTCCTTCCACTGTACCGCTTTCCAGTTTTAGTCGCTACGACTTCCCTAAAACCGGTCCCAGTCGGTTCGCTTGTAATCAGGAATTGGTTGATTGTTTGGCTGCCACTCCCAACGTCGACCTCAGTAGCACAGGAGAGTGGTCCGAAGATAGTCTGTTAAGGGTTGTTGCCGAAACAAAACTGTGATTCCCTTTGTTATACCAATATCAAGAACATCAGGCCGGTTTCTATTTGCAGGATAATGCGTTGGTTCTTCAGGTGCCCATACACATAGGTTGTGGCAGTGGGCCAGGCGTCTTAAGAGGTTACCAGCCGTAGTGGCAGTTCTGCTATTCCAATCCTGATGCTTTGCATTCATATCTCCACCAATCAGGATTTTACCAGGAAGTGTGATAAGGGCGGCGATATCTGCTTCTTCAAGCACTCTGCGTGGTGGTCGGTAGGCTGTGACGACGGTGATAGCGCCTGAGGATGTTTTCACCTGAACAGCGACAGCCTCTACCTGCTGAAGAGGAGGAAGAGGGACTTCACAGTGAGGAATACCGCGTTTAATGTACAGCGCAACACCCCCACCGGCCGTCAGTCGGTCTTTCCGGTAGCAGCAGTAGTTTGGTGCTGCCGCCCGTAGGCAAGGTTTCAAGTGGGACTCGCTGACGAGGCAAATGTCCACATCTCCTTCCCGCAGAAATTGTCGAAACTCAAGTAATTGTCCATGAATGCCGTTAGCATTCCACACACAGAAAGTGAGGCTATGAATGTGAGGCCTCCTATTCATGGTTGCGTTGCTGGGTTATAGTGGTGTTGGCAAGTGCCAACGTCACTGCAGCTGTGATGTCCGAAGACATTCTATCGTGCCGCGTTAGGAGGCTGACCATCATGCTAAGTATATTCTCAAGCATACTGACTAGTCTCCCGAGGTTTGTCCCGTTCGTCTCTGCTGCTTCATCTGGATGCTGGTGTGGTAGACCTTGTCTTTTCTGACGCTTTGGTGGTACAGTCTGCAACGCCATCGGTTGTTCGGACTTTGCAACTGGGCCTTGCTTCACCGGCTGAGTCGAAGTGTCTTGGTGCTGTGGCTGTTTGGGGGGAGAAACATGAATCACATCTTTGGTTACTTCAGCGAAGGATAAGTCTGATTGCACTTTGGATGATGCCAGTTTCTTGCCCTTCTGCTTCTTCGTTTTCTTCAATTTCTGTGGATTCGGTTTCGTTGATTTTGATATTTCACTGATCTCCGACATTTGTTGTTGGTTTGACTGCTGTTGTAGATGCCTCTGAGGAGCCTCTGTCCCCACTCCTCTTTGACGATCGCGGGCTCGCTTATAGGCTGGACAGCCTTTTCCAACTGGCAACGTGGTTGCCGTGGCAGTTTCCACAGATTGGTGGGTCATGGCCCTTCTGCGTGTGGCAGTCTTTTGCGTCGTGTTGCCCTGCACACTTGACGCACACCGGGCGCATTTTGCAATGGCGTGCCACATGGCCAAACAACTGCAGTTGAAACATTGCTGCGGTCCAGCCGACGATCGCAGTTTCTCTGTCGATACTCTGAGGTGGCACAGCTTGTCAACCTCAAATATTGTGCGATTTAAGGGCAGGTCTGGTAATACTACTAGGAAAAGCGGCATTACATCGTTACTGCCGGGGCGACGAAGTTGAGCAACAGACCTCACTTCGTAGCCCATTTCTGTCAGCTCTTCTTTCAATGTCTCTGTTGGCAGAGTCCTGGGAATGCCACGAAACACCACCTTCAACAGTTTCACCGCTCCGGTCGGAAAAGTGTAGTACGGGATGTTGCAGTGTTGAAGGAGAGAAGTGACGGCCACAAAGTCTTCGGTAGTAGTCATGCTGAATTTGATTTTGTCACCACCTGCGGTTTTCGCAGCGAATGGACTCTTGATGACATCTGCCACCCGATCATGAAGGGTCTTGTACTTTTCTGCGAATTCCAATACAATAGGTGGTATGGAGTCGCATCTCGGCTCCTTTCGCGGCGTGTCATCAACAGTCAAGGCAGTGAAACGATTTTCTACTTCCATCGCAGCTGGGTCCAATGAAGATGGGGGCTTTGCTGTCTTCTTCGGCATTATGAAACCCTCCTGGTCTGGCTGCCAATTCTGGGTTGGCGAGAACGACGCCCTTTGATCCATTCCGCCCGGAGACCGAGGCTGCAGTATTGTCAGCGGCTTCGATGGTCTTCTTCTTTTGTACCTTGGCATTCTTTGGTTTCTTGGCTGAACCAAGTTCGTCACTGCCAGGCTGACCTCCAGTAGATTTACGCGTCTCATCCTTCCTGTAGTTGACGGCGCGTGGCTGTTTATTGTTGGTCCTCTCTGGTGGAGTAGTGGAACGCTTTCTTGGGTTTAAATCTTTGCTCACCGCATACACGTCACCATGTATACGCTGAATGTTGAACACAGCGGCTGGCAACATCTTCATCCATTTCGATATCCTTATCCATTTGCTGATTCGTTGCACTTGTCACAACGTCCGCTGGCAAAGACGAGTTCAATGAGGCGCTCGACGTGCATGGCGCTGAAGTGCAGAGCGGCCTTTCCTCGTCACCCATCCGTGCGATCCCTCTGGGCACTAACTGATGGGTGGCCGAGCTTAATTCGCTGCCTGCAGTCGCGAATCAGTTATTCAACTTCGACACACAGGTGATTTCTTGTCACTTTTGTAAACAATACCTATATTTAACAATCACACATTCACTCAAAAATGCACACACATAGTCAATTATTTTCAAAAGTCATCACCAATAATCACACTCACTAAAATCACATGTCTCCATTCAAATTACAATAAACGATAATTATGATCACTGGAATGAATTAAAAAATTATCATTTCAATCTATCGGCGTATTAGACTTCTATATATAGTTAGCTCTAATCATTTCAGCTGCGAGAAAAAAACCTGTTTCGTTGAGCGGGATTTCCGTTACCGCAACAGGACAGATATTCTTAGAGTTTCACACGTTATGCAGCGCACTGCCCAGGACTAAAATTAGGTATATTCTTAATGCGGCATCCAGATACTGAGAAATAAAGAAAAAAGTGTTTGTTCGTTTCGTTGATTTTTATAGGTTTTCGAACACTGTACTGTCCTGGTCCCAAGAGTAAAATAGTATATGTTTTATTTCGATATGACGTTAAAAAAAGTGTCGGCAAATTAATACTTTTTTAAAGATAAGTAATATCTCGCTGTCGAATTATTTGACAGCATACTTACCAACACCACATTTCTCACTGTATTTGCGACATTCGTGACTATGTGTAGACTGTAAATCAGTAGGTCAAATTCTTTGTGAGAGTAATTTCGATAGAAGGCCTGACTTCATCTCCTACAACTTTATAACATAAAATAAAAAACTCAAGTAAACGAAGTTACAGGCAACGGCTAGTTTATTTTCTAAAAATAACAATAATTTTTATCTTTGTAATAAATATTTTTGTTTTTGTTATCTTCTTAGCATGATTAATGATTAAAAACTGCTATACGTCCGACTTAATCTTTGTGGACACAAGCCTATTATACTCAATGTTTTTTCCTTTATAATGCCACAGAGAAGCAAGTCAACACCGGCCACCTGTTTACAACGGCGGTCAGTGTGAATCATGAGGCGAGAAGACGTGTGCCATACCGTATTTAGAACAGGATTTGTAAGATCCGAGCATTCAACCTACTGGTGGTTTATGCTGCGAACTGTATTCGAAACGTAATTAATGTTCTGTATGATGAGTGAAATTTTGTCGGCGATGTTTACTTTATGAGCGAAGATTGGGGTCCGTCCGAGCGTTTGCCGAAATCATAGCGGGAAACCGCCTAAAAACCACAATCAAGATGGTCGGTAAGCAGGGATCAGCATTCGAACTGTTTCCGTTGTAGATTCTCGATCCAGAGAGGCGGCGCCTTAACACGCGGGTATTCACATTAACGGATTATTAACCATTGTCTTATACATAATTGGGAGTATCTTTTTTCGTATTGGCAAACTATTATCACTCGAAGTTTCTGAACCAAATGCTTTATATACCATTTATTTCGAGAATTTCGGTTGGAAAACACCAATTGCAAATTCCATCAGACAAATTGCCTTATGTGAATAGCGTCATCGCCTGCCTTTTTCTTCAATATTTCAAAAGTCGATAAATCCAGTTAAGTTTCAGGCCGGTTAGTGTGTCATATAACCGTAGGCCACCACATCGCTTAGCCTTGAGAACAAATGCAGTGGGAATAACAAAAGCTAGAGAAGTCTCCCTTTCTCTCCTTTATTTTTTTTTAACAAAAAAGTCTTTTTGCGTGGTCAGGAAATACAGTTCAGAGGCGTGCCAACGCGACGTTCATTATTTCACAAAATATGTGCTAGTGACGTCATAGGGACCGTATACTCTGGTTGTTTTAAATATAGAATAGTGTTACAGGGAGCGAATAGATATTATGTGCTAGTGACATCATAGGGACCGGATACTCTGGTTGTTTTAAATATAGAATAGTGTTACAGGGAGCGAATAGATATTATGTGCTAGTGAGTCATAGGGACCGTATACTCTGGTTGTTTTAAATATAGATATTGTTACAGGGAGCCGAATAGATATTATGTGCTAGTGACATCATAGGGACCGTATACTCCGGTTGTTTTAAATATAGAATAGTGTTACAGGGAGCGAATAGATATTAGAAAATTAATACAGGGCCAGTTTGGTCAGGGTGTCACGATGTTCGTCACGCGTCACTGCCTGGCCTTGTTGGGCGGCCCAATCACGACCGAAGATATTTTCGCTTTGTGTCTATAGACGTTGCTATTGTAGAAAGCTTAGAGTGAAGATTATCTATTTATATTTGAATAATTGTTTCATGTGTTTGGCCTTTATACCAACCATAAAAAAGAATGTATTTCCTTTAAATTTACTTGTTAATTATTAAGATACTCGGCGGATGTTTCCTTTATACGCTGTGTTCATTGATGTTAAAGGTATAGCAAGCTAAGAATAGAGGTAATCTGTTTATATTCCAATATATTACACTTTGTTTAGTGTTTTTTTTTTTATCTGCTTAACGTCTCTCTAACAGCGAGGTCTTTAGAGACGGGAAAGGATGGGGGGCAAGGAATGGGAAGGAATTCGGCCAAGGCGTTTTGAAGGAAGCATCCCGGCATTTGCCTGGAGTGATTTCGGAAACCATGGAAAACCCAAATCTGGATGCCCGGACGGGGATTCGAACCGCCGTCCTCCCGAATGTGAGGCCAGAAAGCTAACTGTTACACCACCACGCTAGGTTTTGTTTAGTGATTTTATGTATTCGTTTTTTTTTACATGGGTAAGGACACGCATAAATTTTAA
>CM061920.1:370206803-370249462 GCA_031002005.1 Vandiemenella viatica | reverse complement strand
AAACATACTTTTAAACACTTCGCTGAATCGCCTTTCGGTGGAAGAGTACCTGTTAACACCACGTTGTCCTTGAGTTCTGCTTTGGAAGCAGCGATGATACCGTTTTGAGACATTAATGTATCGAAACGCAACGACGACCTATAATTACGACTATTGAAAGAAATTTCACGTCACTGACACATTATTTCAGGTACGAGGACTGAATTCACATAGTATGAAGATTTAAAGGGTCTGTTGTCACAATATCTTCTTCTGAAAGCAATTTACAGTGCTCACTCTAAACTCTGGTTACTGACCACGTCTTACAGCTTGCAAATCGTAAATCCTTCTGTCTACTTCGAGAATAATTAATTGTTCTCTTTTGTTGTAGATACAGTATCAACAAAATAATACAGAGCGGTCATAACTGGAGTATAATTGGAAGGACGGGCTAGGACTTGCTTGGCCTTCGTGTGAGGTGGTATGTAGTAGCGGAACAGGAACATGACAGCAGGTAGTTCAGCCGGAGAGCTGCACCTCGGGCGGCCTCTTGTTGGTGAGGTCGAGCGGCGTCGCCCTGCCGTCGCGGCGCTGCACGTCTTCCCGCGGCGGTGACTTGGGAGGCGTCGAGCCGCTTCGGTGGCAGGCGCGCACCGACAGGTCTATGGGCTGCTCCTGCTCCACGGCGACGCCGCCGACGCGCGGGGCCTGCACAGTAGCAGGTCGCCTCCCAGCACCAGCATACCAGAGGGCTCCCGCAGGTGTCTGCGCCGCCAGGCTGGGGTACAGGAAACGGGACGGCGGCGGCGTCGACAGCGGGCCCCCGTACAGTCGAGGTGGAGGACGCGGGGAGGGGGCTGCAATCAGAACACAGTCTTATTACTATATCTCACACCCCGACCAAATAAATGTCTACACTCTAAAAATCCATTATCTTCGGGTCTGTTAAATACATGCTAAACAACTGGTTATAAAATCAGTTTGAAACAAAACTCAAGTTTAAACGAAATGTAACCATTTCAGATCATCATAACGTCTTTCTTTATCTGATGAAAGTATTGTTTTAGCGATGGAAGCATTTCTAGGAAGAGGGGATTATTACCTAGAAAAAGTAGAGAGGGAAAATACTTAGCAAATGTTTCACGTGGCGTTTGGCACTTTATGGGACAGAGATGTTGATACTGAGACGAGAGGGTGATAAACGGATGTTTGAGATGTGGATGTGGAGGAGAATGGAGAGAATAAGCTGGGTGGAAAAAGTGAGTAATGTTGAAGTGCAGAAAAGAGTTGATGTCATAAGAGAAAGGAAGAAGAACTGGATGGCGCATTCATTGAGAGGGTATTGCTTGTTTACTGATGCTATGGAAGGACTAGTTTGTGGGAGGAGAGTGAGAGGAAGAGGGAGATACGAGATCATAGATGACATTAAGAAAAATGGAAATTACATCGACCTGAAGACGAAGGTAGAAGACAGGAGAGCTTCAGAACATTGGTGAAGGCGATGGAGGTGGATCAATAAACTGTTTAATCTCTAGTAAATACAGACATGTACTGATTGTAAGATTAAATATTTAATTTACATATAATTCTAGGATTTAAATTAAACAAATTAAAAATCCAATTAATCGTTATTATTATGCATTATATTGCATTGCGCCTCTTTCATGGGTAGATCCTAGGTTTACTGTGAAATCTGAATCATAGAGCGTCCTGGTCTGCTTCATATAACAAAATAAGGGTTTGACACCGATGAAACAAGTGTGAAGTGCCAAGGACGTGGACATATTAACCACTGAGTTGCCCAACCACTCATTAAGTAAACAAACCTCATAACTTAAACTCGATTAAGTTTGTCGGTGGTAGAATAATGTGAAAAACTTCTCATCACATATTATTCAAAACAATTTTCGTTGAAACCTCCTATTAGTTACATTTTTTTAATGGCATTCGACAACTGAGGCCATACAGCCAGCTCAATGTGATTATCATAGCATCCAGTGAATCAGTCATGCAGTATATATATATACTGGATATATATATATATAGTAGCTTCTATGTATGGACACCACAGGACGGACAGGACATTCACACAGACACACAACACTAAAAAAACCCATACCCTCGGCCGGACTCGAACCATTGACCTTCGGTACGCGGAACCAGTACTCTAGCTCCCTCGCTACCGAGGCCGCCTTTCTTCACTATTAGGGTGTAGTTGGAATATTGTCGGAGAATCAGGGGAAGGTACATTTTTAACGACTTTGGGTATATAAATTGATAAATATACAAAAATTAAAGATGTCACTGAACAACATCAATTACAGTATTAATTACCTTTTTAACGATATCGCAATTGAGATGGGTGGAAGTTTCCTCAAGGATTATCTCTTTTTGGTGTGGGAGTCACCAATTTTTTGTTTGTTTTATTTGTGTATGGACCTGTTTTGAAGTCGATTAAATACATCTTTCTTCGAAATTTTTGGTACATCAACGCGATTCAGGTCCAAGCCTAGCGCTTTGTAATCACCCACTTTGTACGGTCTCCCATGTCATAAGTAACATGAGAATGAAAGAATAACATCAATTTTTTCTATTTTCAAAGCGAAAGCCTCACTAAGAATCCAGGCACCTGGACTGAGCAACGGTATAAGGCATAGACAGGTATATTACTTAAAATAATTGGACCTGTATCTGTTATATGCGTTAACGAAGCCTCACTTATTATAGGACGACAAAATTATAATGAATGTTTGCTCTGCTTCTTGTGAGATTAAACTCTGACAGAAACGAAGAGACGATGGCAACAATGTGGATGACACAGAACTAGAGGCAAAAGGGAAAACTGATGGTAAAGTTCCTAATTTTTTATATATATAAATTACTAGACGGATAAAGAAAGCAAAATAAGCATTTTAAAAGTCTTCTCTTCGGTACTGTCCTTTTCTCCTAAACCTTTCCAGTCATCTTTTTGAGGCATCTCAAGGATTACTGGAAAATAGAATCGAGATATTTTCAATGGCACCCTTCACAAGTTATTCAAAGTTTAATCAGATTCAGATCAGTTGACGCTTAATGGCAAAATAGAAATGAGGAATACGGTATGTATAAAATCTGTTTATCTTTGTTTCTTTCTGTAGGACCACAGATGACCACGTGACACATCGGCTACCTGTTTATACAGCCGTCCAGTGTGAATCGTAAGGATAGGGTGGAGGGGCATCTGCATCCTATCCGAATTTAGTGTATTTTATGGACATCGGCAGTATTTAGTCTACAGCAGAAATTTTAGTGTTGCTATCATTCTCCGAAAATTGATACTATGATAAGTGTATTTTGTTAATGAAGCTGAGATTGTGATCCACCCCAGCATTCACCAAGATAACTGTGAGAAACCACCTAAAAACCAAAATCAGGATGGTCATACGCGGGGTCAAATACGTGGTCCCGTTGTACAGCCAAGTCCAGGATCCTTAAAGCGCGCCCGCACAGTGGCAGATCTTATTGATTGTATGAGTACTTCAAGAATCATAATACAAGACCGGCTAGAAGCGAAGTAGATAACACACTGTGTTTACCTTCACTGAATGCATCTATGCTGAACGCCTACTCACCTAGCAGATTTCGACCTTCCCCAGCATGTTCGATATATAGGCAATTAATTTTTCTTGATGGATCTATAAATAACGGTACATCATCCATTGCACGATTACAACAGCTAAAGTTGTCTTCATAATTCTGACCTAATGGTCCCGCAGAACAATGCTGTTGGCCAAGAAAATAACACGATGCCGCTTCTGAAACTCATTCACTCCCTGTTGGATGAGCAAACTGTTGTTCAGCGCCCTTTTGAGCCAATTCTGATGTTCACCAAGGCAGTTGGAGTTTCATTGTTTGTTTGATAGGAAACCTACTGACTTACAAGGAATGTTCGGTGGGGTGAGTTATAATACATATATATAATACATGTACTCTGAACAAGAAGGCTGTCTCTTCTCTCTAGACGTACGGCTTAACGGCACTCACCCAGCTGAGCAGCCATCATCGTCAACGGAGGAACCACCAGAGGAGTCGTCGGATGGACTGGGCTCGAGCTTGCAGCGCTTGTACAGCGGTTCGTGCTGATGCTGCAGACGGTGCTGATTGTTGTGCAGGTGGTTGTGATGGGGCGGATGAGGCGGTGGGTGCGGTGGCGGAGGCGAAGGGCCGACGAGGCTGCTGAGGCCACCGAAGAATGGCGAGAAGAGAGTCGCTGGCGGTGGAGTACCGAACAGTGCCGTCGTTGCCCCGTTCTGCGGTCCATGATGTTGCTGATGTTGGTGCAGTTGCTGATGCTGCTGTTGTTGCTGTTGCTCCTGCATCAGGCAGTGGATCTTGAACCAGTTGGATCGCCGGCCGTAGCGGGAGCCACTCTTGGACATGCCCACCATCAGACATTTGCGAAGCCTGCACGCCTTGCACGAAGTACGGTTCTTCTTGTCGATGACGCATTCATTGTTGTTCTTGCACTCCGAGATGGAGCTCAAGTTGTTGTACGTACGGCCGAAGAAAGACTGCAACAGAAATGGGAATTGCAATTGTTAGATCACTGTTAAATTATTCTGCGAAGCTTGAATTCTGCAGTTATTTTACGAGGCTAAATTTGTTTGGAACAATCCAATCGATATAAAAATGCAAAACATAAATTTGGCTCATGCCTAAACACAGATATTTTACTCTCCATTTCTAGATACAAAATTTCCATTCCCCTTATGTCGGAAAGCACGGTAGCCTTCCGTCTAAAAATTACGAAGATATTAGTGCGTATAGTTGTTCTAGCACAACATAGAAAGTAATTTTTTGTTGATGTCATGTTCGTGAGAAGACAGTGACCATGGGGGCAGTACCACTCGATGGAGGATTCTCAAGGGAAGATGAAATGGCTGGTTTTCAGTTATCTTCCTCAGTGTGTGTTAATATGTGTTATTTTAGGTGTGGATGACTTGATGTTCAGTACTGAATTTTGTTTGTGATGCTTGAAATGAGAGATGATTATGATACAGGGTGAAACCCAGTGCCGGGACAGTCAGGCCTATACTTTCGAAAGGCATCTTCCGACCCGCCAGTCTTAACGTCCCCATCCAACAGACGAATGTCGTATGCCCTCAACGCCTAAGCACAGCGGAGGTGTTTTTTTGATTTAACCCAGGGCTTTGGCGCACAATCTGGTAAGTAGGATTTGTCACTACCACCTCTCAAATCCTGCCGGTCTAATCCTGACGAAAATTTCTTCCCTCACAAGCACTAGAACCAGTTAACCCCTTGTCAGCGCTGGACACCATCCCGATGTCGCAACCAACTGAGCCAACGGGGGTGGATTAGAATGACCATTATACTTATTTCTTTAACTTGAATAAAATGCTGTTGAAAACTTGGTTTCCACCACGAAATTAACATAAAATTTTAATGCCAACACATTTATTGCCTAGGACAAACAGGTTAAACGTAATTAATGTAGCTGCGATTCAAAATAATTGGTTTACATATCTTCATAACTAGACAATACTGGAAAAATTCCGACAAAAGCAACTAAAAAGTTTTAGGAACCCTGATGGAATGAACTAACTGAAAATATTTTCTCACCTAATGCAAATTCTTAAACTACCAAAAGTTCCCTCTTAATTATTGCTCGTTTAATGTTGTTTATATTCAAATCATCTAGCCATTATACTGTGGACAAGATTGTTAAGATTTAAACTTTTGCCCTATAGCAACTCTTTTAGAAATTTTTGCTGGAATGGTCTTTCAAATGCGCATCTCACAGCGCGGATAGTATTATACGTATGAATGCAAAGCATGAGTGTGTCTTAATTTAGTATCTGGTTTAAGTAAGAATGAAAGACTAAAGAATGAGAGATTGAAATATAGTGTCGGCTTGTTCAGATTTAAACTTCTAAAAGACACTAAGCCTGCTGAAAAGATTATCGCCAATCCGACAGAAGAATAACTTTCAACACTGTGTAAAACAAATGGTACACAATTCCTTGATGGTTGTAATTAATATGATTGAATATTTAGATAAAGCAGTAAACTCTACGGTCACACAGACTCAGATTCTTATTGTATGGACGTCAAAGAAGATTCACATCACGAAAGTTCCTGGAGACTATCTTAGGTCTTTTAAACAATTTTTAAGCAAAGTTTGTAATTTTTATTTACTTAAATTACTTCTGTAAGACGTAGTTGTCACCTAACCACCAATTGCTTTTCAGATATGGCTTCTGCATTTGAAAGTCTTAATTAAGTTTAAACATGACATTTATTTTATCTTCGTACGTACCATTAGTTGAACTCAGTTTGAGTTCTACAAACTATTTGTACGGCGTGTACTACTATGAGAAATTTATTTGTAACAATTAAATTTTGTGCTAAATGTCAACACACGATTCAACTACTTTACACTGCTTAAAGTTTATTACTGATACGATGTAGAAATCATCAAATTGTTTTCACTTTCCCTGCTTATGCTACTGTCGGTATGGTTTGGGTAATAGAACCTTCTTCAGGTGATACGCTTTTGGATGCGATAGCTACGCCATATCTCAACTAACTCTTTCGTATTGACTGTACCATCCGTGCTGTCGCAGCTTCTCGCATTGACTAATTATGCTCAGCGAATCAAATACTACACCCTTAGACTAATGCTCAGGCTTCTCGCAGCTCAATTCAAGTACTTTGTAGGTATGGATCAACGCAGTTACCGACTAATGATGACCATGACATCATTGCGATTGAGCCGCAGGAGGTAGCTAGCTACATCGCCGGGTTGTATCCGCGAAAGGCACCTGGGCATGACCAAGTGGACAATCGAGCACTCAGAAATCTACCACCAGAAGCCATCAACTACTTGACGCGGCTCTTCAATACCATCCTGCGACATCAGACTTTCCCTAGAGCATGGAAGCATGCCATCGTGGTCGGTATTCATAAGGCTGGGAAAGATCCAATCTTTCCCCAGCATTACCGGCCAATCAGCCTGCTACCCGCGCTCAGCAAAGTGTTAGAGCGAATTCTGCTGAAGCGTATTGACACCTACATCCAGGCTGCAGGCGTCATACCCGATCATCAATTTGGGTTCCGTAGAGGGCACTCCACAAAGCAGCAGTTGATGCGTGTTATAGAGGCAGCCACAAGGGCCTTCAACGAGAGAAGCTATTGTGGTTTGGTGTTGCTCGATGTCGCCCGTGCATTCGACTCAGTGTGGCATACGGGTCTGCTCTGCAAGTTGTACGAATGGGGCTTGCCTGGACCCTACGTAAAATTGATCCGCAGCTATCTGTCAAGGCGCACATTCTGCGTCAGGGTTGGTGATGCCATGTCAACACGACGGCGCATTCGTGCAGGTGTACCACAGGGTTCAGTGCTGGGACCAGTTCTTTATAACCTGTACACAGCAGACATTCCAGCACCTGTGAATGTGAAAACAGCCACGTACGCCGACGATACGGCATTCTTTACATCCAGCCGTAGCAGAGCCATCGCGACGAGACGATTGCAGGAAGCTCTTCAGCAGACGATAGCCTGGGCCAGAAGGTGGCGGATAAGTATAAACCCTGTCAAAACGCAAGCGATTATGCTGACGCGACGCCTAGGACGCCGTAGTGAGCAACTACCTCACCCGCAACTTCAGCTCAGAGGTAAAACCATTCCCTGGGCACCAACTGCTCGTTACCTTGGTGTAACACTTGACTGTAAGCTGACATGGCGAGCTCACATCAAGGACATCAGGCAAAGGGTAAGTGCTCGGCTCCATTCTCTTTACCCTATACTTAACCGGGAAAGTTCGTTGGTACCTCACCTAGGAGTTGCCATTTATTGCTCCTTGATTAGGCCGGTAATTGAATATGCTTGCCCCGTCTGGGGGTACGCTGCTAATTGCCACCTGAGAAAGTTGCAGGTGCTGCAAAACAGAACACTGAAGCGGGCACTACATCTGCCCAACCGTTTCCCCACCGTCGCAGTCCATGAGGCGTCGGGAACAGAGAAGCTCATTGACAGGTTCCGGCAACATGCCTATAAATTCTACAGAGCAGCACATCACTCTGCCAATCCACTGGTCAGTTGTCTCGGCGAATATGAAACTGCCGCTGACAAACATAGCAGGCCATTGGTGCTGACGGAGCGCTAAGGACCAACTAATAATACGCCACCAAGACGACCAATCACAAGTGAAGAGAAGACCACTCAAGAGAAGACTGAGGGAGGAAATGTCTCAGGACAACAACCCCCAACCGACCAGCTTTAATGCTGAGACTGGCGAAGATGATGATGATGACTTTACGAAACCGTGTCCATTGTTAAAACAAATTTACCTGAACTTGACAGAAATTGTAGAAAACGACTTCAGAGGCCTATTAGCTACAAATAATCGGAACAGAAAGGTTCCTTGGTTAATTATTCGTTTGTAACGACTTTTGTCACGTTAATACAATTGTTCTCAGTTATATGCTGAAATACAAGTGTAAGTCGCTACAGAACCTGGAATTAGCAAAGCCAACAGTAGCGATTTGCCCAAAATTGACGCCATAACACATGTCAGATATTTCCCGTCAAACATCGTCTTTTGCTCGTCGGAATTCCACAATGTTAAAACTTCGATGTAAGTATACACAAGTGTCAATTATACATTATAAGCTTAAACAGCATTATTTCAGCTATGTAAACAATAACCTATTGCTTAGACATACGTTTTGCAAATTAATTTATACTGGTATGAGGTTACTTTTGCGAAGTAGAAGCTAGTGTCAAATAGCTAAACCAGAAGGAAGACCTAAGCCAACTAACAAAATATTTCGTTCTTCCTTCGATACTATCTTTCGCGTGAATAATGTCATTGGATATGGTTGTTGTTAGGTACTATTTTTCTGTGCCATGCTCGTATCGTAACTTTTCAGTTGCTTCACGTCTAAGGTATGTTTCTTTTTGCTTTTATATACACCATTTCTAGAAAAGTATATCCTCAAAAACGGGTATGGAAAATTTTAAAGTTATGGCACTGCTCTAGGCTGCATATCAGCCTAACAACATTTCCTTTCAGTTAAGATATCTCGAGAAACATAAGTTTTTTACGATTTGTTTAATCGAGTTGCATAAGAATCTATCATCAGATTGTGGCACCACGGTAATGATAGTGCTGCCAGAGTGTGTTTATTATATTAAACGTAACACTGAAGAAAGATTTAAATCAAAAAACCAAAACAACCTCAACTCATATCTTATTATGTTATCAATACTTGAAAAGTAGTGGTTCTGCAAAATTCATCAGTTTTGCTTTAGATTTAGAAATATATATTACACAAACACTTATATCAAAATGATCTTCACTAAAATAAATTCTTAGATCTGCTGATAAACTATGAGCATCCTCCGTCCTTGCAAGTTTTAACCAACTTTTTCCGTATTTCTTCATTGTTTGCAACATATATAAATAACTTGTTCGGCGTTTTTATTGTTGTGCTTTAACACTGGGGCATTACACAGTACTTATAAAACGAGGAATTCATTTTTAATTAAAGAACACTTGAAATCTGCCATATAGGTACATACACGACTACTTTGTTTCGGTTCGGGTGGTGTGTCGTCATTCAAGACGCCATGACAGTCTTAAGCGGTTTCGAGGTAAATTTAAAATCATTTTTTAAAATGCAAAATACATAATGTAAATTTTCGAGTTTTTGAAAAATAATACGTTTTTTATTCTTACTATATTTTCACTATATATATATATATAGGGTTTTGTTACTGATTAGATGCAATCCAAAATTTAGTAACACTAATAGTGAAATTCATAAATATGACACTCGAATCAAAACTAATTTACATATCAAAAGATATAACTCCAAGACAACAGATAAAAGCTCATTTGAAATGGGAGCAAGACAATATAATAAGCTACCAACACATTTAAAGTCGTTGTCTGGAAATGAATTTAAAACTGAAGTAAACAATTATCTATATAATAAGGCTATATATAATCTTAATGAGTTGTGAACTGTATGTAATAGCATTTCTGTATTGAATTATTGTAACTTAATGTTAATTTACTTACTCAAAGTTCCTGGCCTTGCTATGGAATTAATTTATATTGGAATTCATTATACTATAAGGTATTCTTGTTGTGTAAGATGTATTGGTCCTTGCTAGAAACTTACGTACACAAGTATATTGGCAATAAACAATAAAAAAAATGGCGATGAAACAAATCAAGATACGACAAACGGTAAACACATAAGAATTATAAAATATAGTGAAGAGAAATCTCATTCAGACAGCAAGATAACAATAGTTAAGCTGTTTGTAGTCTGGTATAGTCGACAGCAGTCTTTTGCAGATGGAGAAATTCAACTTTATTGGCTGGAAGCTGTCGGGAGAGTGAGAGAGATAAAAGGTTAAGCTATCGGTTTTGTGAACCGCGGAAGTATTGTTTGTTCTGGCCTCGCATTCGGGAGGACGGCGGTTCGAATCCCCGTCCGGGCATCCTGATTTGGGTTTTCCATGGTTTCCCAAATCACTCCAGGCAAATGCCGGGGTGCTTCCATCAAAAGGCCATGGCCGAATTCCTTCCCATTCCTTGCCCCCAATCCTTTCCCGTCTCTAAAGACCCCGCTGTTAGAAAGACGTTAAGCAGATAAAAAAAAGAAGTATTGTTCAGGCGCAAATTATCTGTAGTTTTGACAGTGAGACGAAATAAGTGATAAGTCAGCGAGCTTGGTGAAATCAGTAGTTTTGTGGTCTGCCTTGCTTCGAATTCGGAAACTCTCACTGATTTTTTCTTCACGAGATTTATTGGTGCTACGCATTACTGTTGGCCAAAGTGCTTCATCGTCAAAGGACTGTTAAGTCGTTTTATTCTTTCACCGAATTTTTGCATCGAATAAACTATATTTGGTGGAAGAATCCTTTATGTTCGTTAGTAGTCAGACATGGGCGGATCTTTCCGTGAAGGGGTTATAAGACACCGACCTACTCGGAAGCTTTTACCATAAAAGGCCTCATCTGAATTCAGAATCTCGTATTAGTGCCACCTCCTAGTAAACGCGTGCCGGACGTCACAAGAGACACGGAAGCTGCAGCGGTATAAAAACAGAAACGAATCGAATACCGCAGCGAGAATACCGCACATATTTAAAAAACTTGTTTATAACTAAGTTTGTTTTATCGTTCTGCTGTCTCATGTCTTCTCTTAACACGTTAAAAAGTTGCAATGGCTATAATATTTTCAAATTTCCGAACTGATAAGCTATGAAAATCTAGGAAATCCACTTAACGTCCCAGTTTATGAGATCCATGATTAGTAATCTAATGACATCATAATTAACAAATTAATTATTTTATTAAATAGTATGTTAAGTAAACATGCAAAATAAGTTTTATTTTAACAAAGTTACGTTATTTAAAACGACGTACCAGAGTTAAAAAGATGGCTGTATCCGACATTAGAACTTTTTTTTTTTTGTAACTGCTTTACGTCTCTTTTTTAACATCGAGGTCTTTAGAGACGGGAAAGGATGGGGGGCAAGGATGGGGACAAGGAATGGGAAGGAATTCGGCCATGGCATTTTGAAGGAAGCATCCCGGCATTTGCCTGGAGTGATTTGGGGAAACCATGGAAAAACCCAAATCTGGATGCCCGAACGGGGATTCGAACCGCCCGTCCTCCCGAATGCGAGGCGAGAACGCTAACAGTTACACCGCCCCGCTCGGTGACATTAGAACTGATATCTTCTTTGTATCTCCTACTAGCGGAGTTCCCGACGTTGCCCGGTATAGTTGACGTAGTTTTACCCGTATCTGATTTTTATTAGTCCGGTCAAAATAGACATTCACCCTTGCATAAAATCCCAACAAGCTGAAAATTTGCATGAACGTTAGGGATACCATTATAATGAAATTTTGAAAAGTGCCCATCGATCCCGTGTGTGCAAAAAATTTTATGCAAGGTCGAAGTTCGCAAAAATGTTTTTTTTTGCATAATTTAGCGAAACGGTTAGTTTTATGATACAAATAGCTCATAGAAAAATTGTAGATCATGTAATTATCTACAAAAAATATTCTTATACTTTTTTCCCTAAGATTTACCATTTCTGAGATAAAGCAATTCTAAAATTCACTGAAGTTATATTCTCCATAAAATGCACACGCCTACTATGAGGTAATGTGGTTGGCGCATTTTTTAATTTTTTTTTTTCCTAACGTGATTTCTCCGGTAGGCCTACTCCTCGGTCTATTTTACTGGTTTCATGGAACTTTAGGTCTTCTTATTTAAAATCTTCTTCTTCGTCTTCTTCTCCTCCATCTTCTTCTTCTTCTACATCCTCCTGAGTCGACGTAAATTGTTGTAACAGTGATACATCAGTTGTTTCGTCATTGACGTAAGTATCTTCTTCGGTCGGAGATTCAACATTTGAACACGACTGGCCTTGAGAACTGGTGCATACTGTTGAACTAAATAAGCTCACTTTTTTGCAGCCGCATTTTTAATTACATCCCTTTTTGCAGTTTCAAAAAAAATGTTAAGGAGCTTTTCTGGTGCGTATGGAAGTAGAGTGTTGATTTGTTCCAATACATTATCAATTAGCTTCCAACGCCATTCTTCTGGATCCAGTTGATTAACAAGTCATACTTGAACCTGGTAATACACTCGATAAAAATGTTGGTCAGCAGAAGCCGAGGTTGGAGGAAGACAAGCTAATTGTACACTTTTTTAATTACGCGAATGTTTTGCAAATGATAAGTAACGTAACTTAGCTATGCAAGTAATTTTTGTTGGAGCTCCATACACAGAAAGAAGAAAGCGAATTCCGCTGGTGATTAGAGTTTCTGGAGTAGAGTTCATATCCTCAAAAACTTGTGAACATCCAATAAGATCTTGTTTTCCAAATAATTGAAGAAGTGTCGTTTTACCCTTCCGGAACAATGCTGTATCACAGACAGTTATAGCATGTAGAAATAAAATGTGACATTTATATTTAGGATAAGCCGATAAACAACTTGCACTTGAAAAAATCTGACTGTTGTTGAGCCTTTTCTGGTTTTAAAAAGTAAATGATTTTTTTTTTTTTTTTAATTGGAGTACGAGTGGTAAGTAATACTAACAGATCAATATCTTCATCAACAACATTTAAATCAACTGGATTAAATTGATTTATTTCAATTTCTACGACAAGTGCAACAACGTCATTGCCAGCTTGCTTGACTAAAATATGCTCACTATAAAAATTTTCTTTGAGCATTGCAATGAGCCGAGACTTATTGTGAGTGTTTGACAAAAATTGTTGTTGGCTAGTTGGGACTGTCATAAATTGGTCAAAGAGAATATCAGAAGATGCTGATGTTTTTGTCACACGGCGACGTTGTTTTGCGGCTTTAATATTTTTCGTAGAATCGGTATAGCCATCAAATACTACGGTTACTTTTTGACCAAAGTGTCTGCGCGTACACTGAACATATTTATCTGAGATGTTGGTGAACGTATCTTCTCGATCGCAGATCACACGGTGCAATAAATATCCTCCATCGATACTAAATACAGCACAAACTTTAGTAAAGAATATTAGCAATAACCACGTGTTTTCACTACGAGCGAACGTACAAGACTACTTTCATTGGGACCTTCGAATATCGAGCAGGTAGACGGGCACTCCCAAGCCGACAAATGAACAGCAGACAGATGTCGCTGAAGGCCACGTGGTCACATAAAATGTGGGACTGGATTTCTTTTCAGCTCATATTCTCAGAATTACAATTCAGTATAAATGTATTAGTCACTCAGACGTATTTTTATACTTATACAGTATTATGCGTCAAATGATGTAAATAGAGTAGTCATGAATATTATGGAGAATATAACTTTAATGAATTTTAGAATGGCTCTTTCTCAGAAATTGTAAATCTTAGGGAAAAATGTATAAGAACAATTTTTGTAGATAATTACAAGATCTACAATTTTTGCCTGTGCTATTTTTACCGTAAAACTAACCGTTTCGCTAAAAACTTCGAAAAACCCATTTTTGCGAACTTTGACCTTGTATATTTTTTTTCACACACGGAATCCATGGGGACTTTTCACAATTTCATTATAATGGTATCCCTAACGAACATACAAATTTTCAGCTTGTTTCAGGCTAAATTGACCGGACTATATTCCCGCAATGAGAAACATTTCTATATAGTTTCATAAAATTCGCGCCAACTTTTTTCGGAATTAAAGCAAACCTAGATTCGCCCACCCCCTAACAAGAAACTGGTGTGTTGAATTTTATTTGCACGAACACTATTTGCATTCGTCCGAAAAGATTCATGTAAATCAAGCTTCGTTAATTTGGTTAAGAAATTGCATTACCACATTACTGAACAACGCTAGATTTTGTTAGTAACTCACATTTGATTCAATTGCAAAATGAATGGATATACTTTTTGCTCAAAACGCCAGATACTTCAACTCCGCAGATTCGGCCTTTTATATAAATATGAAAAGTGAATCCGGAATAATATTATCGTAAACAGAAGACTATTGCTGATGGCCAAAGACATTGTCCAGAGATCGTGCTTAAAGATAATCTCTGTTGTTTTTGCGGCTACATGTGGCGTTTAAAAATTGAATACCCCGAATTAAAGGAAAGAATACTTCAAGTTTTGTTTAGTGTGCAAAATAGTTATTATTGTAAAATTATCTTATTGCTTTCATTAAAGGCTATGGTGAGAGACATTTGTTGTGTGTTTAGTGCGAAGTATGCATCATCTAATCTTTCCATCTTTGGGATTTGTCATCATACGTTCAGAATTTCATTTAATGCTCCTGCGTTATTTAACGCTGAAACATAAGACATGCCAAACAACTGAATTAGATTCTAAGCTTTAAAACGGTGACATCCCATCGAAATCTGCTCTGAAGTTTCCGAGTTTTTATAAGACCAATATATCCGGTTTTCGTTTTATAGATATAGATTAGTTAAATTAGGTGACTTGTGCGAAAATTTCGCGAATAGTATACGATTAAAATAGCAAGGCTGGTTTAGTAGAATGAATAAAAATGTATCGGATCATTAGTAGTAATTGTTTAGTTGTCAACTGAAATAGGAAAACAATTGTAACGTCTTGCGAAACAGTTAGAAATGATTAACTGTTTTCCTAACAGAAACAAAACTACTCGAAAAACTCCTTACTCTAGGAAACACACAGTTCATCAATATCTCTGTGATACGTGGGGCTACTATCTAGCGGTAGGAAATCTCTTCTTTTCGACTCCACCGAAATCTTACAGCTTGACTTTTTCCCAGGAAGCTCAGTCTTAATGTTTGTACATTGTAATCAGTTATTTTTTTGGTTATCCTGTTTTAATGCACAATTAAAGTCACTATCTAAAAATATTTTTGTTGGATTTGAATGAAGAAGATAAGGAACTTGTGATCTGAAGAATGTAGCTCGTTCTCTTTCCTTACGAATTCCAGATGGAGCACACGCGTTTACTTTGTAAACATTATTAATGGCAGTAGAAATGACTCTTCTTGAGCATATGTTTTATTCATTCTGAGTATATATACTCTTTTTTACTTAAATAGGAGTAGCAGTTATTTCATCCGGAGTCAGATTTAAGAGGTTTTTTACCCATTTGTATGCAGATGTTTTGAGACAGCTTCCCACCGAGAGTGCTGAGTGAGCGGAAACGTTCTGGCCACACATTCGGGAAGACATAGTTCGAATTCCGGTCCGGCCATTCAATTTTGGATTTTACATGGTTACCCCAAATCACTCCAGGCAAATTCCGGAATGGTTCCTTTAAAAGGTCATGGCAGAATTCATTACCGTTCGTTGCACCCAGCCATTCGCCCTTCTAATGATCTCTAAGTTGAAGAGAAGTAAAGCCAAAAAATAAAAAACTTCTTGCAAGAGAGCAATATCAATATTACTTTAATCAAGAACTGTCTCAGAGACGAAATTTTCAAGACACTTCAAGTGTCCATTAATGACGTAAAATGAAATGGGGGGGGGGGCTCCGGCAAAATCTCACGAAACCTCACCAAGGAGGGGGGGGGGGGAATCAACGGAAATATAATGTGAGGTTTTGAAATTCTTGTAGAATTGTAGAGGTAAAAAAAAAAATACACAAATGTGGCGAAAGTTGATTTTAGGGGGGGGGGGTATTTTGGTCCAAATGCGACCTAGGGGGGGGGTACAACCGCCCTACGTAGCATGAGCCTAAAAAAAAAGTCTTAAAAAATTGCTAGGTCGATTGATAGGGGGGTCATTTTAGAGGGGGGTCAATTTAGAGGGGGGTCAGTTTAGAGGGGGGGTCTGGCCAAATCTCACGTAGTCTCGCCAGATGGGGGGCATTAATGGACGCCCCCTTGTCATACGACTTATATTATTTCTTCCAACATCCAAAATAGATGTCAGCTTACTTCGTGTCAACTCTTTGCGCCTGAGCGAACTCGGTCAAGTTACCTCATGGTTAAATCACCCTCCGGACGTCTGCAGGCAAAGAGTCCAAATAATGAAAACTGATTCCCAAAGGATAGCGAGAGTTAGAGCGATTGTGAAATGAATGCCATAAAAATTAATCTCATTGCGGCTGCTGTCGAGATTTTGGCTCCGGCTGCCGTTGTGAGACTGAGTGTGACACGAGCCACCTCATTTCGACACTCGTCAACCGGCCGACCAATAAAATTACGTCCATCACGCTAATTGGACACGTTAATGAACATTGCGAGGACGCCGGCACGAAGCCAATTTCGGCTCGCTCCAAAATGGAGGCCTCATTGAGGCCGCTCTCTGATCTTCCGCCCACTCATTTCTTTCTAGTTTCACAGTATGCTGCACTATGGGCTAAGTTTTCTACTATTCAAATGCTCGGCAGGATTTACATCATTGCCAGTAAATCATAATTAATATACACATCTTTACACAGAAACATATTTTTATCAAACATAAATGACGATACATCTGATTTAATTAAGACGTTTACTAATGAAATTTTTTCATTATGCAATTATGGTTAGCTGTGATAAATCAATAACAGTTCCGTCGAATGATTGTTTAATTTTATCGTTATAGTGAGAGGGGGGAGAAGGATACACATCTTTAAAAAAATGCACGGTTAAATACAAATGTCACAAACACAACGATTATTTGATTTTTCATATCTTTATTTATAAATGTTTCTCGGGAAACAAACCGAGTGACTTCAAGACTTGCAACTGCACCTGAAGATGGCGACGGAGAATAAAGTCGCCGAAATATTGTATATTAATAACAACATCACTCGGTTTGTTTCCCGAGAAACATTTATAAATAAACAACGCCGAGAAAGATTACATTCATTTTCATATCTTGTCAATTATGCCACACTCTAAAGGGTTCATAAAAATAATCATATCGCAGATTTCATATTTCCAAGATTTTTTTCCTATGAACTTGTTTAGTATTAGGTTACATCTACTGCAACAAACTTTCTCTTTATTTCCATATCTCAGAAACATTATTCACGTTTTCTACCGAAACGGTCAAAATTCATCAGTAGGATCAATGGAAAATCAGAAAGAATTGGTAGGTGAAGGAACTCAAAAGAGCCAATAACAAAATCTGTTGACAAAGAAAATGTCGATAAGATCGGATCACCGGTTGAGATGAAAACTTTATGAAAAGTAGATCAGAGGCTGATGTCTTATGCCCGACGCAGTTTAATAATTTCAACAGTTTATCTTTCTATGCGTGTATTTGGGGCTCGGTCCCCTCACCTCCAATGATTTTTTTCCGATTTTTTAAATATATTTTGACAATTTTACGTAACTGTTGCTCTTCATTTTACTTTTAAAAGTTTTTAATTGCATTTAAAAATTTTGAATTTGAAAGTATTCATTCGTCAAAGTTTCGTCCCTTTCCAATTATTTGTTTGCGGTTTTCTGGTGAAAGACACGAATTCAGCAAAAAAGCAATTCTCCGACCTCAAAAAAACTGTCAGTTTATTCAAAGAGGGTGCATGAAAGAAATCGAGCTCATATTTTTATTTTTAAATCATTATATTCAGTAACTAATTTTTTCATCCAAAACAGAAGCTCTCAGCGGAGTTCGTCATAAAAACATTTGAAGCAGAAATCAAGCCTACCCAAAGCAAATGTTATGAACGAAATATCCTTACAATCATTTTTTTTTAAAAGGGGAAACAGATGTCATTAACATGTATTATGTTGCTCTTTCGTCTATTAATTTTGCAACAAAGCAATCATATTCAATCACTTTTGCAAAAAATAGCAAGTGTAGGTGATGGTCAACAATTGAATAAAGTTTAATTTAATTTAATTCAATTACGTGACGCAATTCACCCTTGCGCTCTTATAACAATTATAACAAAATCGATACATATTCCAAATTTTAGTTAAAATTTATGTTGATGCTATGAATAAATTATATAATGGCGCGGCGTATATTTCTCAGGAATGATTTTGATTTTGTATCTTACTTCCCCATGGTTACCGGAGAAAATGTTATTATATATGGTGCTGTCAATTTTGACTTGTCACATATCGACAACCAACAAACATTTGTTTTCTTACATTCAAGGCTGTTTTTTAATATATCGTATACCACATTTTTTTAAAAGTAAATGAAAATCACAGGGACTCAAACCCCAACATACCGTAATGGAAGCTAGAATGCTACCACGGAAGCACCATTGAAACATTATTTAAATGGCAGCTAATCTGAAATTATTAATTTTCTCGAGAATCGAGCGACTTTCGAATTATCTGCTTCGGACATAAAGTAATGGATCACTGCTGACCTCTTCTTTGAACGCCTTGCCGGTGACCGATTGAGGTGGGTAACATGGGGATGTTTATCGCTTCATGGCAACGTCTAGAAAAATGAACTAGTGTTTTCCCGTTGCTTCCACAGTGAACAGTGTTGCGAACCACTCTTTGTTCCCAAGATTCTTGTAAAATCTCATGTGTACAGCCTGCAACATTTTTGCATTTTAATTTTATTATAACCATCAGATGAGTTCAGCTTTCTTCATGTAGTGACTGTAGCATAGATGCCATATTTCTCCAGCGAGTTTACTATATCACCTTCACTACTGACCTGTACGTGATTTTTTATCCTATTAGCATGTTTGATCACATACTTTCTTCACTGAGTACCGTACCGGCATTCCCTATCCAGTGAACCATGCTGGAGGGTGTGGTCATCCACAGTTTTTGTATTTCCTCAAGTCTTGTTATTTTGTTACGAGTAATATTTCCCCACACAGGATGATCACAACACTCATTTGAAACCAAACATCCTAGAGGTCAGATACGACCATCGTTGTGCGACCAACGGTCTAGCTTGTAGTTTTATGTGCTTTGTTTAGCTGCACTCGAGCAGTACGACACACTGTCGAACATTAAAACTTAATGTTTTCTCACTCCTCCTATGACCACATCCTCTGTTCGTCACAGAGACACACAATTTGCTACGGACTGGCAATGTTGGCCAGTATTTTCGTGCTGTCGGTCATTCGAGACAATCATTAGTGCTTGCTTTTCTAATCTAACGGAGTGGTTATTTCTGTATTTTGAGGTAAAATCTTAAAATTTTAGCATTTTTCTGTTACTCTCCCCGCTCATACACTTCAATGATTAGAATTACTTATTTATTTCCTCTGCATGGATAGGCAAAACCCTGTTCCAACCTCATTCTTTCAACCATCTCTTCCTTGGTCTTCCAATGTCCCTTCTGCCTGTGGAATGGTACTCCCGGGGAAGCTTAGGAAATCTGTTATTTCCCATCCATAGAACGTGGTTTTTCCAATTTTCCCTTTTTTGGGTAATTCTATAATTTAGTTGTTCCCTTATTTCCTCATTCATCTTCCTATCATTTAGGGAATATCCTTTTACTGACCTTAAAAACTTCATTTCAGACGATTGAATTTCTTTTTTGTATTGTGTCAAGGCTGGTATGGTCTCAAGTATCCCAGCTTATGCCGGATGGACTGAGGCAATAAAACGTTGAGAAATGCCTCTGCGATCTATCTTAGTAGCTCTGCCAGCAAACCCTACTCCCACGTCCACGAAAGCCGCGTGGCCCCTGGGCAATGCACTCTTTCGAGTGTAGCTAACGGCAGAGGATGGAAGGCGAGTCCCCGGCGCCTTAAAACTGGGGCACTCAGGCTAAGGAAAGGAAAACCCTGAAATAAAATCCTGGTCCTTCATAATGAGGGTTGTTGCGAAGGGCTTGTAACCCTTCCACATAAAAACATACATTACTCATAAACCTCAAAGTAATGAAAACCGGATGGGTCTTATGAGGACAACAAAGGCAAGGTCAAAGAACAAACGATTTGGAATCAAAGATAATTTGAAAATAGGAACGTCAATGTGAGAGGTATAAATAATAGAGAATATGATCTGGACAGGGAGTTAACCGGAAAGGGGATCAATGATAAGAATTTAACGATGAAATAGCGTTTAGTAGGTACTTCATCTGTAAGCACGGGTCTAAGTTCTCATTTTGACGCCACCCAACACAATAGAGTTCAAAATTCACACTTCATTAAGTGTAGTTGAACTATCTATTTTTTTCTCCCTAGTTCTACAGATCTTAAAAATCCAATAAGTTGTACAAGTTTATGACAGCAAACGTCTACAAGAATAAACTAAGGCAGACAGTCGCCCATGTTTTTGGTTGGAGAGGTCTTCTCCCCTTTGAGTGATCCTTTTTGCGTCGTCCATTAATTTTCGCAGTCCATTATGTCTCTTGTCCCAGGAAACTTGTTCGTAATTCTACAAACGAGGTCAAAGCTTTCGGCAGTCAGTAAGCGATGTTTGCGAAACGTGACTGTCCTAAGGCAGACGGGATTTACGTGGTGCGGAGAGAGGTTCTCAACTACACGAGCGATAGAAACAATAGCACCCCTAATTCATCACAACTAACATTTACTACATAATCCTCCAACAAATAGATAAACATAACTCTATCTTACTTTGTGTGAGACCAACATTAAAACGTTCTTCCGATGTTTAGCTAAACGCAACTGTACTTTTGTCTTAGTAATATTTTTACTTGCGTAGCTTAACTGAGATAGCAGAGTAACTACGTTTAGCCACTGTACGTGGATTAATTATAGATGTGCAGGAATTTTTTTCATATTGTAAAATGCATAAAGAATAACGTGGTAGTGTTGAAGGTGATTTCTATTTCGCTTAGAGACGCTAGATCTGTCTATCATATTCTACAAGAGCAGGTCTTAAATTCTGGTACCGCATTTGTTTTTCCTTCTGTACTTTTCTCCTCAACACACAACACGTTTAGTATTCGTTATTCATGCATCTATACAGATGATGAGTGGCATATGATGACCTGGTGGTTGAGACGCTGTAAGGGTGGCATGCACATTTTCATCATAAGCATTTCATTTGCTACTGATTTTTCACATTCATGGCAGTTTCTCATCTGCCAAACCATTACTGCTCTAACTGTATTGCCAATCTCTCACCACGTTCGATTTTACCCTCTATTGTTAATAATTTCGTTCACATATCGATGTGTGAACGTACTAGTTCTGTGGAGATCTGTAGGCCAGCTCTTTCGTGGTTTTATTAGAGGTTTCCAGATTAGTATATAAAAGATATTCTATAAGGGTTAATCAAAAAGAAAAACTTTCGAATGATATAGAAATTTGTTGAGATAACTTATGGAATCGGCAGACGTGTCGTTTTGTAATAAACAACCTCAAGTTTGATGCACGTAGTGCATCAGTACACCATTCCGCCACCAGGAACGCCAGCGCAGTGCACAGATAAAATGTCTACTTTCACTGGTGAGGAACGTGCCCGCTGTGTGTTTTGATTTTATGAAACGAACTCTGCAACAACTGTTGGGCGTAAATTTCGAATACGCTAAAGAACCTCAAAGCAAGTATATCTTTACTCTTGGCTCAATAACGTTGTTGAGAAAGATTGTTCACCGCGACATGATACGCCTCTTCCTTCTTCATGGAGAAAACTGGTATTGTGTTTGTGTGTATGAAAACTTTTTAATTCCACAGATCGATGAAGATGACCGAGATGGGATGGTTTACTACCAGCAGGACGGTGCATCCCCTCATTTTCTCACGGAAGTTCGAAGTTTCTTCGATAACCGCTTTCCAGATCGTTGGATTGACCATAAAGGACCAATCACATGGCCACCTCGCTCCCCAGACTTGAAACCGCTGGATTTCTTTCTCTGGGGTTTCATTAAAGTTTGTCTGTATGTTCCTCCCCTACGAAACAATTTGTCTGACTTGAAAAATCCAATCTTCGCTTTCTTGCACAAGTTACGCCAGATTTGCTGCAACGAGTGTGGGAAGAAATTGAGATGTTTGCCGTATGACAAATGGTACTCACATCGAACCAAAATGACACTTGACACTTTTATGTGAAACTTGAGGTTGTTTGCTACGAAATGACACACCTACCAATTCTGTAAGTTATCTCAATAAATTTCTATATCATTCCAAAGTTGTAAAGTCCTTTTTGGCTCGCCTTATATTCAGTGAATGCTGTCATAAACATTGTATTAATACATGATAGTAAGAGTTCCATTTCATAACTTTGTGTAACGATAGGTTTCGATGTTATACTGTGTTTACGGAATTGTGATCCGTGACTAATTTTCCACTATATAAATGACCAATGAAGGGATTACGATCAAAATTTTAATTAAAAATAACATTCTTTGTTTATGCTACACAGTTTATCACATACCAGTCTCGTAGGCTGTGACTGAACCGCTCCCCTTGAATAATTCAGTGACCTTGATTTGAATCTCGGCGCGGCAAGAAATTTTTATCTGCTTTGACTTGTTCATATGAGGGTCGCCACGAAGCTTGTGGTTCGAACTCCACGTTAAGAATGAGTCTAGTCACGACTGAAGCGGATGGTCATCAAATCGAAATTCTATCTCCTGGTTACCTTATAAGTAACTTATCAGTACTGATTGCTTTATAACGAAATCGTCATTGCAGTGTGGTCGGAAACCGCCTTCATCGATTAAATATAAATTAGACCATACTGAAGTTGAAGTCCAAATATTTATTAGTCACTTGATTAAAAAACATGAGCGAAGAAGAAGCAAAGTAAATGCGCATAGCCAAGTGACAAGAGTTTTCGATTTGTAACGCTTGCGCCTGTTGTGGCAAAGCAATGCTTTGTCAGGAATGAAGATCAGGTTAAAGCCCATAAATAATCCTGCCTAAACCGAGAGTCAAACCAGGTATCTTCCGATCCAGTGTAGTGTGCCACCAGATGTGAAGCCGCCATTGACAGAACTACAATCATAATTATTTAGTGATGGCAACGCGTCGATTTGACGAATTCAAGGAATTTTAGGTCTTTCTCTTAATACTGCAATAGCGCAATATTTCGACTTCATATTTCAAAACATCTTCATCTTTAAAGCTGTTTTGATTTGGTATGTGTAAAAGCATTGCTGCTTTTCCAATATTCAGACATACGGAAAACTTCATATTCCTTTTTTTTGTGCGTCATAAACTTCGATGTTAGATAGAGGATATCGAAGTTTGACGAGGTCATCGTTCCCGTGATTGACGCATGCTCGCCGTGGTGTGGATGTAAAGGCCAATCCGGTCACAGCGTGCGTCATTTTCTCGCCAAATTGCGTCATTTGCAAGCTGATACAGCGTGCGCAATAGCCTCTCGAGCTCTGCGTTACGGGCCGATTACCTGGCCGTTCCGCGTTTAGATTAGCCTGTCTCACATCTGCAGTAGTTGCAGGGTGTACGAAACAGTGGTTGGTAACCGAGTCGTTCACTGGTGTGACTCAAATACTATGTTACTACAACAACAACGATTCTAACCGAACATAACTTTTCGACTGATAACGCGAAACTCATCCTTATAGTAACTTCTTACCTCTTACGTCAGTGTTTCTCAAACTTTTAGGTTCAAGGTACCTCTATAAAATTTTCCAGGCGTTGGCGAACCCCTTTGACAAAAAACTGTAACGTAACGACAATGAGCAACAATGTGCAGAAATGAATCCGCCATTACGTAAATCTTGTCGTGAACCCCCTACGATCAACTGGAGAACCCCCAGGGGTTCGCATACCCCACTTTGAGAAACACTGTCTTACGTCAACAAATATAAAGCTCCAAAAATTTTGTTTATTTATTCAGCAATCGTTGGCCGTTACTTTTAAAGACACAATACCAGCGTTTTTACAATTCACAAATTCTCACTTTCTGGGGTTAACTTTATTTCGATCAACTCTTTTTCTTTGCACAAATGGTTACCAGTACAAAATTCTCATCGTCTTTGGAAAATAGAATCGTGGCAAGAGGTCATTTCCAGTAGAAATAGTAAGTGTTGATATTGCGGTAATTCGCGAATAATGCTTTTGACCGGCAAAGTGCTGCAAACAAGACGTTGAATTAACGTAACTAATCGTTGGAAGTTTCCTGAAGAAATATTCAGCTGTGCCTCCTCTACAGCCGTCCATAATTGCAAAAATGTCGGCACAGGACATTGTGAACGAAATTACTTTTCGATCACGTACCAGATATGTTTGCTTGAATTCACGTCTGGAGATTTAGGTAACCAAACCATTCGCTGTAACTGTCTTGAATGTTCCTCAAACCAACCGTCAACGATTCTGACCTGTTAACATGGTGTATTATCGTCCTAAGAAATTCCATCGTTGTTTGGAACACGAAGACCCTGGATGACTGTAAATGGTCCCCAAGTAGGGAAAATAATTAAAATCGTGTTAGGCGAAGCGGGTAAAAACGTTTCCCAGGCTGTTACATGTACTACAGATACAAAAACGTAATCTCTGCATTCTTGTTTATCATAAACAAAAACATAATTCGACGATACGTCCATTCACTATATATAAA
This sequence comes from Vandiemenella viatica, assembly GCA_031002005.1. Classification (NCBI taxonomy): domain Eukaryota; kingdom Metazoa; phylum Arthropoda; class Insecta; order Orthoptera; family Morabidae; genus Vandiemenella; species Vandiemenella viatica. The sequence continues at coordinate 370,224,572 of CM061920.1, read as the reverse complement.
AATATTGTGAAGTCTCGGTGTAATGATACAACTGTAAACGCAAAAATATAAATGATCACCAGTCTGATTTTTTTTTTTTTTTTTTTTTTTTTTTTTTTTTTTTTTTTTTTTTTTTTGCTGTCACCAGTCTTTGGACTGGTTTGATGATCTGCTTCATATATTCTAATCTCTGTCTTCCTCTACACTTCTTACCTTCGACTGTTCCCTCCACTAACAAATTAACCAATCCAGTATGTCTCAAAATATAACCTACCAGCCTGTCTCTTCTTTCTGTAAGCTTCTTCCATAAACTTCTTTTCTCACCCATCATCTCCAAAACACGTTCATTTCTTACTTTGTCTGTCCACCTAATTTTCAGCATTCTTCTGTAGCACCACATTTCAAATGCTTCAAGTTTCTTTCTTACCGGTATTCCTAAAGCCCATGTTTCGCTTCCGTAAAGTGCTGTGCTCCACACATAGAGTTTTAAAAAGTTCTTTCTAATTCCTAGATCAATATTTGAAACTAAAAGGTTTCTCTTTTTCATGAAGGCTCTTTTTGCTAGTGCTATTCTGCTTTTAACATCATTCCTACTTCGGCCATCAGTTGTAATTTTGCTTCCCAAGTAACAGAATTCACTTACTTCTCCTATTGTATCCGATCCTATTTTTATATTTCATCTCCTAGTATTGGTATCATTTCTGCTACATTTCATCACTTTAGTCTTGCTTTGATTTGTATTCAGGCAAAAATCTTCCTTCAGTATTTTGTTCATGCGATTCAGTAATTTCTCAATGTCCTCAGCCCTTTCTGCTAACAAGACAATTTCATCAGCAAATCGTAGCATACTAATTTTTTCTCCCTGAACACTTATGCCACATGGAAATTTTTCTTTTACTTTCTCTATTGCTTCCTCTACATACAAGTTGAAAATTAACGGGGATAGACTACAACCTTGTCTCACGCCCTTTTTAACTGATGCTTGTCTCTCATGATTCTCTACTTTTATTAAAGCCACTTGATTGTTATATAGTTTATAAAGTATTCTTCTATCTCGATACTTTAGACCTGACTTCTTTAAAATTTTGAACATCTTGTTCCACCTAACATTATCAAAAGCTTTTTCTAAATCAACAAATGTCATAAAAGTATCTTTGTTTTTCTTGATCCGTCCTTCAAGTATTAATCTTAAAGCCAAAATTGCCTCCCTTGTACCGCGATTTTTAATAAACCCAAACTGATCTTCACCTACTATGTCTTCTACTATCCTTTCCATTCTTCTGTATATTATTCTGGTCAGTAATTTTGAAGCATGTGATGTTAGACTAATGGTGCGATAATTTTCACATTTGTCTGCTTGTGTTTTCTTCGGAAGTGTAAAGAAGATATTTTTATTAAAATCAGATGGAATTTCTCCTGTTTCATAACTTTTTGATATCAGCTTGAATAATCTTTCGATTCTTTCTTCTCCTAGGGATTTAAGACGTTCTGCAGGAATCTCATCAATTCCAACTGCCTTGTTTGCTTTCAAGTCATTCAGAGTTTTATTAAATTCTGTCCTCAAAACAGGATCTCCTATGTCATCAATGTCGACATCGCCTTCCTTTTCCAATACACTATTGTTCAAGTCGTCCCCAACATACAGTTTCTCAATGTATTCCTTCCATCGGTTAGCTCTATCTTCTGAGTTTAAAAGAGGTTTCCCATCGACAGTTTTAATGTTCATACCTCTTTTCTTCATTTCTCCAAAATTCTGTTTGATCTTTCTATTTGCAACATCTACTTTTCCTACGACCATTTCCTTTTCTACTTCTTCACACTTTTGTTGTAGCCATTTTTCTTTTGCTATTTTGCATTTCTATTTATTTGATTTCTAAATTGCCTGTACTGCTCACTTCCTGCTTCATCCTGAGCATTTTTGTACCTTCTCCTCTGATCCATCAGCTCCTCTGTGATCCAAGGTTTTCGGGCAGCTTGTTCCCTAATGTCTAATGTTTCTTTACCAACTTTTATTATTTCGGTCTTTATGTATTCCATTCGTCCTCGGTTGAGCTCCTTTCACAGTTACTTCTTAGATATAAGTCTACCATATCTAGATTGTTTCAGTTTATTCACTTCCAGTCTGTTCTGCTTATACTGCTTCCTTATTCGCTTTAATTTCAGCCTGCACTTCATTACTATCAAATTATGGTCCGAGTCTATGTCTGCTCCTGGGTACGCTTTACAGTCTAGAAATTGATTCCTGAATCTGTGTTTGACCATGATACAATCTAGCTGATATCTGCCTGTATCTCCAGGACGATTCCAGGTGTATATTCTTCTTGCATGGTTCTTAAACAGTGTGTTTGCCACTACTAGCTTATATCAATCACAAAATTCTAGCAACCTGCTTCCTCGCTCATTTCTTTCTACTAGACCAAAACTTTCCTTCTCCCACTATTGCATTCCAATCACCCATGATTATTATATTTTCCTACCCCTTATAATATTTGTGCTCCTTTTTCTTTACTTACTATATGGCATCTCGTCTGTCACGGAATGCCACGTATAATCTTTGTACTTTTTACGAACCTTCTTGGTAATGTATATTGAAGTAAAATTCAATTGTGGCGGAAAAAAGGGAGGGGGGAATTATTATTAAATCTGAAAAAATGAAAAATGCATTTAAAATGTAATAAAGGGAGCTAAAAGGAACCAGAACCATGAATATCAGACACAAAATAATATCCCATTTATTGATTCTTATGGCTTTTACAAGGCCGGGTAATAATTAACTTTACGTTAAACATAGTTCGACCAACAAAAACAAGCAATACCCGACGTTTACAATCCGCCGATGAAAGCAAACAAAAAATTGAATGAAATATTTCAACAAATAAAAACAGCAAAGTTAACATTGAACAACATGGCAACACAGGCCATCAAATTGAAGCTAACATTTTACTGTAACAAAGGATTATCCCAGGGGCGCCGTATAAAGTTAAAGAAAAGCATCAAAATGAATTTACAAATAGCAAGATGCTTGAAATTTACAGTGGAACATAAAATTAGCTAGCTCAGTGATTTAGTGGGAGCAGAGTCTTATCCCAGTGCCGCTTAAGGGCTCACAAGTCCGTTAAAACCCAATGAATAGTGACCATCTGCATCCGGTACATTACCATAAATGCATCGCCGTGAAGTAGCGTGACATGCTCAATGTCACTGCAGCTGTGGAAGCCAGATAAGCGGGTACGACCGCGTTATTAGAACGACTTCCAGATAATGGCAGGCATGCCATATAACCTCTCGCTTCCCAAAGCAAGAGTGTGATCAGCATCAGACAATGATCACCAGACGAGAGCGTGTCGGCTGACACGTCTGTTCATCAACTCGTCCCGGCAGCAAGTGTCGCTTAAGATGGCTTCTTCCTTCTTCCTCGGAAAGTCGCCTCTCCACATGTAACAAACTCCCTAGAATTAGTACTGTGGACCCCTATAAATGTCCATGATTGGCTATCTACACATGTCCGTCGTCACGTGTTTGATATCGCGCCTCGCATTCGCTGCATCCCTCCGCGCGTTTTCTGCCTGGCCTTCACCGAAGTAGCGGAGAGGGGTGGGTTCACCGGCCCCGCCTAACGGAAGATAGCCGGGCGGCCCCGGCGCCGATGAGTCGCCGCCTCATCTATTGTCCCTCTCTCAACCGTCCGAAAATGGCAGTTTCCAGCCTCCAATATTCACCACCTTACTGAGCCACGAGTTTTACAGAAAATTAAATTTACAACAATTCTACCTCTGGCTGCCCTGGTTTTATCTATGTTTAATCTATCCAGACAATCCCCATTATTCACGGTATTTATACCCCACAAGATTGAATATAATAAATAAAATTGAATATAATTAGTAAAATTATGAATATAATTAATAACAATTTAATTATATTCATTGTGGGTGACGCTGTCACACCACAATATAGAGCCAATACTTCTTCTATATTCCACCAAAAGAATAAAAATAACCATCAAAAACACCCACTTGGCTTTCTATTTTAATGTTTATTAATTTATTGCTTCCTTCTTGTACAGATACAACTCGCAGAATTATCTTAGCGTACCTCTCCGCCTACCGCTTTCAACTCTTCTCTTCTTGCCCAAAGATCATCTTTCTGTACTGTCCAGAGATTTTCATGTACTTTGTTCATCTTGTAATAACGATGCTTTGAATTCTTTGACACAATACTTAAGAAATAGTAATAACCCGATATAAAGCACTTTTAACAACATACACATTTAATCAGAAACCAAATAGTGATTCGAAAATACCACTATCAATAAACACTTCCCATTGAAATAATATAAAACAAACATTAATTACTAACTCTTTAAAAACTAAGATGCTGTGTATTCTTACACCCTTCACATATTGGATTAATTCTTCAATTTCAGCGTATATTTTTTCTATTTCTTCGTCATCTTCCTGTGACGTTGGCATATACACATTTACTAATGTGGTTGGAACAGGCTTAGTTTCTAACCTCATCAAAATAATCCTTTCACTTAACTGTTCATAATAACTCACCCGTTTCCCTACTTTCTTGATCATTACAAAACCTACATCAGTGACTCCATTGACTGCTTGTGTGCTAATTATCCTGTGTTCCCCAGACCAGAAATCCTGTGCGTCCTTCCATTTAATCTCACTAATCCCAACAACATCTAACTTAAGTTGTTCCATCTCCCTTTTTAAGTTTTCTAACCTACCTGCCCCAGGGCCGGCGTTAGGGGGGGGGGGGAGAGGTAAGCGGGTCAAAAGTACCCGGGCCGGAGGCTGTTGGGAGGCCACGATCACTGACTGTAGGGGCCCTCAGGCCATAAAACCATAGGATCCGCCCATTGTCACCTGGCCAATTTGTAGAGCTAAAAAAAAAAGGTCGCCCATTTTACCCCGGGCCCGAAATTCCTAGCGCCGGCCCTGACCTGACCTATTCAGACTTCTAACATTCCACGCTCCGACTCGTAGAATGTTTCTATCCATTTTGATGACTCCTCCCTTAGCAGTCCTCACCCGGAGATCCGATTGGGGGACTATTTTACCTCCGGAATATTTTACCCAGGAAGAAGGCATCATGATATATGTAATTTGAGAGGATTACATGTCCTCGGGATACCCTTTGGGTCTTTAATGCAGTGGTTCCCCTTTGCCTTCTGCATCTCCATACCATTGATCATTTCTGATTCATCTGCCTTTAGGGGCCGTTTCCAACCCCAAGGGCAAGAGGGTGTCCTGAACCACTCCCCGCTCTTCTTCCCTCCTTTCGGAGGCCGTTGGCAAGCAGTGGGTGACTCCTATCTTTCAGTCGCCAGAGCCTCGTCCGTGCAAACAGGGTGCACCACGTGAAGGAGAGGCTGACATTTGGTTGGAAAAGACTAGTATAGTCTCTCCCAAACCCTTACACCCCAGCCTTAAATTAAAGTAATATATATGAAATTTCGTTAAAATTATAATTACTACCACTTCTGTATTACTTGAGCTATAGATTTAAAAAAATATTGATTCGTGTACTTTGTGTCCTATAGGAGGGTACGTGGCTAACCATGTAACCTCCTATCGGACACAAAGTGGAGCCAAAGGTGGAAAAAGCAGGATAGAAAATGTGGTGGTGCAAAATTTCTAATCACTAGACTGCGTACCAAAAATCTGGGTTGAATCCTAGATCTGTTCTCACTGTGTGTAAGTGGTGATGGGTTTCGTATGTAACATGGATACGATAAATTTGGCGATATGCTTGGTGTCTTTCGGAAGAACTCTTGATAAGCCTTTTAACTTCTCATGTGACTCTAAAGCATTGTTTTATTTTTTCTTCTTTCATTTTCTTGTGTTCATATTCCAAATGTGATTTTTGATTTCTTTCTTCTTGTGTTTCTTTTCGATCACATAACTACTATTTTTCCTTCGTGTGACATTATCAGATGTGGCAAATGCGACATGAAATTCGTTTTTGTGTAAAATTTGCATTAAGTGTTTGGTTTACTGTGACGAACACGTAACAAATTTCCGCTTTTATAAGGATGTAGAAGATGTCTACTTTTCCTTTGCATCTTTTAGTGTAAAATCATTTCTTTCTATACTTAATTTAGGAAAAAATCTAAGACAAAAACAAAACTGACTTAATTGTTACGTCAGTATGTTATGTTAAAGAAAATGGTAGCACCGATATCATGTATTTCGCTATAACGGCTCGATCACACATAATTAAGTGGTCACCAGAGATATTGTGTATTTATTATTTTCTTATTAATTTCCATAACTAAAACCCTCTTTCCTTCAACCTTGGTAGATAATGGAATCAGTTCCTTTCTCTCTGCATAGAATGATATTTCCAAGCAAATACTGATATTATTAAATCCGGCGGCTCCTTTGCATTCACTGTGCCTCAGTTGCAAGTAGGTAGCTTGACCGCTTTCAGATGTTGATTAAAAAGACAGAGCAGGCACTCAACATTCTTTATTATTGTTCTCAAGAAAACAATTTTGTTTTCAAGAAGAAACTTATTAAAATAATTCAGCTCCACTGCATCGCTCTTCTTTTTCATTGGTCTATTGCCCGCGGATGTCATCAGTGGCCCTTTTCTCCGCTATTTCTGTCGGCGCCACTCGGAAGCAGAACTCATTGAGAGAAGAGGAAACCTGTTAACGGAGTCGACGATTTATCTCCATCTACAAGCTCTTGCAGACTACTACATACATATTTCTGCTTACACAGCCATATGCTGCAACTAAATGTAAAATCTATCTTAATTTCTGCTATTTGAAGCAAAAGACAATTCGAAATGTTAATAATCCATTAAGTGTGTGACGGGTTTATAAGTACTTACTTGATCAATGAATGAACAACATTTAGACTACACTGATTTGTCAAATATTAAAAATACTAGTGTGTACTCTTCTCTTATTTAAAGCAGTTTACTGTTCACATAACTCGTAATTTTTCGATACTCTACTTCATTGTTCATGGTTATCCATTAGCAATTGTTATCAGCTGTATTTGTAAATGAGAACATTAAAATCATTTACGATAGAAATATTTTACGGCATGGTGTATTACAAAATAACATTACTGGAGCGTATCGAGGATCCAAATCTCATTCCTCGAAACCTCCCAGGATTGTAAGATTTTTACAGTGATAAGGGCAAATACATTAGAAGTACTCTTATTACAAGGGAATAAAAATCATTCTCGCAATAAATATGGGGAAGAAATTTGCATAGTTAAGATTTTACTGATTTATTAGGAAATAATAAGTAATTATATCCCTTGGTTAAAATTGATAATAAAAACGTCTATAGGTCTATATGCAATTTTGAATTTTATTTTATGATCATTTGTCACTGTTTATCACTAAATTCATTGCTCCAGACACTTGACTTACGCCTTTAATTATTTCATTCATTGTATTACCCCTCACGTTTGTGTAAGAGATGTAATTATTAAATTTAAATTATAATTTGATTTTACCACGTAATTAAAGTAACAAATTATCTGAAGCTGGTATTATATGACGCTCGGTAACAAATACTAATGTATTAAATACTTCCGCAAATAACATTATAGTTTATTTGATTTATATCTGTAGAAAAATGATTTAAAGTATTGAATGAGGCAAATGATGCAAAAGGAATATGGAAACAGTAAAAGATTAGATCTTTTTTGAGGATATGTTGAGACATATAAGCTTCTTAAGGGCAGTAAAGCTTTTAACGATGGCACTGTTAATTTTATGTGCGGACAGTGTAAGCTTCCACTAGCATTTTTTAATTTATTCGATATCTAATTTTTTGTGAGAATAGAGATATTTTCGACACATAATTGTATAGAATTCTTCATAGGCACGCCACCGCATTTTGCTTTCTCAGCATAAGATTTCCCTGCTGCCATCTCTAGATGACGAGGTGAGTTTGAACAAACCGTAATAACTGACAATTTGTATATACGTATTTCTTTTTTTTGTGGCTCAGTTCTAAAACAAAATGACAAATCACTTTCAGTAAGTTTAATGTTGTTGAACCATCTTTAAACAACCATTGCTTCAAATGTTGTTACAGGTAGTCAAATATTTGAAGATTTATATCGATTGTGCTGATACGCTGAATATAGTTTCTGTCTTTGTGTATAGACGTATTTCTTGAGGCAAAGGTCGCATTTGCAACTAACAACTGTTATATCCCGTTCAGTTGGTGTCGCGAAAACTGCTACCAGTGAAATTTGCTACCAATATTCGGTCTCAACAATGCTGTAACGGTTTAAGTCTTTGAAATCGGTGTTTATTATTGAATAGGCACAAACTGGTTGTGTTGACAGCCACCCCGCCGGTGCTCTGAGGGGATTGCTACGTTTGTAGCCTATGTTTTAGAACAGCTGTTAACGCTACAAATGTTTTATAGTTTATAATTGTTATTAAAACATAAGTTTTTTCCTGCCTTAAAAGACGTAGAAAAGAAGTGACCTATACTTATAGAAACGTAGTAGATTTCATGCAAAATCTCCCTTTACATTACATGTGCAGGAAATATTCTACTATCGGCAGTTGTTTGTTAACTGTCTTTGCATTTATGACTTGAAAACCAAAACAAGCAAAATCCATACCTACCACGAAGGCATTGCGAAAAAAGGAGGGAATGAGGTTTCCTCTTTCTGTAATAACTTCACAGCACATTTTACCACCAAACTGTAGGTTTTTTTGGGAGACAATTACATCATCCTAGAGTTTAACAAGTGGCAGCCCAAGCACTTTAAAAAGTATGTGCTCCCAAGTGAAATTCGAAAACAAAAAACATGATTTTCCCCACACACCGTAAGTCGTCTTGATGGCATGATGGACGAAACTGATGGATATTGGACTGACGGAATATCCAAATAATCCTGTCAGTCCACGTCATCCACACCAGTTTCCCCACAGAAGACGCGATAATGGATTGGCGTCGCTCCAATTGAACGGATGAAGCGATCGTGTATGGCCACCTATAGACGACCTCGGCCAGCCCTGCACTGGAGACTCCGAACAGTGTAGCAGATCAGAAAAAAGTTCAACTTTCAGTAACAATTGCAAAAAAATTCTAAGTAAAAATACTTAACTTGCGAAACAAGGTGATGGATGTGATTTTTAATTCGAAACATTTGCGTGTTTGTTTGTTTGTTAGGTTTTTTTTTGTTTTTTTTTTTTTTTTTAAATAGAAACTAGTTTGGCTATTTCGGGCGTGTAATGTAAAATGTTGTCGCTGACTAGCTTCCGTTCTATTTGTTCACGTAAAAACTTCCAGGCCACGATTTAGTGAAACCACGTCTACAGGAGGGACCTTTAGAGTGATTAGGACGGTCTGGTCGCAAGTAGCCCGTGACACAAAGGAAACGGGTACTGGCCCCAGATTTCACAGATTTTACGTTGGTCACAAATTTTGCTAGTCGTAGTTTTCACATATTCGTTCAGTTAGGGGCCAACGATAAATTACGCCACATGTTAAGGAGAAGGGAGGGGATCAACAAAGTGTAACATCTTATGAAAAGGAGGGGGGACAAGTAATTAGCTTCTTGACGTCTCATGTATAATTTGTGTCACTTTTTGACACGTGGCAGCAGCGCGATTTCGCCCTCACTATTTTTGTGCTGCCGAACGTTGGCTTCCTTTGATATACGCCTTTGAGGCTTTGACAAAATATGACTTCTGCATATTTATTTAAACAATAGTGTGGCATCTGTGGTCTACATCTTTCATCATACAAAGCCCTTAATTAACACAAGCAATCACATAAGAGGCAACAAGAGGTTTTGCCGAATCTGCAGATTTGTCCTCAAAGAATTACAAGGTGACGGGAAAGTTCTTTGTCTGATAAACGATGATGATACTGCATGAATGGCTGGGTGAAAAAGATGATCGTATACAGCATTATCCAAATCGAGAACGAAGAAACTACTATGCCAGTCGTAAATAATGTAAAGGAATGGGCTCAAAGTCCATGTACAAAAAATGATTAAATATTGTATCGCTCATTTTTTTTGTTATGTTTTGTCAAAATGCCTGGCTTATTGTTGATTTTATGAAAAATAATTTAAACAGAAGTATATAAATAATTTCTGAAGTGCTGTTTTAATTTAATAATTTCTAAATTTAAAATTGTAAAATTTGTGACGTAACACCGGGTTAGGTCACTTAAATGTGATCACCTGTGGCAAGGATAGGGGGAGGGGGACGGGGAAAGGCGCTCCAAAAAAATATAAAATTTGTCTGACTTCATTTATGGATGGTCCATTAACAGAGGCGACTCAAGGTCAGTCTATTCTAGCCGGATTAGTTGTCCTGACCCCCACACTTCTACCCAGCCGGGTAAAGCCGGAAGAGGCAGTTATAAAACGAAGGTGGGATTTGCAGCCTCAGACACAGGGACACAGTAGAAAGTGGAGAGATGAAGCGGCTTGCAGACCGTTCTGACAATCAGTGGGCAACGGCTTTACAGTCAGGATTCACCATTTATTTATGGTATTCGTGGAGTTGGGAGGCGGCTCGCAGGTTTTCTCTTGTGTAGGACAGCGCTGGTAGTAACATCTGTCAGCAGCAGTTCGCAACGTGCCGCTATTGCTGAAAGCACCGGCGGGAAATGATACGCATCCGAAATGCTGGCATCTATCGGGAGCCATATAACGAAACGGGGACGGCACTTTTCGTGACATCCGCCAGTAGCATTTAGTGTAGTTACGGTTATTGTTTCTTGTAGCATTATGCAGAATTTGCGTTATGCCTTTTGCAGCGTAATGAAAATACCAGTTACCTAAAGCGATAACAACCAAGAGCTAAAACGGGTTGCGTTATATCAAATTACTATTTTTCGTTACTTTATAACAATTTTCCTTTATTTAATTTCATATTGTTGTTTCGCCTTGTCTTCCATTCGATTTCTTTTTCCTTCTTCTCTTTAATCTTTGAACACATTTTGTGTTTAGTTCCGTCGTATTTACGCTCAGCAACTAAAAATAATAATTACAATCAAAGTATTGTTTTAAATAATATGTCTCTAAATAAAACTATTTTTACAAACATGAATAAGCGTTTCTTATTCGAATTGTTAAATATTTTTCTCCTACTTAATTATACAGTATTATGAGCCGCGTTTATGTTTCTGCAGTATTTTTCATTTCAATTACTTGCCCGCGGCGGCATCTTCAGCGGGGCTGCAAAATCTTGTTTGAAGGGCGGCACAGCAATGGGAAACAATCGGGGCGGCGTTACGCGGGGTAGTGATGTTCGAAGGGGCAGCAATCTCACAGTTTTTGCCCCGGCTCTGAAAATTCCTAGATTCACCACTAGGTGACGCTCGTATGATGTATCAAATTCCCTTCGTGCTAGTAGCTAAACAGTGCGTATTTGAGGCGAAATTACATCCGTTCTAATCAGCCAAGATCATTTCGTGGCCACCATTTACTGTCAGTAGTACAAAAATTTCATGAATAGTGCAATTGTGCATCTGTAAAATTAATGAGAGAACAAGTACTGCATGCTTTTATTGCAAGATTTTCTTATTGCAAATACGCAGCATATTTGTTAGTGGCTATTAAAGAAATCCCGGTATAATCTGCGTAAGAGACAAATGCAATGGTCTCGAACGTCAAAATGAGAAATTGATATAGCTGCCCACTGATATCGGTATATTTGTACAGAAAATCGGCAAATGAAAAAATACAACACCCAATATCCACAACTTGCGTGGCAGTTTGGCACAAAGATGAAACGAATGGCATGTGCAGTTAAGTATAAAAATATTTGGAATTTCTTCTTGCAGCAATGTTACAACCGAAGTATTACACCCCATCATTAGATTTGACCCATCAAATGATAAACCCATTCGATTATTTTTATATGGAACATCATTTCTTCTTAAAAAAAATAATAAATAAAAAGAAAGTTTACAATGTGTTCAAATGAGGATACTGCTTCAGAACTTTTTTTTTTTATTTATTTATTTTTTTAAATTGTTGCGATTCTTTTTTGCGTATCTCACGACTAAGCACAAATGTTTATTGTGCTAAGATTACTGTACTCGTCAACAATAAGCGGTTATCTCAAAAATTATCAAAACACTCTTTACTTCTTATCTGATAAATTATGGCGTGAGTTTTGTCGTGGAACATTTTATTTCTTCTGCAGATTTTGAATCTGGACAAACGGACTGTACCAGTTTCGGTAAATGCTTCATAATGGTGAATGGTAGATCATGTTCCACAACAGGGCTAAGAGGAAAATATTTTTACCTTGTTTAATTCTTCAGGTTTATGAGTTTTTGTCACAGTTAATGACGATATCTTTGTGATTATATATTCTTTGTTGATATCGATGCAACTGTAAAGAATTGTGTTTCTTTAGAGCGTAATGTTAAAATTATGATTCTTACAATAGGCATAGTTTACGCTTTTAAAAAAAATTTAAGTCCCATTCCTTTCTTTCTATAAGAATTGTAGGTTTTTTTTCTATTTTCATTCGCGTTTGTATTCGGTTCTTCTTCTGACAACATTCTGAATTAGTAAGTCTGAGAAAGATTTTCTTCTAAGTGATGAAAACTAATGAACTAAAAATGCGAATTCTCGTTTATATAGACACGAGAATTAACTGAGGAATCCCCTAAAATTGTCGAAAATGTAGAGCACCAGGTTATTCCCCAAAAGATATCCGGAACATTCTGCAATAGATAACTACTTATCATGTAATCGATCGAGGAATTTCCCATAAAACATAAACGAAAATCTTTGCCAACTTGAAAATGTAAAATATCTCTGCGATACGTGGAGCTGTATGCTAGTGGTAACGCGATCAATCCTTGATCCGACTTGTCCCATACACGTGACCTTCATTGCTGGTGCACTGCAAGAGCCGAATTCCGAATAATTTCTTTCTTAAATTAACGTTAGTACCGAAGCGGAGACCTCAATTTTTAAAATGATCAGTGTCGGATTTAGGGTGAAGTAAACAGCTCCACTGCTGCCACAAACATCCATGGGGCTGCATAATCATGTTTGAAGGGCGATATTTGTGTGGCGGCGGGTCGCAAAATTCGTAGATCCGTCACTGAAAATTATACCTCATTTACGATTTTAATTAAGTACGAAACAATATAAATGGCCTTCAGGTAAAAGAAGAACTTTTAGGACCTAACGATAGTTAATTTCGAAAACATTCTTTCTTAATTTATGATGTTACGTAAGAGGAGATACCTCATTTATCGATTTTACTTGTGTATGACCCAGGATAAGTGGCTTATAACAAAAAACATCTTTTAGAAGTAATATACGATACAAACATTTCGCAAAAACAGAGCAAGTTACACAGGGTTGCATTACAAATAGTTTCGTATGTGGTTGGGTCACTTCTGAAATAAACATGAGAAATTATTGTATACATGGTGACATTGTTCCTGTCGACGAAAACTGATCGTCGACGTTATTTTTATGAAAAAATCTTATCGCTGATATTGTTAAGGAATTAAATTAACTATTTCAGTGGAAGTATAATCTACTTGGCGACCGAAAATATTTATGTTTTAAAAAATCGTAACTTATAAGAGCTTGTGTTTTGAGTTACATTATAACCTATGAAAAGCACAGCTCTCAGATCTTTGTTCTGGTTTTGCAAGCCCTGGCAAGTTTTATTAAAATTATTCATTAGATATTTCTACACATGATGCATCTGTATTGCCTTAATACATTTCTATCCATATTGGACATAATCTCGATAATCTTGAAAGCTCTGTTCCCTTTTTTATAATTTTGACCGACGCTTCCCAATTGAGTTTGGCAGAAATCGATAGCGAGTGTATCAGCTTTTTGCATCTATCTACTGTGTATTGAATATGTTAACTGAATTTAAATTGAGTATGCATCCTGTCTCTCTTGCAGTCCCTCACTGGTGGCGCTGCAGTTTGTTCTCGCCTCCATGGTGTTACAGCTTGCTGCAGGGCGCGCAGGGCGTGGCTATACTGTAGCACGCTGTAGAACATCTCTGGTATTGACAGCTCACAGCAGCCGTATGTGTTGTAGCGCAGGCGTTACAGCTTGTTGCAGAGCGCGCAGGTGGTGGCTATGCTGTATCGCACTGTAGTATATCTCTGGTGTTGACAGCTCACAGCAGCTGTGTGCGCGCAGATGGGGGCTGTGCTGTAGCTCGTTGTAGTATATCTCTGGTGTTGACAGCTCACAGCAGCCGTATGTGTTGTAGCGCAGGCATTACAGCTTGCTGCAGAGCGCGCAGGGTGGTGGCTATGCCGTACCGCACTGTAGTATATCTCTGGTGTTGACAGCTCACAGCAGCTGTGTGCGCGGAGATGGTGGCTGTGCTGTAGCTCGTTGTAGTATATCTCTGGTGTTGACAGCTCACAGCAGCTGTATGTGTTGTAGCGCAGGCGTCTGTTGTAGCGCGGCGACCAGGTTCGGGTCCGCCGACCGCCGGATCTACTGCATCTAGAGGGAGCGACTGTCTTCCGGCCGGAGTACCGGGAGAGGTTCATCGACTTCCCACGGGAGAGGCCTCGTCGGCGACGGCCCAGGGAACGTTCCGAGCTGGCGCCTCCCCCAGAAGCGCGAATGGAGGTCGAGTCTCACTGGATGACTGGCTACTCTCTGCTTTACTTACGCACTTAATTGTCGCACTCTGTTCTTTTCGCTGTAGCTAATGCCACGCTGCTCCAAGCTATCACCACTGCGACGCCAGGACACTTGCTTCAGCGTATCATGTTATCACTTCATGGTTGGTTCGAAAACGTTATACATGGTAATGCAGAGGAACAGCATGTTGCTAAAATAAAATTAAGCCAGTTGATACTCTATTCCCACCGAGCCTAGCGGGTGAGCAGTAACGCTTGGGTATGACATTAGGGAGTACGTGGGTTTAAATTACCGTTCTTCCATCCAGATTTTGGTTTTCCATATCTCCCGAAATAACTACAGGTGAATACCAGCATGGTTCTTTGAAAAAAACATGGTCAAATTGCTTCCAGTTCCTTGCACCCATAATCTCCAAGCTTTCATGGCCTCGACGTTGACGATCTGTATCCCAAATAATAAAAAAATTTGCTGAATTTTTTATTCAAAGCTTATTTTATATTTAGATAACGTTTTGCTTTTCAAGTTTATCTAAATAGGTGTCTTCCATGCAAAAACGCTATTTCACAGAAAGCTGCCAATTCTTGAATTTTTTTTATCTCGGTAACAGCTCTAACGCCATCTCATAGAAGTTTCAGGTACCACTAGGCCTGCTGATGGTAGTTTAGTTTCTCTTTGGTTAGAGCAAGGAAATCTTTCATCTTTAAACAAACAATTGTTGTATACTAGATGACCCATGCGAATATTTCGCATAGTATCGTGGTCAGTCACCGAATGGTAATATAATAACGTGGAAATATGTAAATGCAAATATATTTACTAATGAAAGGTATTTTATTTTAAAGAGTATTTAATATAAAAGTGATATTTATTACTAAAGTCCTTACCATTAAATATTACATGTTACATAGAAGCCCATCTTTTGGCCTGGTTAAATATAAAATGTGGCTTACTGAACTTATTCTTTGGCCTCTTCAGCATATCTCCCCAAAGCATTTGAATATTTTCTTGTACCGGTACAATACGAACAGCTGACGGTTTCTTTTTTGTGATTCTTCCAATCAAATTGATGGATTTAATCCATCTCAGGATAATGTTCCGATCCTGGATGTTACTAATAGAGTTTAGAACAAATATGAAAAAAGAGATAATTTACGATAACATTCGTCATTTTTAACACAACTGACTTTTCACTATGTTACCACACTCGACATCGCATGACATGCTGATAATGCACTATTGTCGGATCCTCCCACATTTCTGCTTCCTTTGTACTATCCGTTCCAAAAACATGCAGTTTCTCTGAATTACACTGTACATAGATTTGATTCGATGGTAAAAAGAATCAGCCCGCTTTGTTTCTTCATTATTTTGTATATTGTTAAAAGTGCACGTAACACCATTTTTATTTTGTAGTATGTTTGAGTAAGCTGAAACGTATTTTCACTGTTGTGCAGGTGGAACTGCAGATAGAATTTCGCAACAGCAAGATCTGCCTATGCTTTTTTATGCTCTTCACAGCTCTGTATGCTTATAAAAGCAGCGCTCACAGTTACTGCAATCAAGAAGAATTTCACAGCGGTACAGTTTTTATTAATTGATATCTTTTTTGTTTCTAGTGAGTTGTCTCTTTTGCGAAACTACTTGCTTGTAGAGCAGCAAACTGCAGCTTTTCGAATTGTTGGGTTTCACTTTTTGCCGAGTGCTTTGCTGACGAGTGTTGGGTGTAACCGGGGCGGACCACGCTGTTTGCAGACGTCTAGCGAGCACCACGCGCAGTACGTGGCGTACGCCTCGCCGTGCCGCGCTCCTCTCCTGCGTAAGCGCACCAGCTTACGCACCGAGGGGGAGCTGTTGGTGCGCGAGTCCGAACTACGCGCGCGCTTCAAGAGGATCGACGGCGCGCAGCGCGCGGAGCTGGCGCGCAGGCCTACCACCCTCAGGTAACAACAACGGACTCAACCTCCTCAAGCCTTGAACGAGACGATAGCAGTACAGTACTATAGCTTGTTCGCTCTCAACTGGTGGCTCAAGGTCATGTTCCCCTCACCCCGCTCCTCACCTCACCACCCCCTCCCGATGCCTTCCTCTCCGTTCAGCCCGCTGTCTACAGGCATTGTCGTTTGTCGCAGTATTGTCGTGTTTATTCCGATAGACCGGTACAAAACGCTGTAAGTGAAATGGCCTCAGATACTTGTTATATTCATTCATTTCCGTCTAGCCAAGTAATTAAAGTGACTGATTTTACAGAAGAAATCATCACATTAGATGCAACAAATCTCACATATACGTTGTGAGGATGTTAGCGCATGCGCGGTGGCTGTTTACCTTTCGCATCTAGGGGTTGGGGCAGCGGAGTGGGGATAAGGCAGAGTGACCTTGACCCACCTCCCTTAACTGAACGCAGTATATATGTTTATGCTACTTAAATTCTTGTAATGTCTGCCAGTTATTCACTTTTAAGCTCTGGTCAAACAGAACGCAGGCAGCGTACGCGTGAGAGGCAAGGGATGCTCGCCGCGATCTGACGATGTCAAACACAATGTGGGCTGTGCAGTGTGGAGAACAAGCGTCGCGCCAAACGATCACAGTATTTTTTATGCGCGTACGTTAGAATTTTTTTATTTTCTTGAATGTACCTCAGATGTATATTATAAATGGTTCTAGTTCCGAGGAGGAAGAACTACTTCTTCTCTTAGCTTTAATAGGTTCAGGGAAAAAGAGAATGTGGGTCCATGGAATTAATAAAATCAGGGAAGAATTCGGCGATTATAACCGTCTATGCATTTAACTTTATTCGTTCGAAGACAGATAGTCCAGACCTGACCATAACGGCGTTCTCAAATACAACGTCAACAAATCAGGGATCGAATTCAGCTGCTTTTGAAGTGAGAGTTCAATTCGACGCTCACTTTAATTATTTTAATTGATATTTAAACATATCATACACAAACGTGTTTTCTACTTTCCTACTTGCTTAAATAAATCGAATTGTATGCTATACATCAAACGTACAAGTAAACAATAATAATTTGTAAGTAAATAAATTTGAACAATAAATAATGGTTATATAAATAATGTAATTCAAATGATAAATGAAATAAAATGGTTTGAAATAAATAAATAGTAGTGCAAATGGAACTCGCAGGATATATTCAGTTTACACGTAATCTCA
>CM061920.1:370139807-370205803 GCA_031002005.1 Vandiemenella viatica | reverse complement strand
AAGACAATTCGAAATGTTAATAATCCATTAAGTGTGTGACGGGTTTATAAGTACTTACTTGATCAATGAATGAACAACATTTAGACTACACTGATTTGTCAAATATTAAAAATACTAGTGTGTACTCTTCTCTTATTTAAAGCAGTTTACTGTTCACATAACTCGTAATTTTTCGATACTCTACTTCATTGTTCATGGTTATCCATTAGCAATTGTTATCAGCTGTATTTGTAAATGAGAACATTAAAATCATTTACGATAGAAATATTTTACGGCATGGTGTATTACAAAATAACATTACTGGAGCGTATCGAGGATCCAAATCTCATTCCTCGAAACCTCCCAGGATTGTAAGATTTTCTACAGTGATAAGGGCAAATACATTAGAAGTACTCTTATTACAAGGGAATAAAAATCATTCTCGCAATAAATATGGGGAAGAAATTTAGTTAAGATTTTACTGATTTATTAGGAAATAATAAGTAATTATATCCCTTGGTTGAAATTGATAATAAAAACGTCTATAGGTCTATATGCAATTTTGAATTTTATTTTATGATCATTTGTCACTGTTTATCACTAAATTCATTGCTCCAGACACTTGACTTACGCCTTTAATTATTTCATTCATTGTATTACCCCTCACGTTTGTGTAAGAGATGTAATTATTAAATTTAAATTATAATTTGATTTTACCACGTAATTAAAGTAACAAATTATCTGAAGCTGGTATTATATGACGCTCGGTAACAAATACTAATGTATTATAATGTATTAAATACTTCCGCAAATAAATTATAGTGTTATTTGATTTATATCTGTAGAAAAATGATTTAAAGTATTGAATGAGGCAAATGATGCAAAAGGAATATGGAAACAGTAAAAGATTAGATCTTTTTTGAGGATATGTTGAGACATATAAGCTTCTTAAGGGCAGTAAAGCTTTTAACGATGGCACTGTTAATTTTATGTGCGGACAGTGTAAGCTTCCACTAGCATTTTTTAATTTATTCGATATCTAATTTTTTTGGAGAATAGAGATATTTTCGACACATAATTGTATAGAATTCTTCATAGGCACGCCACCGCATTTTGCTTTCTCAGCATAAGATTTCCCTGCTGCCATCTCTAGATGACGAGGTGAGTTTGAACAAACCGTAATAACTGACAATTTGATATATACGTATTTTTTTTGTGGCTCAGTTCTAAAACAAAATGACAAATCACTTTCAGTAAGTTTAATGTTGTTGAACCATCTTTAAACAACCATTGCTTCAAATGTTGTTACAGGTAGTCAAATATTTGAAGATTTATATCGATTGTGCTGATACGCTGAATATAGTTTCTGTCTTTGTGTATAGACGTATTTCTTGAGGCAAAGGTCGCATTTGCAACTAACAACTGTTATATCCCGTTCAGTTGGTGTCGCGAAAACTGCTACCAGTGAAATTTGCTACCAATATTCGGTCTCAACAATGCTGTAACGGTTTAAGTCTTTGAAATCGGTTTTATTATTGAATAGGCACAAACTGGTTGTGTTGACAGCCACCCCGCCGGTGCTCTGAGGGGATTGCTACGTTTGTAGCCTATGTTTTAGAACAGCTGTTAACGCTACAAATGTTTTATAGTTTATAATTGTTATTAAAACATAAGTTTTTTCCTGCCTTAAAAGACGTAGAAAAGAAGTGTCATAGTGAGCCCTATACTTATAGAAACGTAGTAGATTTCATGCAAAATCTCCCTTTACATTACATGTGCAGGAAATATTCTACTATCGGCAGTTGTTTGTTAACTGTCTTTGCATTTATGACTTGAAAACCAAAACAAGCAAAATCCATACCTACCACGAAGGCATTGCGAAAAAAGGAGGGAATGAGGTTTCCTCTTTCTGTAATAACTTCACAGCACATTTTACCACCAAACTGTAGGTTTTTTGGGAGACAATTACATCATCCTAGAGTTTAACAAGTGGCAGCCCAAGAACTTTAAAAAGTATGTGCTCCCAAGTGAAATTCGAAAACAAAAAACATGATTTTCCCCACACACCGTCAGTCGTCTTGATGGCATGATGGACGAAACTGATGGATATTGGACTGACGGAATATCCAAATAATCCTGTCAGTCCACGTCATCCACACCAGTTTCCCCACAGAAGACGCGATAATGGATTGGCGTCGCTCCAATTGAACGGATGAAGCGATCGTGTATGGCCCTATAGACGACCTCGGCCAGCCCTGCACTGGAGACTCCGAACAGTGTAGCAGATCAGAAAAAAGTTCAACTTTCAGTAACAATTGCAAAAAAATTCTAAGTAAAAATACTTAACTTGCGAAACAAGGTGATGGATGTGATTTTTAATTCGAAACATTTGCGTGTTTTTATAGAAACTAGTTTGGCTATTTCGGGCGTGTAATGTAAAATGTTGTCGCTGACTAGCTTCCGTTCTATTTGTTCACGTAAAAACTTCCAGGCCACGATTTAGTGAAACCACGTCTACAGGAGGGACCTTTAGAGTGATTAGGACGGTCTGGTCGCAAGTAGCCCGTGACACAAAGGAAACGGGTACTGGCCCCAGATTTCACAGATTTTACGTTGGTCACAAATTTTGCTAGTCGTAGTTTTCACATATTCGTTCAGTTAGGGGCCAACGATAAATTACGCCACATGTTAAGGAGAAGGGAGGGGATCAACAAAGTGTAACATCTTATGAAAAGGAGGGGGGACAAGTCATTAGCTTCTTGACGTCACATGTATAATTTGTGTCACTTTTTGACACGTGGCAGCAGCGCGATTTCGCCCTCACTATTTTTGTGCTGCCGAACGTTGGCTTCCTTTGATATACGCCTTTGAGGCTTTGACAAAATATGACTTCTGCATATTTATTTAAACAATAGTGTGGCATCTGTGGTCTACATCTTTCATCATACAAAGCCCTTAATTAACACAAGCAATCACATAAGAGGCAACAAGAGGTTTTGCCGAATCTGCAGATTTGTCCTCAAAGAATTACAAGGTGACGGGAAAGTTCTTTGTCTGATAAACGATGATGATACTGCATGAATGGCTGGGTGAAAAAGATGATCGTATACAGCATTATCCAAATCGAGAACGAAGAAACTACTATGCCAGTCGTAAATAATGTAAAGGAATGGGCTCAAAGTCCATGTACAAAAAATGATTAAATATTGTATCGCTCATTTTTTTTGTTATGTTTTGTCAAAATGCCTGGCTTATTGTTGATTTTATGAAAAATAATTTAAACAGAAGTATATAAATAATTTCTGAAGTGCTGTTTTAATTTAATAATTTCTAAATTTAAAATTGTAAAATTTGTGACGTAACACCGGGTTAGGTCACTTAAATGTGATCACCTGTGGCAAGGATAGGGGGAGGGGGACGGGGAAAGGCGCTCCAAAAAAATATAAAATTTGTCTGACTTCATTTATGGATGGTCCATTAACAGAGGCGACTCAAGGTCAGTCTATTCTAGCCGGATTAGTTGTCCTGACCCCCACACTTCTACCCAGCCGGGTAAAGCCGGAAGAGGCAGTTATAAAACGAAGGTGGGATTTGCAGCCTCAGACACAGGGACACAGTAGCAAGTGGAGAAAGTGGAGAGATGAAGCGGCTTGCAGACCGTTCTGACAATCAGTGGGCAACGGCTTTACAGTCAGGATTCACCATTTATTTATGGTATTCGTGGAGTTGGGAGGCGGCTCGCAGGTTTTCTTTTGTAGGACAGCGCTGGTAGTAACATCTGTCAGCAGCAGTTCGCAACGTGCCGCTATTGCTGAAAGCACCGGCGGGAAATGATACGCATCCGAAATGCTGGCATCTATCGGGAGCCATATAACGAAACGGGGACGGCACTTTTCGTGACATCCGCCAGTAGCATTTAGTGTAGTTACGGTTATTGTTTCTTGTAGCATTATGCAGAATTTGCGTTATGCCTTTTGCAGCGTAATGAAAATACCAGTTACCTAAAGCGATAACAACCAAGAGCTAAAACGGGTTGCGTTATATCAAATTACTATTTTTCGTTACTTTATAACAATTTTCCTTTATTTAATTTCATATTGTTGTTTCGCCTTGTCTTCCATTCGATTTCTTTTTCCTTCTTCTCTTTAATCTTTGAACACATTTTGTGTTTAGTTCCGTCGTATTTACGCTCAGCAACTAAAAATAATAATTACAATCAAAGTATTGTTTTAAATAATATGTCTCTAAATAAAACTATTTTTACAAACATGAATAAGCGTTTCTTATTCGAATTGTTAAATATTTTTCTCCTACTTAATTATACAGTATTATGAGCCGCGTTTATGTTTCTGCAGTATTTTTCATTTCAATTACTTGCCCGCGGCGGCATCTTCAGCGGGGCTGCAAAATCTTGTTTGAAGGGCGGCACAGCAATGGGAAACAATCGGGGCGGCGTTACGCGGGGTAGTGATGTTCGAAGGGGCAGCAATCTCACAGTTTTTGCCCCGGCTCTGAAAATTCCTAGATTCACCACTAGGTGACGCTCGTATGATGTATCAAATTCCCTTCGTGCTAGTAGCTAAACAGTGCGTATTTGAGGCGAAATTACATCCGTTCTAATCAGCCAAGATCATTTCGTGGCCACCATTTACTGTCAGTAGTACAAAAATTTCATGAATAGTGCAATTGTGCATCTGTAAAATTAATGAGAGAACAAGTACTGCATGCTTTTATTGCAAGATTTTCTTATTGCAAATACGCAGCATATTTGTTAGTGGCTATTAAAGAAATCCCGGTATAATCTGCGTAAGAGACAAATGCAATGGTCTCGAACGTCAAAATGAGAAATTGATATAGCTGCCCACTGATATCGGTATATTTGTACAGAAAATCGGCAAATGAAAAAATACAACACCCAATATCCACAACTTGCGTGGCAGTTTGGCACAAAGATGAAACGAATGGCATGTGCAGTTAAGTATAAAAATATTTGGAATTTCTTCTTGCAGCAATGTTACAACCGAAGTATTACACCCCATCATTAGATTTGACCCATCAAATGATAAACCCATTCGATTATTTTTATATGGAACATCATTTCTTCTTAAAAAATAATAAATAAAAAGAAAGTTTACAATGTGTTCAAATGAGGATACTGCTTCAGAACTTTTTTTTTTATTTTTATTTTTTTTAAATTGTTGCGATTCTTTTTTGCGTATCTCACGACTAAGCACAAATGTTTATTGTGCTAAGATTACTGTACTCGTCAACAATAAGCGGTTATCTCAAAATTATCAAAACACTCTTTACTTCTTATCTGATAAATTATGGCGTGAGTTTTGTCGTGGAACATTTTATTTCTTCTGCAGATTTTGAATCTGGACAAACGGACTGTACCAGTTTCGGTAAATGCTTCATAATGGTGAATGGTAGATCATGTTCCACAACAGGGCTAAGAGGAAAATATTTTTACCTTGTTTAATTCTTCAGGTTTATGAGTTTTTGTCACAGTTAATGACGATATCTTTGTGATTATATATTCTTTGTTGATATCGATGCAACTGTAAAGAATTGTGTTTCTTTAGAGCGTAATGTTAAAATTATGATTCTTACAATAGGCATAGTTTACGCTTTTAAAAAAAATTTAAGTCCCATTCCTTTCTTTCTATAAGAATTGTAGGTTTTTTTTTCTATTTTCATTCGCGTTTGTATTCGGTTCTTCTTCTGACAACATTCTGAATTAGTAAGTCTGAGAAAGATTTTCTTCTAAGTGATGAAAACTAATGAACTAAAAATGCGAATTCTCGTTTATATAGACACGAGAATTAACTGAGGAATCCCCTAAAATTGTCGAAAATGTAGAGCACCAGGTTATTCCCCAAAAGATATCCGGAACATTCTGCAATAGATAACTACTTATCATGTAATCGATCGAGGAATTTCCCATAAAACATAAACGAAAATCTTTGCCAACTTGAAAATGTAAAATATCTCTGCGATACGTGGAGCTGTATGCTAGTGGTAACGCGATCAATCCTTGATCCGACTTGTCCCATACACGTGACCTTCATTGCTGGTGCACTGCAAGAGCCGAATTCCGAATAATTTCTTTCTTAAATTAACGTTAGTACCGAAGCGGAGACCTCAATTTTTAAAATGATCAGTGTCGGATTTAGGGTGAAGTAAACAGCTCCACTGCTGCCACAAACATCCATGGGGCTGCATAATCATGTTTGAAGGGCGATATTTTTGTGGCGGCGGGTCGCAAAATTCGTAGATCCGTCACTGAAAATTATACCTCATTTACGATTTTAATTAAGTACGAAACAATATAAATGGCCTTCAGGTAAAAGAAGAACTTTTAGGACCTAACGATAGTTAATTTCGAAAACATTCTTTCTTAATTTATGATGTTACGTAAGAGGAGATACCTCATTTATCGATTTTACTTGTGTATGACCCAGGATAAGTGGCTTATAACAAAAAACATCTTTTAGAAGTAATATACGATACAAACATTTCGCAAAAACAGAGCAAGTTACACAGGGTTGCATTACAAATATGTGGTTGGGTCACTTCTGAAATAAACATGAGAAATTATTGTATACATGGTGACATTGTTCCTGTCGACGAAAACTGATCGTGACGTTATTTTTCATGAAAATCTTATCGCTGATATTGTTAAGGAATTAAATTAACTATTTCAGTGGAAGTATAATCTACTTGGCGACCGAAAATATTTATGTTTTAAAAAATCGTAACTTATAAGAGCTTGTGTTTTGAGTTACATTATAACCTATGAAAAGCACAGCTCTCAGATCTTTGTTCTGGTTTTGCAAGCCCTGGCAAGTTTTATTAAAATTATTCATTAGATATTTCTACACATGATGCATCTGTATTGCCTTAATACATTTCTATCCATATTGGACATAATCTCGATAATCTTGAAAGCTCTGTTCCCTTTTTTATAATTTTGACCGACGCTTCCCAATTGAGTTTGGCAGAAATCGATAGCGAGTGTATCAGCTTTTTGCATCTATCTACTGTGTATTGAATATGTTAACTGAATTTAAATTGAGTATGCATCCTGTCTCTCTTGCAGTCCCTCACTGGTGGCGCTGCAGTTTGTTCTCGCCTATGGTGTTACAGCTTGCTGCAGGGCGCGCAGGGCGTGGCTATACTGTAGCACGCTGTAGAACATCTCTGGTATTGACAGCTCACAGCAGCCGTATGTGTTGTAGCGCAGGCGTTACAGCTTGTTGCAGAGCGCGCAGGTGGTGGCTATGCTGTATCGCACTGTAGTATATCTCTGGTGTTGACAGCTCACAGCAGCTGTGTGCGCGCAGATGGGGGCTGTGCTGTAGCTCGTTGTAGTATATCTCTGGTGTTGACAGCTCACAGCAGCCGTATGTGTTGTAGCGCAGGCATTACAGCTTGCTGCAGAGCGCGCAGGTGGTGGCTATGCCGTACCGCACTGTAGTATATCTCTGGTGTTGACAGCTCACAGCAGCTGTGTGCGCGGAGATGGTGGCTGTGCTGTAGCTCGTTGTAGTATATCTCTGGTGTTGACAGCTCACAGCAGCTGTATGTGTTGTAGCGCAGGCGTCTGTTGTAGCGCGGCGACCAGGTTCGGGTCCGCCGACCGCCGGATCTACTGCATCTAGAGGGAGCGACTGTCTTCCGGCCGGAGTACCGGGAGAGGTTCATCGACTTCCCGCGGGAGAGGCCTCGTCGGCGACGGCCCAGGGAACGTTCCGAGCTGGCGCCTCCCCCAGAAGCGCGAATGGAGGTCGAGTCTCACTGGATGACTGGCTACTCTCTGCTTTACTTACGCACTTAATTGTCGCACTCTGTTCTTTTCGCTGTAGCTAATGCCACGCTGCTCCAAGCTATCACCACTGCGACGCCAGGACACTTGCTTCAGCGTATCATGTTCTCACTTCATGGTTGGTTCGAAAGCGTTATACATGGTAATGCAGAGGAACAGCATGTTGCTAAAATAAAATTAGGCCAGTTGATACTCTCTTCCCACCGAGCCTATCGGGTGAGCAGTAACGCTTGGGTATGACATTCGGGAGTACGTGGGTTTAAATTACCGTTCTTCCATCCAGATTTTGGTTTTCCATAGCTCCCGAAATAACTAAAGGTGAATACCAGCATGGTTCTTTGAAAAGGACATGGTCGAATTGCTTCCAGTTCCTTGCACCCATAATCTCCATGCTTTAATGGCCTCGACGTTGACGAATCTGTATCCCAAATAATAAAAAAAAATTGCTGAATGTTTTATTCAAAGCTTATTTTATATTTAGATAACGTTTTGTTTTCAAGTTTATCTAAATAGGTGTCTTCCATGCAAAAACGCGATTTCACAGAAAGCTGAAAATTCTTGCATTTTTTATCTCGGTAACAGCTCTAACGCCATCTCACAGAAGTTTCAGGTACCACTAGGCCTGCTGATGGTAGTTTAGTTTCTCTTTGGTTAGAGCAAGGAAATCTTTCATCTTTAAACGAACAATTGTTGTATACTAGCTGACCCATGCGAATATTTCGCATAGTATCGTGGTCAGTCACCGAATGGTAATATAATAACGTGGAAATATGTAAATGGAAATATATTTACTAATGAAAGGTATTTTATTTTAAAGAGTAGTAATAAATATCGCTTTTATATTAAATAAAGTCCTTACCATTAAATATTACATGTGACATAGAAGCCCATCTTTTGGCCTGGTTAAATATAAAATGTGGCTTACTGAACTTATTCTTTGGCCTCTTCAGCATATCTCCCCAAAGCATTTGAATATTTTCTTGTATCGGTACAGTACGAACAGCTGACGGTTTCTTTCTTGTGATTCTTCCAATCAACTTGATGGATTTAATCCATCTCAGGATAATGTCGCTATCCTGGATGTTACTAATAGAGTTTAGAACAAATATGAAAAAAGAGATAATTTACGATAACATTCGTCATTTTTATACACAACTGGCTTAAATGAACTCAAAGTGTAGTTTTCACTATGTTTTCACACTCGACATCGCATGACATGCTGATAATGCACTATTGTCGGATCCTCCCACATTTCTGCTTCCTTTGTACTATCCGTTCCAAAAACATGCAGTTTCTCTGAATTACACTGTACATAGATTTGATTCGATGGTAAATAGAATCAGCCCGCTTTGTTTCTTCATTATTTTGTATATTGTTAAAAGTGCACGTAACACCATTTTTATTTTGTAGTATGTTTGAGTAAGCTGAAACGTATTTTCACTGTTGTGCAGGTGGAACTGCAGATAGAATTTCGCAACAGCAAGATCTGCCTATGCTTTTTTATGCTCTTCACAGCTCTGTATGCTTATAAAAGCAGCGCTCACAGTTACTGCAATCAAGAAGAATTTCACAGCGGTACAGTTTTTATTAATTGATATCTTTTTTGTTTCTAGTGAGTTGTCTCTTTTGCGAAACTACTTGCTTGTAGAGCAGCAAACTGCAGCTTTTCGAATTGTTGGGTTTCACTTTTTGCCGAGTGCTTTGCTGACGGGTGCTTGGTGTAACTTGACGGACCACGCTGTTTGCAGACGTCTAGCGAGCACCACGCCCAGTACGTGGCGTACGCCTCGCCGTGCCGGGCTCCTCTCCTGCGTAAGCGCACCAGCTTACGCACCGAGGGGGAGCTGTTGGTGCGCGAGTCCGAACTACGCGCGCGCTTCAAGAGGATCGACGGCGCGCAGCGCGCGGAACTGGCGCGCAGGCCTACCACCCTCAGGTAACAACAACGGACTCAACCTCCTCAAGACTTGACCTAGACGACTGCTATGCAGTACTATAGCTTGTTGTTCGCTCTCAACTTGCGGCTCAAGGTCATGTTCCCCTCACCCCGCTCCTCATCTCACCACCCCCTCCCGATGTCTTCCTCTCCGTTCAGCCCGCTGTCTACAGGTATTGTCGTGTTCATTCCGATACACCGGTATAAAACGCTATAAGTGAAATGGCCTCAGATACTTGTTATATTCATTCATTTCCGTCTAGCCAAGTAATTAATGTGATTGATTTTACAGAAGAAATCATCACATTAGATGCAACAAATCGCACATATACGTTGTGAGGATGTTAGCGCATGCGTGGTGGCTGTTTACCTTTCGCATCTAGGGGTTGGGGCAGCGGAGTGGGGATAAGGCAGAGTGACCTTGACCCGCCTTTCCTTAACTGAACGCAGTATATATGTTTATGCTACATAAATTCTTGTAATGTCTGACAGTTATTCACTTTTAAGCTCCTGTCAAACAGAACTCAGGCAGCGTGCGCGTGAAAGGCAAGGGATGCTCGCCGCGATCGGACGATGTCAAACACAGTACGGGTTGTGCAAGTCGATCCAGTGAGAACAAGCGTCGCGCCAAACGACCACAGTATTTCTTGTGCGCGTACGTTAGAATTTTTTTATTTTCTTGAATGTACCTCAGATGTATATTATATATGGTTCTAGTTCCGAGGAGGAAGAACTACTTCTTCTCTTAGCTTAAATAGGTTCAGGGAAAAAGAGAATGTGGGTCCATGGAATTAATAAAATCAGGGAAGAATTCGGCGAATATAACCGTCTATGCATTTAACTTTATTCGTTCGAAGACAGATAGTGTAGACTTGGCCATAACGGCGTTCTCAAATACAACGCCAACAAATCAGGGATCGAATTCAGCTGCTTTTGAAGTGAGAGTTCAATTCGACGCTCACTTTAATTATTTTAA
Organism: Vandiemenella viatica; assembly: GCA_031002005.1. Lineage (NCBI taxonomy): Eukaryota > Metazoa > Arthropoda > Insecta > Orthoptera > Morabidae > Vandiemenella > Vandiemenella viatica. Next base: position 370,195,084 of record CM061920.1, on the reverse strand, counting down.
TTGATATTTAAACATATCATACACAAACGTGTTTTCTACTTTCCTACTTGCTTAAATAAATCGAATTGTATGCTATACATCAAACGTACAAGTATACAATAATAATTTGTAAGTAAGTAAATTTGAACAATAAATAATGGTTATATAAATAATGTAATTCAAATGATAAATGAAATAAAATAAATAGTAGTGCAAATGGAACTCGCAGGATATATTCAGTTTACTCGTAATCTCAAACTAAGTTTCATTTTTCTTGTTGTACTTGTACTCGGGGTGGCGTGAATCAAATAAATATTTTTTTTTCTCGTACCAAATTAATTAATTTATCTTTTTCGACATTCGCGATCTCGACGTGATGACGCGATATCTGTGTGCACTCACAACCTGATTGCTGCAAGCGCTGCACGTGACTGGATCACCAATTCTGTCCGCCTTCTGTCTGACAGGGATGATGCCGTACAACATAGTAGGCCTACAGAGAACGCTGCGGAGCCGACTTCCTTGCACGCGCCCGCTGCCCACGCTCTGTCTGATCCGGCCTTTAGCTTCAGCTAGGATGACACATATTATCGGTTGTAACGGCATCGTTGCCATTAATATGGTGACCCTAGCAGTCCTGTCAGGCCGAACAGTGTAAGACTGACAGATAGGTTTCCAAGGGTAGAACCAGAATGTAGACTTGGATTCTGTTTTAAGCTGACGTTCATAGGAGCTTTCACACGCTAGATCAGACTATATACATACACTGCCTGACAAAAAAAATAAATTAAAAAAAACGTTCAGCACTCAAAATGGAAGGAGGAAACGAAATTAAACTTCACATATTAAGGGGGTATGAGATGTTATTTCAGTTAATACAAAATCTTGTCCAATTTACAAAGAACTGGGCAGTATGAGCCCATTAATCAGTATATTTATCAGTGCATTCCGTCTGCCTTGGATGCATGCACTGATTCGGTTGGGAAGGTTGTATAAGGCCGTTCTATCATTTCCAGACGTAAGCTGACCCACAACTGTCGTAATTGCCGGCCTCGGTAGCGTAGAGGCTAGAACACTAGCTCCGCGTGCCGAAGGTCGCCGGTTCGAATCCGGCCGCGGACATGGATGTTGTGTGTCTGTGTGAATGTCCTGTCCGTCCTGTGGTGTTTATACTTAGTAATCATAGCATACTGGAGAAACTATATCACTGGATGAGATATCATAAACACATCGAGCTGGCTAAATGGCTTAGTTGCCGAAAGCCATAAAAAAAAAAATAAAAAAAAAAAATATTTGTCGTAATTGATCATTGATAGCCTGGATATTGGAAATGAGATGAAGGTGACGTCCCAGCTGGTCACACATATGTTTTTAGACACGTGGCGTGTGTGGATGAGCATTATCATGCTGTAAATGGCATACTCGACAGCTTCGCACACCATGACGCCAGGAATAACGTCACTGTGCCTCTTGAAAACACTGAAATGTGACCTCTTCCCAGGTCGCCATCATATATGCCGACGACAATAGTGTAGAATCGCTGAACACAATGAATGGCATCGCATTATCATTATTTTTTACTTCAGTGATGAATAGTGTTTCTGCACTACCTCAAAATACCAGCGGTATTGCTGTGACCTAGGGAGAGGTCCCATTCTTCCAGTGTTTGGAGAGGCACAGCGGTGTTACTACTGGTTTGACTTCAGGTCACGGGTGGTAGCGACTGAAAGAACTCTTCTGGTACTACCGTAGTCACGGACATCGCGCGTTCTCGTGTATATCCTCTCATGCTCTTGGTGCATTTTTAACCTGACAATGCTCGTCACGCCACGTGTCTCTGTAACCTGTCTACGTGATTCTGAGGTTCTCCCATAGCCAGCAAGATTTCCAGATCCGTCCCCGATGGAACATGTGTGGGACCAGCTCTGACGTCAGATCCGTCCCAGTACCATTATCCAGAATATCAATGACCAGTTACAACAGTTGTGGGCCAGATTGCCTCAGTAGAGGATACCCTTCTCAACCGTAATAGTGCATGCATACAAGTGGGAGGGGGTGTAAAGTTAAACTGATAAGAGAGCTCATCCTGCCAAGGTGTTTCTAAATTTGATTTTGTAATCACTGAAAAAATATTACATATCTTCTCAACCCGTGAAGTTTCTTTTCATTTCCTTCTACCCATCTGTGTGTTTTTAATTTTTTTATTTTTCAGGCAGTAAATATACAGCTCTATTTCCACGCCAAAGCGTGATAAAAGCTATGAAGCTATAAAAGTATTTAGATTTATGTACATGAACTGTTGTCACATGGTGCCGAGCGGAATGCATGTTTGCGACAGTACCAGATTGGAGACTGAGAGGGATTCGTCCTTGCTTTCCACCTGATATCATGAGATACCAGTCTGTGGATTTAGTGCTAGGTAGTAATTGGATTAGCTATCCGAATTAGAGGCTACATATCGTCACTGAGAACCTTTATGTTGAGTACATTAGCATATAACTTTTCATACTTCATTAGTTTACGGAGAGGTGGCTATCTTACTGAATAATAACATCGCATAGAATTGACTGCTTATTTATTTATCACTTGAAAGAAATGAAAATACACTTGCCCACATAAACTGAATCGAGTATTGATTAGTTGAATGGTAATCGCGACGAATTAATATGATTGGCAGATATCTAAGTATTGCTTTGCTGATTGACTACGGGCTAGGCACAATACCCTATCATGAGGTGATATGTGTGGCCGATGGATGGTGGACTGCCTAACTTAGTCTATTGTATGTTTACAGGAAAACTCGTTAACAAGGTGGTGGTGATGAAAGGTTGTTTCTAATTGGCTTGCTGAAAGCTAAGTGGGGACTGTCAGGGCGGAGTTATAGCTCCGTGGTAGGGATTCTAAATGTTGATCTAAGGGTTTCTTAGTACTCGTCCAAGCTGGGTAAGTGGGTTTCATTTCAAGGTCTCGTCCCACGCTTAAGAGAAAATTTACTCTTTAACTGGCGAGTTTAATGACAGGCTGCTACGCACATGAGACGTTAATTGCAGGATGCGATTTTTTGCTAATGATGCACTTATTTATAGGGAAGTGGGGTGCTCTGACGATTGCTTAGAAATACAGCGCGATCTGGATATTATTTCGGAATGGTGCCGTAAATGGCAGCTTACACTTAACTATAAAAAGTGCAAGGCAATGCAAATAAGTAATAAAAAGACCCCGTTTGCTCACGAGTACAAAGTTAACAATTCAGTTGTTGACACGGTCGATTCCCTGAAGTATCTAGGCGTAACAGTACAAAGCAACATGAAATGGGACTTGCACATAACTTCCGTCGTAGGCAAAGCTAATTCTAAACTACGTTTTATAGGTCGTATTTTGAGAAGCTGCAATGCTCATACAAAGGAAATAGCGTACAAAACACTAGTGCGTCCGCATTTGGAATACTGTTGTGCAATTTAGGATCCGTATCGCAAGGGATTGATTGACACGTTAGAGAAAGTACAGAGGAGAGCCGCTCGATTCGTGACCGCTAGTTACAGTCCTTATGTAAGTGTCACAGAGCTGATACGTGGGTTAGGCTGGGATTGTTTGGCGGACAGACGACGTCGTTTACGTTTACATTTGTTGGAGAATATGCGAAAATCTCTAATTTACGAGTGCAACGAAATACTTCTTCCGCCAACCTATTTAGGTCACAATGACAGAAGGGATAAGATTCGAGAGATAAGATGCCGTACTGATACATTTATGTATTCTTTCTTTCCTCGTTCTGTTTGGGATTGGAATACTCTAAAATAGGATTGGTGCTTAGCACCCTCTGCCACCCACAGTAATTGTGAATTGCAGAGTATAGATGTAGATGTAGATGTAGATAACGAACCGGCGCGGGCGTAGCGCAATCACAAGAAAATGCATTTTGTTATAGTGTGGGACGGTGGTTGCAGTTCGTGACGAACCCAAGGTTACACGACTCGGTTTCATTGGTAAGGTTTTAAGTTAACAACCATCACTTTACTGATTATTTCAAACAAAACGAAAAAACTAATCCACAATCAAAAAATTATTACTTAAAAGAAAATGTAATGAACGTGATTTTATTACAGCTTTAAAACTTGTGAATTATCATTTTTCAAAACAAATAAAAAGCTGTATATTGTGCCACTAGAAAAAGTCTACCTATCTTTAGTTGCTAGAAATATTTTGCTACTTTTTAAAACAGTTGCTTGTATCTTGGTATTTCTTTATTCTACGAATTATTCTAAAAATTGAAATGCAGAATGAAATTAAATCTTTTACGTATTTTTCCCTAACTTTCTCTCTTTCTTTTTTTTATGTGGCTTTAGCCATAGGCTAATACAGCCAGTAACATCATATAATACATTCAACTGATCATGAATTGCACTTTAAGTACATATGACGTACACAGAGAATCTTGAGAACATTTTCTTGCTCGATGCATTGAATATCCCTGTGTTGTTATATTCTATTTTTTGTCTGTATTACGTATTTGTGAATTTCTTTTATTGCTTTCAGCGATGGTGAGGATAAGACTTGTATTAGGTCTGCTATGTCCTTGATTTTGAGTTCGCCTTCTATTATCTCTTGCCTTATGTTCCTATACTGCTTGCATCTTAAAAGGAAGTGATATGTATCTTCCACATCGTCGCATTGTTGGCATTTCGGGTAGTCCACAATCGTCATGGTGTACATTCTGTCTCGTAGGAGTGCGTGCCCTGTTCTCAGTCTACTTACTGTTTTAATCTCACTTCTGTTTATTTTAAAGGGCGCGTACCATAGTTTGTGGTTTGGTTCCCTTGCTATGGTTCTGTACCAGAGGCTCTTGCTCGGTTCTTCTTCTACCCATCTTCTTTTCCAATCCTTCTTCACTATTTGTGTGATTGTGTGGTTGTAGTCGGTGTAGGGGATGGGTATCTCCTCTATATCTGCTGCATTTAATTGTCCCCGTGCTATGGCATCCGCCGCTTCATTTCCTCTTACGCCGACGTGCCCTGGGATCCATTGTAGTTTGATTCTTCTTCCTTCCGTTGTTGCCTTGATTATTTGCCAGGCTGCCTCAAACGCTAGGTAGTTTTTGCACTTGCCTTTGGGGATTCCTTTTATGGCCTGTAGGGCGCTTTTATCATCCGAGCAGATGACTGCTTTAACAATACCCACTTCATTTATGTACTTGATTGCTTTTAGTATCGCTATAATCTCTGCTGAAAATATGGACATTGGGTTTGGTAATCTGTACGCCTCATGCACTTCTAGCGCCATGTCGATGAACGCTGCTGTGGTGGATTCCTCGTTCTCTCTTGATCCGTCTGTAAATATTTGTCTCCATCCTTCCCATCTTGTGTTTAAGGTTTGCAGAGACAGCTGCTTTATGATTTCAGTATTTTTTTCCTTCTTCTTTGATACATCTACTGTCAGTTCTGTGTATACATGTTGATCCATTTCCATCCTTGGCCACGGTTCTCGTTCTCTATACATATCGTTGATCTCAGAGGTTGCTATGTTCCATCGGTTAGTTATTTCCCTGTATTTTATGAGACTTGGGCTCTTATGTAATTTTTGGGGTTTCGCTGTATATTCATGCACCAATGAACGCACTTTTCTCCCCAGAGGATGACTGGTGTTGGTCCTTACTTTTGTCAAGAATTTTAGGCCCGATTTCTTCCTTCTTAATGATAGGGGTGGCGTTGCCATTTCCACTTCCATTGCCATGACTGGCGTTGTTCTTAGAAAACCGCCCACTATCCTCAAGGCGGCAGATTGTACGGTATCCAGTTTTTTAAGTGTGGTCGTGGATGCAGTTTCATATAGGAATCCACCATATTCAATTTTGCTTCTTATTAAGGCGAAGTATATCTTTCGCAGTTGTCGAGGGTCCGTGCCTCTGTTTGGTGTAGCCAGCGTTTTGTAGATGTTTAGTCTTTGTAACGCAGCTTGTCTTGTCTCTTCTATGTGTCTTTTCCAGGACAGCTTTGTGTCCAGCCACATGCCTAAGAACTTTGTTTCCATAACTACTTCCATATGCGTTCCGTCTATGCAGATTTTGAAATCCTCATTTGCAAACTGTCTTTGCGTGAAGATTCCTACTTTGCTTTTCTGAATGGATAGATCCATCTCTCTCTCCTTCAAGATGTTTCGTGTCTCCTTCACTTGTTCTTCAAGTATGGTTCTAGCCTTCTCTTTGTTTGGGTGGGTTACATATACTACGAAGTCATTCGCGTATTGTGCATATGTTGTTAGGCTTCTCAACCGGTCGAACATTTTCGTATATATGTTGAACAGTGTGGGACTCGAGGGATCTCCTTGGGGTAGTCCCTGATATACATGACGAGCAAGTATCTCTCCTTCTGCTGTATATAGTATATTTACTCTATGCTCCAAGTATCTAGTGTACCAGTTGACTATTTCTCTTGGCAGACCCATGTTGTCCAAGGCTTCTTGGAGTATGTTGATCTGAACGTTGTTATATGCGTCCTTGATGTCAAGGAAGGCCGCAAGTAGACAGTTTCCTCTAGCGTAACTTACAGTAGTTGTATGTCCGTGACTAATATTGTTATGTTGTCTAATGTACCATACCCTTTCCGGAATCCCATTGTTCTGCTGTCCAGTTTTTTGTGGTGCTCGATGAACCACTGCAATCTGTTTTTGATCATTATACTCATGATCTTTGCAAGACAGGATAGTAGTGAGATGGGTTTGTATGATTCGCTTTTAGTTTTGTCCTTGTTCGCCTTTAGGATTGGTATGATGAGGACATTTCTACACTGTTCTGGCACATATGTTGTTGCCAACATGTCATTATACAGTTCCAGTAACTTCTGTTTCGCTCTTGGTGAAAGTTTTTCTATCATGGAGTATGTTATGTCGTCTAGTCCGGGGGCCGTATCTTCCTTTTTTATTGCACATTGTACCTCTGACATTTCAAACTTGTTGTAATTTGGTGTCTTTGGCTCAGTGTCTCGCTTTATAGCAGAGTCCACACTTCGTTCTAGCACGTCGTACGAGGGCGCTGTCAGGGCCAAAAATTGTTCCGCTGCTTCTTTAAATTCTGCTTCCGTAAACTCCATGGCCATTGTATTCTTTCCTTGTTGGTTTATTCTTTTCAGTCCAGGAACTTTATTGTAGAATACCTTCCCTAGTTGTATTGGGTGTTGCATATTTCCCTCGCCCATTGGTTCTACCATCACTATGAATGGGCCATCTGAGTTGGCTTTATACCTTCTGTTGCGTTCTGTGAACATAAACTTGTTGACTTTACACGCTTCCCTGTTTTCCAGTGTGCTGTCTTCTTTCTTCTTGCTGCGTTCCTCGTCCTTCCCTTCCGGCTGTGATGTTGAATATGTTTGGAGCATATTCTTCTGTTGGTGTCCCTGATCTTTCTTCTTGTTTCTAAACATCTCCAATAGGATTAATTCTTCTTTGCTTACTTTGTGTGATTGTCTTTTCTCTACCGCTCGACGTTTCCTCCTGAGGTTGTACGTTTCTTCTTCCTCACTCTCAGTGACTCGTTCTTCTATTTTATTCTTCACTGGTTCCGCCATGTCTTGTTCATTTTCCTATACAAAGGTTTCAATGTTTTCTTCTTCTATTTGAGGATTCATTCCGCCACTTGCTTCGGTCATCTCCTCTCGCCTATATGCGCAGATGTTATCTACACTCCAACAGTTATTAATTGTACACTTTAGTCCGTATGTGCACAATCACAAGCTCACTTCTTTGTTCTTGTTATTAGTGTTGTTCCCGGTTAACACTGGTTACTACACGATAGCAGAATACGACCTGTGTGGGCCGTAACGCCGCTTCCTCTCCGACCACTTGTTTTCGCTCTCACTCGACTGTGTAAACACGGCACTATTTCCTTAAAGTTCCATCTTCCACGAAAGCTTGAGCTCAACTGTTGCCCTAATTTTCTTCTTTATTAGTATTTTGTGATTTCATTGTGGCGAAAACATATCTTCCCGCCGGCAGATGGCAGCGCGGCTGCTATAGCTACGACGCTACGGCCGGTAGAGAGCAGTACTGCTGCGATGGCGCCCGACAGCCAGCAGCTGTTTTGACGTGATGCGCATACGATTCGCGGAGTACGCTGCTGGTCCGATGTGTACGAAACTGATTGTGTATAAGGTTAAGTTAATGCAATGATCAGATCAAATGTAACATGTACGTGATATTCGTGCTCTAAATTAAAGGTGTTGAATTACTTCAACTGTTAGTGTTCTATTGTTGATTACCTTATTCCCGTGTTGCGTATTATATTAAGTGGGTTACGCGGCCCATATCCTTTATCAACAATGATTTACACTCCATCATAAATGCTTACTGTCATTTATTGCGACCGTGTATGTTACTTTTACGTAATTCTGCCTGTAAACCGTGTACGAATTTGAAAATTGTTTTTATTTTATTTGATTTAGTATTTAAGATACGAGATTACATTACATATATTTGTAGATTCTGTTTTAAAAATTTGTTCTTTCGCTTAAAATTTTTGAAAGCAGCTTAGATCGAATGTAGTGAATTAATACTGAAATGCCAAAAATCATAGGACCTCCTAACATCATGTGGAACCCTTATCGCCCAGTGAAGTGCAGCAACCCGACGTGTCATTAAGCCAGGGCCAGGGCCAAGATATGTTCGATTGGTTTCATGCCTGACGATATAGGTGGCTAATCATTCACTGGAATTGTCTAAGAGTATTACTCAAACCAATCGTGGTTGGCCCGGTGACATGGCACATTGTCGTCCTAATCAATAGTTTTTTTTTTTTTTTTTTTTTTGATAGGCCTAACATGAATGGTTGCAAGTGGTCTCCAAGTAGCCGAACATAATTATGTTCAGTCAATGACTGGTTCATTTTGACCAAAGGTCACAGTGTATGCCATGTAAGCACAGCCCATACCAGGATGGAGTTACCAGCAGTTAGCACAGTGGCTACCTGACAAGATGGAGCTACGGCCTCGTGGACTCTGCGTCACATTTGAACCCTACCATGAGTTCTTATCAACTAGAATTGTAACTTTTCTGATCATGCATCCTTTTCCAGTCATCTATGATGCAACCGATGGGCTCACGAGCCGAAGAGAAGCGCTGCAACCGATGGAGTTTTGTTAGCAGTGGAGCTCAAGTAGGTCATATCCAATCATCACGATATTTTGCTGCACTGGCTGGACGCTCACACCTGTCGAACGTTCCACACTGAGTGTTAAAGTTCTTTGACGTAATGTTGCCACGCAGACGAGGTCGGACACTGCGTTGTCCATGACCAGAGGTATTGCCGGCAGTGACGATCTACTAATTTTCCGAGCCGACGCAGTAGGAGAGCTAACAGAAAGGTCGCGGGAAATAAATTTTCTGTCTTTCGAACATGATTTGGCCGCTCCCCTGAAGTTGCCGCCCGGGGAAAGTGCCCCGCCTTGTCACCTTCCCCCATTTTCCACCTCCACTTCCCTCCCCCTAGATCTGGCACTGATTGCCAGAAATTACATTTTCAGGACACGTTTTTGACGCTACGGATCGAGGAATGTAGAATTCATTAGCAATTACAGAAATGAAATGCCCCAGGCGTCGTCTAACGGCAACTACTGTTCAGCGTTCAAGGCCTACTAATCCATGTTGCGCGGCCGTAATCATGTACTCGCGATAGTACAAACGGAAGTTCCGACACTATACGGCACATTTATAAGTTTCTTCCTCGGTGCTACCGCAGTCTGAATATTTGAATCTCCCTATCCTACCACTTTTGGCACTCCAATATATACTCAAGCGAGTTAGTATTTTGCCGGTTGTTTTTTTTTTTTTTTAAAAAAAAAGTGTGATTATAAAATTAGTGGCTTTTGTTGTTCTTGTTTAGACGATTGTGTAGGTCAGTTTTAGTGATCCAGTGGTAATAGATTGAACTTTAGTTATTTGATTCCAAAGTGTTTACTTTCTTTTTAATAGTATCCATTTCTTCGATAACCAAGAAATCTGATACCCATTTCTGTCCTTCATCCTCAGAAAACGTTCTCTTTAAGCTTTACCAGCGTACATCATATTAAATCTTACATATACTACAACAATCATCTTTTGATTCATTATTTTCAGTTCTTAGTAACCTAATATGTCTTCTACATTCAATACGGAAATTTTTATTTAGAAATCACAGGGCGGCCGCATAGTTCAATAGTCAGAGCGACTAACTACGAGCCAGAGGATTGCATTACAGACTATTTTTCTTTGAAGCTGAATATCCGCATCGGCTCCCCAGACCCACTCAGCTTGCGCCTAATGAGTACTGCGACGGAAGCTCCTCGGAGTAAAAACGCCTGGAGCGAGCGTGCAACTAATTACGGCGCTTCCGCCCCAGCGCTGAGTTCTAACAACGGAATGCTGGCGCAAGGGATTCCACCATAAGGGCCTCACAGACCTACATGTAGATCACTTCTACCTACACTTACATGTTGTTCGCATTGTTTGTGAGGCTTTAAAGTGCGTTGGCTTCTGACTTATCAGCGTTTTAGTGTATTTAGAAATTTCGTGTCTTTAACTTACTTGTGTCTTCTAAATCATTAACCATGATTTTCCTTGTGTTAGCTTTCTTTTGCGGAGAACTCAGTTACATCTTATAGCTATAATGTTTGAACCTCATTTCAGCTCTAATTTGCCCAAGATTGAAGTGACGATGCTGGGAAATGTTTTGCATAAAAGTGATTTTTGCACATACGTATTCAAAAGTTAATAGTGTAGTTTTATGCTAAAAGGTCTCATATTGCAATATAATTAAGAAAAGTTATATAAGAATGAAGTCTTTCTTGACGTTATATTTGAATGTTAGGCTTTAGAGGATAGATTTGAGAAGCTTATATAACCTAAAAGTAATTGTTATTACAACCTGAATATTGTTTTATACGACTAATGTTAGCAGAGGCAGTAATTAAGTTGAAAATATAGCTTGATTGTCGAACACGAAATAAGACAATGAACTAGCAGCAAGCATTCGTCACGACAATATACCAATATTCAGATTGGATGATACTTTAATTGTGATCATAATAGTATAATAATAATATTTAATTAAATTGCGATGGAGCGCACGCCCCGGTGGCAATTTCCCTACACACCTATCTTCTCCCTTTCTTGCAACCTCCTACATATGCCCTTTGAAAATTTTAGCTTTAAATTCTTTCAACGTCTTTGGTAAATTATTCAGCATTTCTCTTGGTAACGTATTCCAATCCCTGAAACCTTTACCCAAAAAAGAGAATCTTCCCACCCTTGTGCCTGAAATAGATTGCCAGCTTGTGGTCATAGTCATCTTTTTCCTTCCATGCACTACTTTTCATACCTACACCAATATCTTTCCATGCATCATCACCAATATACGACTAGTACACTCCCATGACCCTCTTCACCCTCCGTCTGTCTTCCAATAAATCCCATTCCAGCTATTTTATCATATCAATTACTTATTGCATTCGGCGGTAATTCCAGAAAGAAATCTAGCAGCCCTTTTTTGCACCCTCTCCAACTCCTGTTTTTGATACTCAAAATGTGGGTACCATACTACACTACCATATTCAAGCAATGGTCTGACCAAAGTTTTGTAACCCAATTCCTCTTCTTCTCTCGTACATCCCCTCATCACTCTCTCCAACAAGTGCAGAATTTTGAAACCTTTTCGTACCACCTGACCAATGTGTCCTGCCCAGTTAAGCTTGTTATCAAATGTATCGCTAAGATATTTACATTTCAAGTCTTCAACAAACAATTCTTTCCCCACCTTATAATCGTATTCAACCTTTAGTTTTTTATTTGTGTATCTAATAATCTGATTCTTCTTTGTATTTATTTTCATCCCATGTTTAACAACCCAACTAGATATCCTGTTCAGACCACCCTGCAGCTGTTTACAGTCCTCTACGGTCTTGTTCCTTTTATATAGCGTTATATCACCTGCAAACAATCTAATTTCTGATAGTAAACAATCAACACAATTATTCATTTGATGAAGTATAACTAAACCTATCAAAATTTAACTATATTTGTATTAGCAATAGAGTATTTCAAAATAATAAATAAACAAATTGTAGACATTGTTAATTATGAACAGCACTCTCTTAACAGTAGCAACGTACGAAACTTACGGATATATTTTGGAAAGAATTACTAATGAGTTATGTTCTTGTGTTCATTTCATCATGCAGCAGATCATACAGACAATGTCAGGCTAATTTAAACAGGTTATAAAAATGTTGTGTGTATGAGAAAACACGATACTCAGTTTCGAATGTGATAATTAATTTATCGATAGACACTGAACTATATAACAAAAAAATATTAAGTTACACAGTTTTTTGAAGATAATAAAATATTACATAAAAAATTTCATCAAAAATCCACAAAAATAAATTTTTCAGACAAATAAGCTGGATCCCGTGATTATAGTTTTAGACTCTTTTTCCACATACTTTCCTTGTTTGACACGTAAATAAACAATTTTTGGTATTTTAATTGTTGTATTTACACAATGAGAAACTACACAGTACTTGTAAGCTGTAGAACTCATTTTTTCAACAAACAAACTTAGACGTGACGTCACAAGAGACGAAATGATAGCTGCCAGCGTTTTGGCACCAATATTCAAATAGGCGTATAAAAATTTTGTATTTCTCAGTTTGTTTTTCAAGAAATAATATTTTTGGTTGTAGTAGACACACAGTTACAATACTGACTACTTTTCAGAAGTTAGTCCAGTATCCCATTGTAGTCCACAGTTGGTTATACTGATATGACCAGCTGCGACAGTTAAGAAATATTATTCTGGATATTCTTATATTTATATTTCTTTTTCAGTAGAGTTTGATGAGTGATTGATTCTGTAACAGAACCTATACGCGCAAACAGCCTTATTGAATGTATGTATGTTCGTTTGGGTCAACTAGGATTACGTTAAGCGTTTGTTTGGTTTGAATTTGCTGTGAATGTGTAAACATCAGTGTTACAGCAGTTAAACGTGAAATACAAACCACGGATGCGTTCTAGCGTACTTCACATTACACAGTACGCTGTGCCAGAGGTGAAAGTGGGGTTAAGGACTTGTGAAAATCTTCGCCGAGACAGGGATTCGAACCGAGGGCCTTTCGATCTCCAGTCAGATGCCATTACCATTGAACCACCAGGTAGCCTTATTGATTTTTGAGTTATTAGACGATTCATTTGTCCAAAGAATATTTTTGGTTTATTCTCTTTGCACACTACTGTTTGCGAAAATTTTACTACGGAGAAACAGAGATGTGATTAAAATGAAATTTATTCCACAGATTAAGGACATGACATCTCACTAAATTTAGAATTACAGAACTGTACTTGCGCTTTGACCGAAAGAATTTAGTGCGGTTTGTAGCTGCCACGTGCAACAACCAGAGCCTCAAGACTCGTGACATCGAATCAAAGAGAGCCTGGATATGCTGCAGGAGAACAAACCGCCACGCGGTTTATAAGTGCATTCACAAAGCATCGATAGTGGTTCCAAGAGGAACTAACAAGTTGCCAAGCGAACATAGCACAGACATGTTCATCGGCGACATTTCAGGTGAAGCAACATGCCAGGGAAGCAGTGATACTCGACAATCTTCGAAGAAAGCTTGTTCATTCCTCAACACATGTGATCGGGTATTGTCCTTCTTATATGGCGTGTGGAGCGTCCCGCAGATGGGGTAGTGCCCCGGGTTCTATAATCTCTATACCTTCTGAAGGTAGCGTAACACATACCTCACCCAACAAACTAAAGAGGACGTTGTTGGGCATACATGCACGCCATCTCTCTGCAATATTAATAACTTATTATGGTTCCATTGCTCTACACATCATCTGGATTTGGAGTGGTTCAAACTATTCCTGCTGGCTGTTATTATTTTCACAAATAGTAGGCTCTAGGGAACGTACATGCCTTAATTTTATTCAATTAATTTCATCGTGATCAGCGTCTAAACCAAATTTCATAGTACTTCACATTTTTTTACTAATACTGTTAGAAGAGAGGAGTGTAACGGCATTCGGCGGGACGCAGTTTCGATTCATGATCCGGCCATCAATATTTCAATTTTGCAGTGGCAGATCTAGGAATTTTCCGAGCCTAGGCCCCCCTGAAGTTAGCGCACGGGGCAAGTGCTCCGGTTACTCATCCCCCCCCAATTCCTCCCCTCCTCCCTCCCAAGATCTGGTATTGCAATTTTGTATTGTTTGCCGAAATCACGTTAGCCATGATGGCGAAATGTGATGACCAAATGAATTCACCATAATCCTCCTTGGTTTTAAACACTTAGACCACGACATCTGTAATACTTATTTGAAGTAAAGGAGTAAAATGTTGTAAAAGCTATCGGTACGTCACATATATATACTACATTTGCTATTATTAATGCTAATTTGCTTTCTACCGTTTTTAGCAACGAAGACACAGATAATGAGAAGATGAATCAAAAGAAAAGCAATTAAATCATCTAGAGCAAGCACGCTTCTTCAACCAATCAATAAATGGAAGACTCGTTGGTTCGGGCAGGGGGGCGAAGAAGCCAAATATGGAACAAAAGGTCACGACTTATTTATGTGTAGCTTTTTAGGTCAACGTTCAACGTGTCATTCCTAGGGTTGGAAAAAAAAAAGTTTTTTTTCTGGCTTTAAAGAAAAACATGTAAGAAACTATGAAAAAACCATGTTTTTTTTTTCCCCTGGGACAAGTTTTTTTTTCGTAACTACTAAATCTCAAATTTGTAAGGTATTTGTCGTTCGATATGACTGTTTTAGAGGTTATACTAAGTACTTACCTTAATTTTTAAATCTACTATATTTTTCGGGTTCAGTAGGGAAAAAAAACGACAATATTGGCAACATTGACTGAAGTTTTCTTTTATGAACGGGGAGGCTAGGTTGCGCTAGAAGGAATCCTCCCCCCCCCCCGGCCGGCCGTTACCCGTTGTTTGAATTGATAGTTGCTATTTGAACTAGTGCTGCCAGCCCTACGATTTATCTGTAGACCTACGGATCTTTTAAAAAAATTAGGAATGTTAAATTTTTCTATGGTTTTTGCCTCTTTTTATTACTTATTGTGCTTTCCCTATATTCGTATACTTGTTAAACTCTCAGCGTATAGTGATACTGAGTCATTAAATTGTCAGTAATTATGAATCGTTTCCTTGCAACCGTTGGCGTAAACCAACGTTTCAAAAGAAATAATGCCCGTATTTTGTATGATAATAGATTTAAATTCAAACTTAAAAGACCGTAATACAGAACTATCTGCGCAGTCTTTATGCACAGTGTGTACTTTGCTCGCAACTTAAAATTGCAAGCTCAAAATCTTTTGCTTACAATACAAAGAAAAAAACCAGTAAAAGAAAATGTAACTATTTCTGAAGTTATGGATCAAGAGGAGACAGAAGAAGAAACAGAAAATTCCGACACCGACCGAACTAATGTTGGTAGTGCTGATACTAGTGAATGTGGTACTGACATAGAGGATGAATAAAATTACGTTACTATATAAATACATTTATAAATCATGATGTAAGACATTATATGATTCAGTAAGATTTAAAATGTCAGTCCCATAAATAAAACTATAATTTATCAAATATATTGTTTTCTGAGAAATTTTTTTTTAAAAAACAAGGGTGCTAAGTTTTTTTCATGTTTTTTTTTTTTAATTTTGATTTTTTTTTTTCAATTTGCAACACTCGTCTTTCCAATGCTGCTGGGAGATTAAGAAGCAATGATTTTTTTAATTTTCTTTACATGAGATGACGACACAGTACAGACAGTTTTGTGAGGTGGGTGAACAAAGAAGTTGAAAGTACAAGAGATCACCGACAGTGGAAAGAATTAGTAGAAAGGAACCAAGCGACGAATATACAGTATTATAACCTATTACTAAGCCAAGGAAAGTAGCTAGCAACTATGATTGTGTTTTTTATTCCGTTTCGGCCAGTGATGGTTATCCAAACTAAAAGAAGAGGAGGGCGATGATGGATAGGCGAAGCTTGTGCAAGCCGCAGGCAAGACGTCACTTGAACGGGCAGGGTCGGGGTGTGCGGACATCTGATGAGAGGATTTTTGTCGCCGAACGACAGAGTGTGGCAATGTCGTTATGTCCAATGTGGTTTTGAGATGATTAAAGTTTCATGGTGGACTCATATTAATGAGTAGCACAGTGTGTTGAATTTATCTCCGCAGTTCTAAGTGTTATTTTACTGTAGTATAGTGGTTTGAAGGTGACACAGTGAACAAACGCTAGTAAATTAAGCATAATCTCCATTCCATTTGCATTGCAACTCACGTGATTTAATCCGTTACGCCGTGGTAAGGAAACCTGAAAGATAAGAATGTTTTTAATTGCTAATTGTTTTAAATTTGAACTATGTGAGTGGTGCTCAAAAAATCAAAGTGAGGTTGCAACCTAGAAGAAGATTTTTACAGCACGTGTAATGCTCCGACACGTTTCATGTTGAAGATGTCAGTAAACTTTAATGATACAGCTTAAGATATTATGATATCTTTGGTTTTGTTCGTTGAAACTTCATGTCACTTATTGAGTTTTGCTTCATTAGATGGTAATTTTTCTTTGTGGTTTTTTGCTTTCCTTGTGTATATGTAAAGAATTTGATTTTCATCATGTAATTTTTATATGAATAAATTTTTATCTGTCACTCTATTCCCATGTAAATTCTGCAGTTTTCAAACTTTTATTTCAATCGCAGTGACCGAGAGTGGTATGTGAGCGGTCACGCTGTGGCCATTCAGTCAGCAGTAGGCGGGTTCAATTCGTGTCACGATTTCCCGAAAACTCTCCAGGCGAATGTCGAGATAGTTTTATAAAAAGGCCATTGCTGAATTCCTTGCCTTTCCTTGCACCCAGTCCTTTCCCGCCTTCAATTACTTCAACGTCGACAAGCCGTAAGACGTAAGCAGAAAAAAAAATTTAAAATTTTTAAAAAAAATCGTAATAAGAGACGGACGTGTAAGAAATTTGAATTACTGTGGGGTAGTCAGGTGGTTCGCCGTATTGCAAGTATTGAAATGAACATTTGGTTCAACTTCATCCAATTACAGAATGAGAAAATTTTTAAACTTATACAGATACCAAAACACACTTCAAACACGTTCCGCACATTAAAAGAAGTGTGCCTTCCGCTGACTCCTGAGATGACTTAAGTTAGTACTATAGCACTAACTGAGTAAAACCTGAGACGTTCTGTAAATTATTTGCCTAAAATTTTGTATTCTTTCGAAAATGTAAATTCATTTTTGAATCATTCTGTTTACATTAATTATTTTATATTGTATTTTATAGACTCTATAAACTCCAAACAATAATTTGTACTAATAAAAAGCTACTTTTTTCATCGTGTCCGTCCGTCTCTAATGACTTTCCATGTCGACGAAGTCGAAAAGAGGAACAGATATAACTGCAGACATAATGTGGAATCGTGGAGGACCACTCTCTTTAAAAATTCCCGTTTAAAGATTGAGTGTATTGTGGTATTTTTATGGATATCGTTTCTTTTCATTTAGCACATATCAGGTTCATAAGACCTTCCACATAACAACAGTCTAGCCTGTGTATAGAGATATCAAGCGATTTGTTTTCTGACTGCAGAATGGAGGGCGAGATGGAGACACGCACGGAGCACGTAGAGCGGTTTTGTGAATACGGCGCAAACGCTCGCAGACCAGAGCTGAGCAAAAGACGCACTCAATTGCGACTGGAGGGCGACCTGGAAGCCAACACCGAGCACCGCGCCAGCTACGGGCCGCTGCAGCTGCCCCCTGCCGAGCGCAGACCGCAGCTGCGGAGGAGAGCCACGCAGCTGCGGCTCGAAGACCAGCTGCAACAGCAGCAGCCGCCGCAACAACTCAGCTCCGAGTACCGCCAGCTGTTCGCCGACTTCCCGCAGAGGGAGCCGCCAGTGCGACGCAGACCTCCGCTGGGTAACCTGGCTCCAGGGCCCGGCGAGATGGAGAAGGTGAGTCTCCACGCTAACACCACAACATGTTCCTAAAATCAGTACTTTACTTTCTGGGAAAACTCGGTTTCTTGATTAGGATTTGATACCGGGTTAAATGGTTCTGTGCTCGGTGTATAAGAAATTTTACTTGGTCAACGGTAAAAGGGACAGAACAAATTATGAGTTTGTTACCACCCATATTTCAGTCTTCATCAAGAGCAGACGTTGTACAGTTTAAGAATTATCGTATTGGTTTCATTCTACAACTAGGACATTTACGAGAATTAATACAAATATTCTGTTATTTATAATTCAATATTACAAGTTGAATTAGTAATTACACAACATTATTTAAATAATATGGGCATTACCAAATTACTTCTTACTTTAATTACTTTTTTCATTCTCCATTTGGTCTCACATCTCACAAAAATCTTGCTTCGTTGTTCTCTCTAGTTCGATAGATACCCCCAATCCCACGCGCTGCTTTCTCTATGGTGTTAATACAGATATCCCATTCCTTGACTCTAACAGATAAACTTCGTTGTACACAACGATTAACATATAGTTTATAGCAGAAATAAAGCAGTAATACAATTGTAAATTGACATATTGAATTTAATTACTATGTAATGCCTTGAAGATGCATGCTGTCACTATATGAACTAGAAAGATCCTTTTTAACTACTCAAACATAGCCTAATACTTAGAATCAAAGTTAGGCCTTACATTTACAAACTTATATCAATTGAATACGCAATTAAAATTGTTAAGGAGTTGGTAATATTGATACAAAATCTTGTCTTGTGAGTTCTTTTGATACTATTAATATACAGTTTGACAAAATAAAAGTGCACAGCTGATACCATAATATTAATATTTAAGTTACTTGATTACCATTTTACTTTCTAGAGTCAAGGGTTATAATTTTTAACATATTGATGCGATATTATAACTATATAAGTATAATATTTAGAAATCTACAAAATTTGACGTATATTGCACTATAATCCCCCTTCCACCACTACTTAATATCTCCACTGCTAGTCTCACCTTCTTAGTTGTAAAGAGTTCCTAAAATCAGTTGTATTGGTGATCTCTACTGTGACCTGCACTGCACCGCTGTCAACCGGTTATGCGACGCCGCGGATTGGCTAACCACTGTTCGCGATCATCTGCCTCGGGATGAGCGGTACCCCTGTACATTAATTTCTGTTGTGACCAGCAACCTTAGCCATCCGCTTTAGGAGACTGTCGTAAATCCATCCATTTCCCTGGTTGAGTCAGTAAAGTGGAGGATAGAAATTATTCCCCAACTAAACCTTCCAAGTGGAGAGAAAGTCTTGGTAGCGCTCAATAAGTAATTTCCATCTTAAGTTGCCCCAGAAAATCTATAGCCTGCTCAGTTAACAGAGGCGGCTCAAGGTCAGCCTGCTCTATACCCACTCTGCTGCCCTTACCCTTACACGCGAAGGGGAAATTTCACCCTACACAGCGTACAGCACCGAAAGGTAGGAAGGGAGGGAGTGAGGAGCGGGGTGAGTGAAAGATTAACTTCAGCCGCCAGTTCAGAGTGAATAGGGTATAGTAATGCTGCTTAACATTCTTGTAGGATCAGCTGTGAAGGTGAACTCCGTTGCAATGACACATAATTCTTCGCTTCACTTGATCTTATTTTAAAATTTAACTTGTCGGCTTTCTTTATTCTGTTTCTATATTTTCAGATACTTAACTGTCACATTCTTTGTTTTTTTTCTTTAAAAAGTTCCAATTTATGACTACAAACACGAACTTCCAAAAATGTATCGAAATTATTGCTCAGTAATCTTGTGATGCTGTATGTTAACATATCACGTAAATTTCCTTATGGGGTTGCTCACTTACTAATTGTAGATTTGGAGGTTATGTTCGAAGGTAAACCAACATGTCGCTTTTGTTCTGATCGCTTGTAAAACATGTAATGTCTCTGTCAGTGATGCTCCCTCCGTTGTTGAGAGTAGGAACCACTTGACCTCAAGTCTTGACTCCCGAGCCGAGGCTACTTACTCTGCCTAATCTATTATCGTTCTAGTTAGTGACGGTAACTTCGTTAAGTTTCAGTTCCGAATAATACGATGCTGTTGGTACGTTCCCTGGCAAGCATTTCGACTGCGATAATTAACTTACGTTCAAACGGATATTAATTTTCGCACAATTTTACTCGGCTTTCCACATACCCTATTTTACTCCTGGGACCATGGACTGTATATTATGCAAAACCACACCAAAATTCGACCGGCAGTTTTTGTGTGAATCGCGGTCTGACAAGTTTTTCTTTATTTTGCAACTTCTCGATGATGCTTCAAGACAATGTATACCACATTTCATTCCTGGGACGCTGGTTAGCAGAATGTTTGGTTATCCATATAGTTGTTTTTGCGAGAATCGTGCTCAAAGAGACAGAATTAGTTTCTCGCAGCTTAAGTGTTTACAGACAAATATATTTAAAAATGCGCTTGAAAAAGTACTATTCTAATCCACAACTTTAAAAGAACATTGTTTTTAAGGTCAAACACAACGAAATGAAGAGTACATTCACACCAAACGGTAAAAATAACTTCTGCTGGGAGACCTATCACTAACGCCAATAGTTCAGTAAAACTATTAGTGCGCTGAAAGTTACTGGATCTGTTCGCCTTCTAGTCGTGATGAAGCCATGATTTCAATAGATACTTGTACAACAGTGAGAACGCATTACACTTGATAGCCGCCCTCATAATCATGTTCACGAATACAGGCACGGAAGGGTACAACTGTATACTGTATGAAGCTCTACTTCTACATATTGTCGACAAGTATAGTGCAAACAGGAAACCTTTCTTCTTCATCGCCTTTCAATGGTCAGTAATAATCTATAATGTCGATAACAAATCAGCAAACTAATGAAACAATAAATTAAATGTTTGTGGAATGCTGTTAAAATTCCGTTTTTCTGAGTAACTGTATTCGTCACCGTAAAATTATAGATATGATACTTAAAAATTAATATTTCATGTAACATGCACCAGAAACATAAAGTCAAAAAATATACCTAAAATGAAGAGAATTTAGATTA
Organism: Vandiemenella viatica; assembly: GCA_031002005.1. Taxonomy (NCBI): domain Eukaryota; kingdom Metazoa; phylum Arthropoda; class Insecta; order Orthoptera; family Morabidae; genus Vandiemenella; species Vandiemenella viatica. The sequence continues at coordinate 370,174,012 of CM061920.1, read as the reverse complement.
TTGGTGTGCGAAATACTTCTAGATATAAATCTGTTGGTGGGCTGTGTCTGTCTGTATGTGTATGTTACCGCCTCCTGCCATGTTTCGTATATCACTTCCAAAGAATTACACTTTCTGATAGGTGCAAATGCACCCTCCACCACCCACTTTTAGTGAATCGCGGAGTAATAATAATAATTACGCAAAAACTACCTATCCGATTTAGATGAGTTTTCACGGTTTGAAAGCTTATGGGCTATGTTAAAACTTATGTTATGTCTTATCACCCTATGCGAAGGGTGCAAGAATTGATAATCTATTAATAATCTGATCAGTTGTGCGCCACAGATTGTATCACACATAAACACACCTTTTTTTAACTTCAAAAGGTATCAACCAAAGATCACACTACATCAAATATAAACATTCCACTGTTTTGATTTTGCTAATACTGTTTCAACTACGTAACTCTGGTAATTTATTTCTTAAGTTCTACTGCGTATTGGTTGAAATAATTAAACTTTCAATATGCCATGTTTAAATAGATTTGATCTTTGGGCTTTAATTACATAAAATTGTGACATTTTCATTACGATAAAGATTACTAAGAAGCTACATTACAAACTACAGATAGAATTGTAATTAAAATTTCCTATGTCACCCAAAATAAGAAAGTAGCTGTGATAAAGGAATGTTCTTGCATAACACCCAAATTTTTTTGCATCTCTGCGTTAATAATTGCAAGGCTGAAGCTATGAGCAAATGTTAGTTGTTTTATATATTTCCTTACTGTTACAGAAAATAATTGTTTCATTTGACTGAGTTTTGTAAAACTTGAAACATTTATCTTCACATTTTGTTATAAGTGCACTGCGTAATGGTTTGGAATATAACTGAAGCTTTTGGAGTACGATATGGTGGTAACGAATAATACATCAGGAATAGTCAAATTTTGCTAATTTGTTCCAGAAACGAAACATGAACCAGGTAATATTATGTTCAGTGCTTAGCACAGATAGTAAGGAATGTTACTAATGATCATGTTTGTGAATGGTAACATACGACTAGTTTCGCTAGTGTCACATTAATTTTGAGATTCCTCAATCAATACATTCCACAAGTTCTTCTTTATGGTTACCTCTTTCCCGATTGTTTCCACAACCTTGTCCATCCTGTTCTTTCTCAGTGAATTTGTAGCTTCGCGCCCTCTCGCGTCTAGATCCAGTACCAGTACACTTGTTGCTACTGTTAGTGATGTTGTTGCCATGGGTGATCAAATTAACACGCCGAGTTCTGAGGTACCCCCGACGCGTGTTCCAGCAGGTGACGGAGAAGGGTGCGCACTACCTGGACTGGACGGGCGTCGCGGAGCGCCAGCGGCCCCACAAACGCGGCGGCAGCCTCAAGTTCGAGCCGGACGCCGGCGCCGGCCCCCAGCAGGTGCTGCCAGAGTACCGCGAGCGCTTCGTGGAGTTCCCCTCCGTGGTAAGACCTCCGCCCTCCACGCGAGCGCTCCACAACTCGCTCAAGCTGGAGGGCGACCTGCTCGTCGAGACCGAGAAGCGGGCCCAGTTCGTCGACCACTACTCGCCGCTGATGGGTCGCCGCCAGCATCAGCCGCCTCCCGGGGGCGGCGCGGGGGGTGCAGCCGGGGGCGGGTTGGAAGCGCTCGCCAATATGCCGCCAGCCGGCAAGCGCACAGAGGACCAGGCCACCAGGGACCACATGGTACAGTACCAGCACTGTAAACTTGAGTTTCTCAAGAGGTGATATTCAAAAACAGATCAAAGTGTACGGTTTGTGCATAGTTATACTCAATAATCTGGTAAAGAATAAGTTGAATTCGTCGTGTTATTTGGGTTGATAGCCCTACTAAACTTTTATTCTTCCGAGATGGTTACAAGCAAGTATGTACAAGGTCAGCTCCATGAATTTTGAACATCTTCCTAAGGCGGAGTAATGCTGCAACGTAATCATCACGAGTATCAAGACGGATGGTCTGATGAATATAAAACGACTCACCAGCTGAGTCTTGGCTTTCCGGGTAGCGCCGCGTCATATTTCTTGTAGCCGATGTTTCGACCCTCATTCTGTGGTCTTCTGACCTGGAAAAAGACCACAGAATGAGGGTCGAAACTTCGGCTACAAGAAATATGACGCGGCGCCACCCGGACAGCCAAGAATCAACTGACTCTGACCGCGGAAGCCTACGATTACAATTCGACTCACCAGCTGTTTCTACCGTCTTCATCATGTGGCTCGTGACACCCGTTGGTTGTGACTGCCTCTACTGACCTACCTCGTATCCTTTGTAACCCCGAGACACCTGATGAAGGTAGAAAAGGCAGCCGTCGAAATGTTCTGTTTTCACATCTCCTTTCGTCAGTCTGTTAACTCTGATAAATTTTAGTTCTGCATCAGGCTTACTGTGCTGTCGACACTGAGGAAGGACTTATTACTAGATAGACCAAGTATGGGCGAATTTTCGTTTTGTAGTTATATCGTCTAAATCCCATTCTCATCCACAATAACCATTGGTAAGATATTAGCGAATAATATCACGATACCTAAATTCTAGCACAGTCTTGTTAAGTTCTTCATTATATTCTTGTAAACCCCACCCTCAGGCTTTATACTCAAACAATACAGTAATTTAACTTATCGGGGTCCTAAATTTCGGCTTTGATGCGGTTGGAATCTAATGTTATTTTTCAGTGGTTCGCCGATACTGCTTTACGTGAATTGAGCCGGATAACAGATAAACAGGATTGTATTGTATTCAGATAATCGCTTATAGAGCCTTTATAAGGAATTCATTCGCACAACACATGTCATATGATGCCCTCGACACCGTTACATTAACACTCAGTAGGCCGATAAGGTTCTTATCTTTCTAGCACCGAGTATACCGTTGACTAGGCGTGCACGACAATTTTGCATTTGCACTGTTACCAGAGAGATTATCAGATAGTCACAAAATTAAACTCTTACATTAAGAGATTGGTATCAGCAGTATTAAAAAACCATTTACCTGCGTTTGCTAAATTACTTTGGGAAACAAAGCCAGGATAGCTATTTATTTGGTTTTCTTGTTGAATGTGATTTAAATTGATCCATAGACAACAGGTGGCGGGAGCCTTAAAACCTCTACTTGATATATTCTTCAGATACTGTTTGTATATGGATGGTAAACCGAGAACCCCTAGGGGTTTGCCAGTTGATCGTAGGGGGTTCGCGACAAGATTTCCGTAATGGCGGCTTGGCTTTCTTCTTGCGTATAACACGCACAATGCTGAATATTGCTCATTGTCGCTAGTATGAACTTTAAAAAGAAAAAGAAAAAAAAGTCGCAGTTTTTTCTCAAGAAGTTTCTCTAGCGCCTGGGACTTTTTATAGGGGTACGTGCCCCTAAAAGTTTGAGAAACACTGTTCTAAATTGTTTAAATGTGTGCGTTAACACAATACGGAATACTATATATCAATAGAAAACTTGAAAGTCTAAGTGCCAAACTAATAAAAGCTGCATTCTTTGTTTTCTTTCCACATTATCAAGGAATGCTTCTTTGTTCTGCTGAACAGATTTCCATAGCTCATTGAAGCCAGTTTGGATATAGAAAACACTACCTGCAAGTCACACTCGCAAACAGCACTGTCAGTATATAGCGTATCTAAAATACTGTGATAATTAAATAACAAGAACAAATATCCACATACTGATGTGTATTCTGTACCATATTTTCTAATACTTTCTATCAACCACTTCCTCCCACCAACTCTTGACCGGACTACGCAGTTTCTAGCTCTGCCTGCTAGCATTTCCCGCACAAGACAGACTTCTTTCCTAAACTAATGAATTTATTTATTACTGCTAACATGATTTCAGCAGAGCTGATTTCCAACTTCTATGTTATAAACTTGACTTGAATATCACGCTAATATTCGCGTACAAAATTTTTTCCGTCTGTGGCAGGGTAACAGCCAACCCCGCACACTCAGACCCTTACTTGTCATCTCCATAAAGATTGGAAAGCCAGGTTTTCACCAACAAGGTATGCCCGACTAGGCTTTTCATCATAGAAGAATGAATCCTAATATTTATCCTTGGCCACTTTTTAAAATGTTTTTATTAACTCACTTTGAGCTTTGTCTGTCCGGGTGGAATTTAGTAATTGATTTTAAACTTACTTCTCGATGAGCTAGAGACTTGAAATTTTGACCATAGCTCAGAACTGGATGACAATGCATGAAAATGGGGAAAAATGGGAAAACTTGTCCGGAAAATTTGAAAATTCAGGGAAACTGAAAGTACTCTTTTCTATGGACCGATTTGGCTATTTTTTTTTTTAATTTTCGTAATAGTCCGAATTAGGATTTAAGTTAATGAAAAATTGGAAAATTCGGAAGAAACTGAAAGTCTGTTTTCTGTTTACCGATTTGGCTGGATTTTTCACTTTTCATAATAGTCCGAATATGGTTTTTAAAGAAGAAAAAATTGGAAAAGTTGCCTGGAAAATTCGGGAAAACCTGAAAGTACATTTTTGTATGGACCAGTTTAGATATATTTTAAATGTCTTTAATAATCCTAATAAGGTTTTCAAAGAAAGAAAAATGGAAAAGTTGCCCAGAAAATAGCAAAATTCGGTAACAGGTGAAAGTACATTTTCTAGGGACCGATTAGACTATTTTTTTTAATATGTTTGCAGTAGTCAGAATAATGTTTTTAGGGAAAGCAAAATTGGAAAAGTTGCCTGAAAAATTCGGGAAAACCTGAAAGTACTTTTTTGTATGGACCAGTTTAGATATTTTTTAAATGTCTTTAATAATCCGAATAAGGTTTTCAAAGAAAGAAAAATGGAAAAGTTGCCCCGAAAATAGCAAAATTCGGTAACAGCTGAAAGTACATTTTCTAGGGAACGATTAGACTATTTTTTTTATATGTTTGCAGTAGTCAGAATAATGTTTTTAGGGAAAGAAAAATTGGAAATGCTGCCTGAAGATTTCTGGCAGAACTAAAACTGCTTTTTCTATTGGATTTTTGTTTGAATTCCAGACCACAACTTATGATTCAAGCGTTGGATATGCTTAATTCTTTTATGTTTTGTTTCTTATTTCCCTGGCTTGGAAATAACTCAATTAAATGTTTTGTATTTTTTTTAAAAAAAACTAGAATTTGTAGCATGTCTCTGTGATTATGTCAACAAAGTATTTAAAATTATTTACAAATTTTCACTCACATAATCCTAAAAGGCAGAAAATAATAATAAAATAAAAAACTTTTAATGTGCCATGTTTTTACAACGGACTAAAAAGTATAAAATAATTTCTCTAATCCTCATGAAGGATAAAACCACATACAGATTTCTAACTTCTAAATTGTCCTGAAAATTTATACTTGGAAATTTTTGATAGCTATTAAAATAGTTGTAAGTCTGGTGACGAAAAACATTGGGCGCATGGAATACAAGAATGGTAGAGAGTAGTTATCAATTAAAGAACTTATTTATCAGATCACATTATTTGCGGTGCAATAAAATTGTTAGTAGAGCTATTAATGCATCAATTATATGTTGCATGCTCCCGGTCTTTTCCGTCACAAATCTTACAAGTATTTTAAAAGCTACCAAAAATTTCCAAGTATATATTTTCAGGAAAATTTAGAAGAAGTTAGGAATCTGTATATAGTTTTATCCTTCCTAAGGGTTAGATAAATTGTTTTATACTTTTTAGTTCGTTGTAAGAACATGGTACGTTAAATAGTTTTTTATTTTTATATTATTTTATTGTCACAAGGCTGATTGGTAAAGTTAGAACTACTGTAAACGGACTGTGTGCTTGCAGGAAGAGCGGCGGTTGCTACGACTACAGCAACAACGCCAGCAGCGGCAGCTGGAGGAAGAACAGCGCGAGCAGCAGGCCCGGCTGATACAGCTGCAGCGCACGTTGGCTGCGGGCAGGCTGCCGCCAGCTGCGCAGCCTCTCGACCCCGTCTTCCCTGCCACAGGGCCCTCCTTCAGGGACTCGCAGCCGCGCCGCCAGAGCTCCACAGACCACCAGGCGCTGTCCAGGACCGTCAGCGTGGAGTCGCCCACCGCGCGCCGCCGTCTGCATCGGAGACCCTCGCAGCAGCAGCCGGCAACACCACCCACTCCCCGCAGGGCGCCGGGCAGCCCAGCCAAGACACCACCCACTCCTCGCAAGATGCGCCCCACTACCGCCAAGTCACCGCCGGCAACCCCCACCAAGTCCCCGCCGCCCAAGGTAATGCCAGCTTCCACACGTAGAGAATCCGATGTATAAAAACATTTAAGATTAAACTCCTCCATAGATTACTAAATAGGTATTTGCTTATAATGTTTTTAAGTGGCATCAATGAGTTCAAATTTAGCAAAAGTCAGCAAAGATATAAATCGAAAAGAATTATTGACAAATAATTAATTACACAGGGATACAACATACAATTTATTACAAGGAACTTGACTGAAATTTAACTAAAAAAATAGTTACCCATCATTAATGTTACAGTGGTAATACAGTTTAAAAAGTATGCTTCTAAAGAACCCCACTACCAGTTAAGACACAGCAGCAATTTAAGGACTGATCTTTGTAACTTGATAACTTGAAACTTCTTATTTTAAAGCTATGCACTGTCCATCGTCTATAGCAGGACATATGGTGGGCATTTCCCGACAAAATTGACTATCAGAAATTAGAAACGCTGATACTATATCTCCACATTATTATATGTTGGTCTTACGGTTAGCTCGTTAATTTATTCATTTTTGTTGATAGTTACAACTCTGTGTTGTTTGCACCTGTTTACACCTGGGAAAACAGGTAATTTATGTTGTACTTCATGATAGCCAAAAGACTGTAGTTCCTCGATGATGTGTTTCACTACCAAGCATGCTAAAGACTGAAAACAGCCTTCCTTATGGAGTTAACCGCCTGATGTCTATTTTTAGTTTACACAGGCAGAAAGTTTCGGATGTTGGAGTGACTCAACATATTAAACATAATGTAGGCTCCCTTTGGAAATAGAGCGATTTGTAGCTCCCTGATTAAGATTCATGCCTTTAAATTCAGTATCCCACGATTTAATTCCAGTTTGGACACGAAGAAGCACAGACATTGTTTATACTAGCGACACGTCTGTGCTCCGTGGTTTTTTATCCAACGTTAAACCGTAGGTCGAACCAAGGAAGAGGGACAATGCGTTGCGAATCCAAACCCTGTAACTTGGCGGCCAAAGCCATCATGGATGTCCCACCTAACAATGTCTTACACTTATTTATTATACTTGTACCTTAAACCAACGTCTTGTCGCTCAGCAGGACAAGTATGTGAAGTATGCCTTGCCGGACTGTACTGATAATTACTTAACATGTGACTATCTCTTACACACTAAAAATTTGAGATAGCAAATAGGAGATGATTGCAGTTTCTTGAAAAAAAAAATCAGGTATAAAATTAGAGGAAAATTAGAAATCCGAGGTGTCGACGATAAGGGGCATACAGAATTTTGTAACACCTGCTGTGAAAATAGATCAATACGAAGGTGGTGTTTAAAAAATACTGTTCTGATATCTTCAGGTATATGGGAGCTGTTTTTTCCCTGCCTCTCCAAAATGTGGCTTTTATCAAATTTTTTAACAACAAGCTCGGAGTAGGTCAGCAGCTACCACCAGCTTAAGTTATATATATATCAACTGAAATTAACTGTTTCCAGTTTGATGTTATCTGCGAGGATGCTTGGGTGTTAACCTACACACTAGTTCTGAAGCTACCAAATGACGAATTGAAATATTAGTGCTTCAGGAAGTATCATTCTGTATGTGTGAGGTAGATTGGTTAATTGTAACGTTTATCATCGTAATCTGTATTTTTAAAATTTAAATAATTGTAATAAATGACAGTAGGGTTGAACAAAATTTATGTTTCTACTTTGCCTTTTTAACTTACCATTAGTTCTCAAAACTCCATTTCCAGTTGAGTTTTAATAAATCTTTACAGAAACACTATAATTTTCCTACTGCTTCTTCCGAGCGGACCTTGAAATGAATAGTAATGCATTGACCCTTTTTCCCCGTAACACCAAAGCATAAACGTTTGTAATGTAGTATCTCTGTAATCTTTATCGTAAATGGTATTCAACAATTTCGTTATGCTTATAGGTACGTTAATCTTTGATATAGTAGCTTTATTAAGGTTTTTCGTGTTTATTTAACACAGTATATTTCAGAAACAGGAAGAAATATGAAAACAAAGTTATATAGTCAATAAATGTTAATAGAACTCCATAATTGGCGTGTTTATCTGTATTGTAGCGAAATCTTTGGTGGATATCTTGTAAATTGGTGTCATTCAGTGTGCTCTGTGGCGGCTTTCTGTTCTCTAGACGAACTAGTAATCATTTCTCGTTCCGTTCAGTAAAGTCGTAAGATATCCCACAGATTTTCAGCTAAACTATAAGCCTACCATATCCAAATCGACTCGGTAGATACAGCCCGCTGACAGACTTAAAATAGTTTATGTACTCATAGTCAATAACATAAGTTGATTTCTTCAGCGCGCGCCTTCGAGGGTAGGCAGCCCCGCGAGGCAGTCAAGACGCCGGTCGTCTTCGCCTTCGCCATCGGTTCAGCAAGAGGAGGGCGCCCCAGCGGACAACAGGGTCGACACGCAGGCTAAGGACACGGAGGAGGCCGCCGTCAACGAAAAGCAGCAGCAACAAGCCCAGCAGCAGCAACAAGCTCAACAGCAGCAACAATCACCCACTCAACAGCAACTGCTGACCGTGCCAGACAGGTAACAAGCTCTAAACGAGTAGGTAAGCCGCTATTCCGGGTGCTTAGAGTAGAAGTACACAATTGCAAACACTAGGCAGCTGTTGATGACTAGGCTTCGGATCTTAATGACCAAAAAAATAGAGAAATATACAGGCAAATAGGACCTTAAATTCGGGTAAATAAGACCGAAATATAACAAAATATGACCAAACATTTAAATTTACTATACATCAAAACATGCTCAAGTATACATTAATTTTATCTAGTAATGTTGCTTTCATGTATCCATCATAATTTGCTTCCTTCCACTGAGCGCACCATTGGATGATTAAATTTCAAATCTCTTTGTTGAAGTCACTTTAATTTCATATAATTTCCTGAAAAGAACCTTTCATCTGTACTAAAATACTCCTCTCCAAATTCCTTTATGTAATTGCGTAACATCGCACTTCAAGAAAATTTGTTTTTGGTGTGGCGGTACTCACTGATTCACTGCAGATTTAACAATGACTGGGGATTATTTTCAAAAGTGTTTCATTGAGACATTGATTTATGCAGATCAACACAAGCATGCTGCTGCTGCATTGTCGAGATTAGAAGGCGGGCGGAACATTACATTTAGAGAGTGACTATAATGTATAACTTTAATTCTTGAATGGTGAATTCTGACCAATTCAGTGACAGATTAGTTTTTTTCCTCCAGTGTGTAAGAGAAGTACAGTTCTGTGAATACTTATCTTAATTTACTCTCATCTACATCTAGTGAATTCCCGGTATTACCATATTTTTTCTCAAAATATGACCATATGACCATAAATAATATTGTAATATGGTTAAAATTAGGAAAATGGTATGAATATGCATTTATACCCTGTGTAATCAGTGTTTAATTCAGCATTATAGCTCGATAAGAAGATAAGAAAAAAATATGACTTATCCTAAAGATGACATAAAGGATGTTGTCATGAACTGCTGGATTTGGTTGTTGGTGTGATGCAACAAATGTATAAGTGAACAAAGTGACTGAGGAGAAGTGAAAAATGGGGCAAATCTGCAAATTTTTGTTTTGTATCAAATGTGAGAGCTGAAGTGCTGTTTTAGGCAGTTAGATTTTTCATCGATGATTACCGTAAAAGAAAATTGTAAACTAATTTGGTGAAAGAGCTGGTTTAGGAGTCGATGCTAAGTAGGAAACAGATGAACTGAATGTGGTGTGTATACACGTAATTTCGTGATCAGTTCTCAATGGATATTGAGAAAAGAATGAGTAAGTAGCACGCTGATGATTAGAATGGCCATGATTATTAATTACAGTAAAAAAACTGGGAAGAAAATTTCATTAATAGGTAAGGGCGTCAGGGACGGGTATAAATTTACCTAAAGTAGTGACAGAACCTAAAGTAAATATCAACGTATTACAGAAGTAAATTTTGTAATGAAATTTGTATCTGAACAAAAGCATCATCAAACTTTACTATTATTCATCCCTCTGTGTAACCTGTAACATTACCCAACATGCAACTGACAGATAATACTGCTGTATATATATTTAGCATGATAGCCACTTTGTTTGCCAGGGATGTTGAGCGGCCTCCACCGCCGGAGAAGCCAGTGGACATGGGACCCATCGGTGGCACCATGGACCGTCGATTGACAAAGCTGAAACCTGCTCCTCGGCCAGGTATGCGGCCCGCTGGTCCTGGAGACGTCTACAAGGCTTTCCATGTCCTCGAGAAGCCAGAGAAGACCGTCACTTTCGAGATGGACGTCCGACCACCCACAAGGGGTCGCAGGTAAGTGGCTAACATGAGAAATATGTTTTGCAATGGTACTGGGGACATCACGGGACACAGCAGTGCACATGCCAAGTCAAGCCGTAAGTGGCACTACCATCTCCTCTTTTCTCAAAGTGATTCAGACAATATTTGTACCTTAGTATCTATGTCTCAAAATTTTTATGTGTGTAGAAGTCAGCAGACTCTACAAATGCAATAAATGTTTATTCCAAAACCAAGGTTAAAAAGTGCAGAACCTACATACCCAAGTTTTTATGGCTCGTTGATGTCGAGGTTATTAGAGGCAGGATGGGACTGAGGACAAAGAACGCGAACGAGTTTGGCCATGGCCTTTTGAATGAAACATCGTGGCATTCGCCTGGAGTCATTTGGGGAAAACATGGAAACCCCAAATCTAGATGCCCGGACAGGAACTCATAGCAGCTTCCTACCAAATGTGAGGCTAGAATACACACCAAATAGTGATTTTAGGAGGCTAAAGAAGTTGGTATGCAGGAAACACAACATAGTTAAAAGATAACAAGGTAGGAAGGAAAACATGAAATAATTAAACAAAGAATTAATAGCAGCACAGGAGAAAGCTAAAGATTGATTTTTGAGGAATATAATGGCTACAGGGGACCACTGAATTAAACACCTAGAAATTTCCATGGTTGTGTTAGAAAACTGAGGAAAAGGGAAGGTATTTAGACATTATTGTTAATAAGGGTAGAAAGGAAATTAGTGAGGATTTGCAAAAGAAAGAGATATCAAATAACTGTTGTAATGATATCATTAGGGACTATAATCCCAGGAAGGGTGGATACATATAAGAGGGGAAGCTTCTCCATATAACAAGAAATGAGCAGGTTAAAAGACTTGAAATTGATCCTGCAGCTATTATGAAAGAACAAAGAAAGGTAAAAACCATATTGGAGCCAGTGTGGATAATATTACTACAGATGTATTAAAGATAGGTGGATGCAGTATTATACCATAGCTTGTAATATTATTTAGATTGAGTCTGGAGACTTGCTGCTCTCAGGAGGAATTGATAGAAGAACCAGGCAAATACAATTGAAAATTACCAGCCAATGAGTTTGACTTCATTTTTAAGCAAATTGATGGAGAGATTGATATGCAACCTCATCAGATGTTCTAAATAATGGTCTGTTGGTGACTGCTGGGCGGTTGTGAACTTAGGCACGTGAACTTGCTACTGATAGGTTAATTCTCTTTTTAATATGATAATACTTATCCAAGTTAAAAAAAAATCTGTTCTGTCACGAAGCCAAGTAAAACATTTGTTTTACTGGGTTAATTAATTAATGAAAAAGATAGTTGCTATACACTGATATTTTGACCCACCCAATGGAAGGTTTCGGACTTCGTTTAAACTTATTTTCTACAATGCAGTCGCCACAGTTGGATAGTCGACGTAATGTCAAGCAATTTATCAATCTTAGGTATAGTTTAAACATTTAATACTGTACGGGGTATTATACCACTGAACACAAACACAGTCGTTTAATACTGTGGTAAATTTATTCACACAGTTTTGGTTTAAAAGAACACATATACGCCGACCACCAACTGAAAATAATATTAATCCGAGATTACAGGTCCGTTCGAGTGAAAAGTACAGTCACTTGGCGTAAATTCAGTTATTAGTGTGTTCACTATTCTCACAACAATCATTGTTCATCATCCACTTATTATACACTCACCAAATGTAGTTTGTACGACTCGGTCTGTCCGAACGAGGTGTAAACGACAGCCAATATTCTGCTCCGGCGCGGAAGCGCAAATTAGGAATCCATTTTCACTCGGGAGAATTCAATTACTCCACACTTATACGACATTCTCATTGCCGCGCTACCTTCATCAGCGACAATCATACACCGACTGCTGCTTCTGACAAAGAGTTTAGTACTACGACGCACTTATGAAAGATATCAATTATCGACATCTTTGACATAGATGAACTATAACAGTTCGTTAACTTATCACTCTGTAATGTTACAACCTCTCCCAGGCCTCTTTTTGTAATTGTGAAACGTGGTTAATCCGGTACTGCTTCAGTGACATTATTTATCCGGTGGCTGGTGAAAATCAGCTGCGAGGGTTGCAGCAATCTGGCCATGATTATCTCAACATATTCTCCCTCGCTATATGGCCGGTCAAGGTAACGACACTTAGCCGAACACCGCAGGAAGAAATCTTGTTGAATTTCTTTACCGGGTGAATAGGGCTCACCATGCATCAACTCAGACTTAACTGCTACCTGCCTCTCTACCGACCAAAAGTGTCTCAGAAATTCTTCTTTGAAGCATTGGTAAGTATTGTATTCTTTTTAAAAACGGTAACCCCATAAGCGTGCTCTTCCTCTCATGTGTTGGTGAACCATCCTTATCTTTCGGTCATCCAAAGCAATTTGAAAAGGTGGATAAAATCCAAAATTATCCAAGAAATCCACTGGGTGAAGCTTCCCCAAGTCATCAAACTTCTCGAGTTCTCTTTTTTCTTCTCCTGGATATCCTTGACAACAGGAACTATTAAGAACCCCTTCGTACTTGCTGATTTCTTCTTTGATTTCCCCCAGCACTTGGGTCTTCAAACTTCCCTCAACACTGGTACCTTTTTGCTGATCTTGTCGTCTATTTCACAACTTGCGACCAGCCTAACCTTTTCCATTCCTTCTGCAAGGCAATTGATTTTGTCTGTACAAAATTTGACTTCTCTCTGTGCTTCTTCCACATGCTCTTCACACACCTCTAAGTCCTCTTCCATTGCTTTTAATTTAAGACCCCGAAATTCTACCTTGTTTTCTATGATTTCAACTCGTTGTTCCGTGTGTCCAACTTCCACCACCATTTCCTGCTTGAACTGTTCAAAATCTACCTTTGTTTCTTCTCCTCTCAAAATACATTTCTGCTGAAATTGTTTCATTTCCTCTCTTATTCGTAGAAAGCTTCCATCCAAATCCCTGGTGATATTATCATGAAGGGCCTTCCCTTGCGCATCTATTTCAGCCCTAATGTTGTCCTGAATTACCTTCAAATTCTCTTGAATGGCCTAGTTCTTTTCAGCAATTTCAATCTTTATGGCATTGAAATTTTCTTCTCATGTAAAGTATTGAAATTTTCAGCCTTCATGGACATTAACTTTTCTTCAATGAAGCTATCTCTGGCATTAAGTTTTTCTTCCAAGGAGTAATTCCTGTTAGCCATTTCAGTTCTGATGGCATTGAAGTTCTCTGCATTGTCCACTTTAATAGCATTTACGTTTTGGTCCATCTGTTTAAACAACTTCATCAGCATTTCTTTTCTAGACTCCTTCCCAGTCTGTTCGCTCGTCCCTTCCATGATAGTTTCTTCAGTATTCATTTTTCAAAGGTTTAAAAGAATTACGCAAATTTTCAACGAAAAGGAGGGAGGAGACAACTGAATAGCCCACACTAGACACAAAACCAAACAAACAAACAAACAAAAAATTCTCTATTACCGATCTTACAGTGTGTTTTTTGGTAGAAAACAAAACTAAAGATTTTAAACTGAAAACTGGTTAGCATGCATTAAGACTGACATTTACAATTTTTCTCTTTCCGTTAAATATTAATTTACCAGCAAATTCAGGTTTAATCTGAAGATATATTATTATTATAGTGTTTATGGAGCAAATATCAAATGGCGCTAAAACAAATTGTATTTCATTCACTTTTTTCTGTTATAAAAGGACTGAGTTCACTTTAATAAACAAAGAAATTCTGAACTTCCTCACGGCCGAACTTATTTTAAATTGCCTGTTTGTTGTTTCCTGCTTTGAAGTTCTGCTGTCCAGATGTCGCCAACCCTGCTCCAGTCTTCCGATGTCTTCCTCCGCGATGTGTTGTTGTCGTGAAGCAGTTCCTTCTTGTATCCTTCTGTGCTGTGTTGTTGCGTTGCCGTGAAGTAGTTCCATGTCGCTGAGCTTACTGCTGTAATTTAATTTAATTGCAATGGAGCACAGGATCCGCAGGCAATTTCCCTACACCTCCATCTTCCCCCTATCCTGCACCCACCTACATTTGCCCTCTACAAATTTTATCTTTAAATTCTTTCAACGTTTTCGATAAAGTAATCATCATTTCTCTTGGTAACTCATTCTAATCCCTGACCCCCTTACGTAAAAAAGAGAATCTTCCCACACCATAGTGCCTGAAATCGAGTGGCAGCTTGTGGTCATGGTCATATTTTCCCTTCCATGCACTACTTTTCATACCTATTGCAATTTCTTTCCATGCCTCATCGCCAGTATATGCCCCGTACACTCCCATGACCCTCCTCATCCTCCTCCTGTCTTGTAATGAATCCCATTCCAGCTCCTTTATCATATCCGTCACTGATTGTATTCCGCGGTAATTTCCAGAAACAAATCTAGCAGCCTTTTTTTGCACCCTCTCCAACTCCTGTATTTGATACGTAAAATGAGAGTCCCATACTACACCACCATATTCGAGCAATGGTTTTGTAATGCTAACCTTTGGTCGCTAATACAGTCTCTTCAGCTTGTAATATCTTTGCGCTTAGTACCGTATCGAATGTATATTCTAACACACACCGTCTTTGGTTCGATATGCCCACTTCCGCTAATTATTGGTTGATTTTTCTCGCAATTATTCCGTTTCTATCACTTTTCACTCACACTTTGTGTATCCGCCGACTTTTATATCTTCTCTTTATCCAACTTTAATCAAAAGTCCATGTCACATAGATTGCCATGTAACACATGTGTTTTACAGTGTAAATAATCGTCTGTTGATGACTGCTGGGTGATTGCGAACTTAACCACGTGAACTCGAAACTGATAGTTTAATTCTCTTTTAAATATGATAACACTTATCCAAGTTGAAAAATTCTGTTTTACTGGGTTAATTAATTAATGAAAATTATAGTTGTTATACACTGATATACCCACCCAATGAAAGGTTTCGGGCTTCGTTTAAACTTATTTTCTACAATGCATTCGCCACAGTTGGATAGTCGACGTAATGTCAAGCAATTTATCAATCCTAGGTATAGTTTAAACATTTACTACTGTACGGGGTATTATACCACTGAACACAAACACAGTCGTTTAATACTGTAGTAACTTTATTCACACAGTTTTGGTTTTAAAGAACGCCGACCACCAACTGATAATAATATTAATCCGAGATTACGGGTCCGTTCGAGTGAAAAGTACAGTCACTTGGCGTAAATTCAGTTATTAGTGTGTTCACTGTTCTCACAACAATCACTGTGCATCATCCCTAACCAAATGTAGTTTGTACGAGTTGTCTGTCCGAACGAGACGTTAACGACAGCCAATATTCTGTTCCGGCGCGGAAGCGCAAATTAGGAATCCATTTTCACTCGGAAGAATTCAATTACTCCACACTTATACGACATTCTCATTGCCGCGGGCCCCTCCTATCGCGTGTTGAAGGATCCCAGAGTTCTTAGCGAATTGAAGACAGCTGGCGCCGCCATGCTAGTGGCGAGTGATCGCGGGAACTTCGAAACCCTCGTACAGTCATATAACAAATCACTGCAAAATTTGAAACTTTTATGCTGTTAAGGGTCTTTACTTGCGCAACGAAGATAAAATGGCAAATCACAGGCTAATTACTGAAATTCAACTGACTATATTACCTTTTTGGACTTGTTTTCTTCAGTCCCAGCAGTGGCAAGATTTTTGTCCTTCTTCAAGCAGGTTAATGTAACTGATCCAGAAAGATGTAAATGTTATAATAATAGTAACCCATTTATAAAAGTTATGAAGTAAAACCAATGAAGTAGAGGTACACACATTTAAGAAGTCCAAACTAAGTTTACTTCTGAAGCTGAGACACCATTTTCTGTTCAGTTCATAGACAGAATCTGATATTAATCACACTGAAATGAAGAATATGATGAAACAGTTCTTTCAGTATAAATACAACAGAAGGAAAGGTGAATATTTTTGTTCATTGTTTAAGATCTTTCCCTTCTAAAGACTTAACAACTTTAGGAAATATAAGCATGATTTTCTCATTGTTAATCAGATTTTTTAAAGGCCAAAAAAACATGTTTTTCACATTATATACTACTAGAATGCAGCTACATCCCCTGGTATGAAATTAAAACATTGTATGTTAAAGCCACTTTCCATTTTATTTCTTACCACTTTTTGTATAGACTACCACCAGTTGCAAATGCCTGTATTAATTTTATACCATCATTCAGTATCTGGAGAATGAAATTACAAAATTAATAACAACATCATTTATATGAGAATAAAAGGGAATTAAAGAAAATAAATTAACATTTTTACTTCTTTTATTGATTATTAAACATTACAGTTTTGTTTAATTTTTGTCTGATTGAAACTTTCTCCTTTTCATTGTGCATTTTTGCAATATGATACATTCTCAGTCTGACAAACAAATCAATAATTTTCTTAGAAAGTAGTATAATTTGATTCTCAGGATAAATATTTTCAAACATGTGATCCGTAAGTTCATCAAACAAATTATTAAAATTACATTCCTGCAAAATAGCTGTTTTTAGTTTTTGCTTTAAATCACCTTTCATTACTTTCAAATCAGAGCGAATGAATTCATTCCTTACACATTTTTCAGCAACTCTGCATATATGTACAGTCGGGGACAGAATTCGAGAGACCCCTCGCCTTTAGATTATGCTTCGTTCTAGACACGAATACCGCATGGGACAGCATAACTGGTAGGTGGTACACTAAATTCATGATAAAATAGACCTCTCATACCCAGCACTTTACCCAACTCTAAAAAAAATGAGCCCGCGCAGCAAGAAACTCGCAGACGCTCAGAGGGAAAGTTCGGAGTTCTGCAGTAAAAATAATCACGAATATCACCATTTTAGTCATAATAATTATTTAAATAACCAAATTGATTAATTATAGAGAGATGGTAACACTTTTTTCGTAATTTTGATAACCGTTGCGTATTTTTTTCCCCTCGAATAAACAGTTAACAATTCGCTAGCAAACGCAATTATATGGCGAATACATAAAAGAATCGCTAAATTACGCACGGAAAACCAATAAGAGAGTTTGAATGGACTTAGTTACACTTTCTAACGCTGCAGCGTTATAGAACTGTGCGTGTGACAAATACACACAAAGGTTAAGGGTAAGTAGAAAGAGCATTCACGAAAGAACTCTAATGGTAACCTAAGTCACGAAATATAAATAAACTATTCCCAGAAAATTAAATGGTGCGGAATATTAACACCTTAATTTTGTTTTTATCATACCATATTTAGAAGGTAAGCTAAACTTGAACGCAGTAGCAACAGTTTTAGTAGTAATAATAATCATTAAGAACAGTAAATAAATAAATCCGTCTGCAATGTGAATTAGCGGTTCCACATTTTAAATCTGGAAGATGGAAGTAGTAAAACTATCATCTCTCTCTTTGTTTCTAACTAACACTGATACTTCTATAAAATTTTCTGTCAAGCTTTATTTCCTGCCGTCCAAGCCCGATGGGTTATAGGTAACACTGTTACCTGGCATTCGGGAGGCCGTGAATTCAAACCCCGTCGGGGTCCAGTTTCAGTATTCCATGATTTTCGTAAATCTCTCCAGCTGAACTCCAGAAAAGTTCCTTCAAAAAGCGGTGGTGATCCTAGTTTCCAATACTATCAGGATTCATATAACATTGCCGCCGAAGATATGACGAAGTCATGACAAAAAAAATAACGTGGTGGGTATGTGGTATCCGGCTTTCGGGAGGTCGTGGGTTCGAATACCCATCTAGCCATCCAGGTAAACGTTTTAGATGGTTTCCCCAAATCACTCCAGGCGAATGCCGGGATTGTTCCTTCAAAAGGCCATGGACGAATTCCTCCCCATTACTTGTCCCCAGTCCTTTCCTGCCTCTAATGACCTCTATTAGATGTAAGCTAGAAGCAAAACATAATTGCTCAAATAAAAATAATTACATATGTGTGGTGTGTTTTAGACCTCTTCCTTGTTGGATTTATCTTATTCGACGGCCGAACATGGTAGCGAAGGGACTAGAGTGCTATTTCCACATGTGGAGAGTCTCTAGTTCGGTGTTGTATTAGGGCTGGTCGACGTGGAAATCATTATAGAGAGAAAAGGACTTGGGGCATGTTTCGGGAAGGAATTCAAGCCTTGGCCATACCAGAGAATCGTCCCAGCACTCACGGAGTGATTTCGATTAATCGGTATTGTGGTATGTCTTGTATCGTCTTTCAATTGTATGAGCAAAAAGCATTTGTCAATATATCAGTACACAGGATAAACACACAAAACGGTTTAGCTGGATGAATGGCTATCGGGAGGAATGCCATTAAAAATTTAAAGACATTTTTATTGAACCAAAAGGCAATTGACCTCCTTCAAAAATATCTCGCTGGTCCACCTCATCTCACAAAAAAATATTCCTTGTTTGGTGCCAACTAGTAACATGGCTGAGTTCTAAACATGTAAGAGGATAAAAAAAATTGGAAAGTAGGCGTACTATAGTGAATCTGTTTAATGCACACGGGATGGGTTTTTAATTTCAGTTGAGTGTATAGGATTGAATCTCTTTAACATTATGCGTGGTTATTTCGTAAGAAGAAGATCTTCCTGCTGGCTCAGTTCAGACGCAAGGAGGAGGTAACCGTCCGACAAACGTTTCGAGGAAGTGTTTATTTACCAGTGGCTCTGAGGAAGTGAAGAACACTTGTTCAGTAATTAGCTCTAATAAAATTTGTGAATATGACCATCCGTACACGAAATATGCCCATTTTCGAATTACGAGCACCTACAAATACAGTGACAGTCATTTGCCGAAAGTAACAGAAACAACTTCATATAACATATTAAAGTTACTTCATCATAATTAGAAGACCGATGAAAATGTTGAAAAATAACATTGAACTAATATGTATAGGTCATTAAAAATTTCTGAAAATTACTTCTCGAGGATTTTAACTTCAGCATACCCTCATTGCGTCTTGTAATGTTCTACTTGCACTATTTGATTACAAAATTAATTAATCAATATTCCGTGATAATGGAGCTATTAAAAAGAAGAAGAAGAAAAAAAAAACTGGAAGTGCACGTGTGCACGTTATTGAAAATTGACATGCCTCCATCTGCTGATGTAAATATTTTATGACCTTCCGCGCCATTGACCATTTAACCTGCTGACTATTGTGTCAGCCTTTGTTGAGGTAATGTGGAATTCTATTGTGAAGTCAACACAAGACGAACACTACACTCATTCAAAAGCAACCATATGCGCAGAAGAACTCGAATCAGTGACCTTTATTATTATTAATAAATTTATCTCGGGCTTTCCAGCCGTGTTAAGATGTTACATTTGTGGGACGTTTCGAAGGCGTCCAACTCTGCCTTCATTCTCAACCAAATATCAATCATTAAGGCAGAGTTGGACGCCTTCGAAACGTCCCAAAAATGTAACATCTTTACACGGCTGAAAGCTCGAGAGAAATTTATTAATATACAACGCCGTGAAAGATTATGATCTTACTTTATTATTATTACTCCGCGATTCACTAAAAGTGTGTGGTGGAGGGTGTATTGCTCCTATCCGAAAGGGTAAATGGTTTGGAAAGGATATACCGGATATGGCAGGAGGCCTTTACAATGCGATGACAGTGTTCTAGCCCCTACACTGCTAGCGCCTGCTTAAGTATCTTGGTCGGGACTCTTGCGAAGGAATTTGTGAATGTGTCTGCGGTCGTGGTTTGCCAACACGGAAGACAATTCCGTAGGCCCACAGAACAAGGAAATTATCAGACATTTCAGGCATGAGATTTTCCTCATCCTCGTTCAACTAACTTGCTTATATTGCTACCTGAGGCTCACACAGATAACAGACGAAAGAATTATACAGGTTTAGAACAGTATATCCTCGAGGAACTTTCTGAACTTTTTTAAATTTGTTTCCAGCTTGACATCTCGAATTTGAGGTCATGGGAGACGGAATATGAACTGTTTGGTGAACTATACCGACGTTCGCTTACAGTGATTTGGAAAAACTGTAGAAAATCCAAATCTGGATGGCCAGAAGCGGATTGAACCCGCATCCTCTCGAATGCCAGGCCAGAACATTATCGCTCGTCCACTACGCTCAGATTTTTTAATTGACCGTAACATATAGATATATAGGAACAATAATTATAGACTGACTCGGCCATGAATCATTTTTAATATATCTATTTTTGCAGCCTAGTAGTAGACGAAAAAATATTAGATCAACTAAAGATGCCAGATCTTAATCACATCGTTTCTCACGAACCCGGAAACAACCATAATACACCCTTTTATAACCACATATGTAACGTTTCAATTAGTTTATCGAAGATAACATCATTTTACTTTTACATATCCAGCGTATTCCAGTTTGAAAAGCAATCATCCTTTTCCTCAGAATGCAGGCATAAGAATTTTAAAAAAAGTTCCACTGCATATGGAATTAGCCAACGCCATTAACTGTAAGACTGACAGCAGTCTTTTTCCAAGACCATTCTTGCTTGTAGAAAATGCCATGGTGGCTCCCAAAGTGAGAAGTATTACTGCGCCGGTTCAAATTCCTGTCGGCTATCAAATTTCGTTTTTTCCATGATTTCTCAAAACCTTTGCAGATTAATGCCAGGATGATTCCTCTGGAAGGCATTGATCAACTTGTTTCATGTTCTTTGTTCACAGTTCTCTCCTATATTTATTTACCTCGACAGTAAGGAGGCGTTTAGCGCTAATTATTAAAAATGTTTAATGTATATAAAATAAGAACTGATGTGCAGTTTTCAGACGTGAAATTTTAATTCCAAAATACTGTAAAATAGAAATTTACACAAGTTGTATATATATATATATATATATATGTATGACAGGTATTTGATGCATATATTATCGCAGCAATATCTGAAAACTTATTTCGGATATTTTTAAAAAATATTATCTTTTCTTAGGCGGGATTAGGGGTAGTAAATGATTCTTGTTTAATTTTTCTGCAGCGCGTCACAGCGCCTAGTATTTAAAAGTTATTCACACATCGAAACGAGATAATTCTTTGCAGTCATCATTTTGTAAACGAATCTAATCCAGCAGTATTCTTGTCAAACTTTTACAATTACAAAATTTTATTTTGATACTGCTTTGTCTAGGCTCTAATGAAGGAAAATGTAGTTTTATCTCGATGGCAGATGATTCCGAAGTCACAATACAAGGAAATATGCATCGTTTCCTGCCAGAAGACTTTCCTCATCGAATATGCGAGTTATATTCAAACATTAGTATGCTTCAGTGTCAATCGCTACACCAGCCACATCTAGCAATTGAGTGATCCGTCTACTGATTGTTAAATATTCCTTTTTGGAATAATATTTATAGTCCGACCAGTAAGCTTTGTGAGGGGGAGGGAAGGTAAAGTAAAACTGGAAATGGATAAGAAGATAAATACCGGAATGAGATGGCAGAATAGTGCAACAACTGTGTGGCTCACTGTTTCGAAGAAACAAAAGAACACATAGTGTTAAAAGTTCCAATTACTCATAGGGCAAATTACGCGTAAATGATATATTTTAGAAAGTCGTCGATATATATTCCGTCTTTCTTAGAATGTAGACCATTTCAGTCTATGCACTTTCTACTGGGTTCATGTAATCGTTTATGATTGGATGATCAGTTTCCTGCGTCCTTGGCTCCTCGAGAACCATCAGGTGGACGAAATATTTGTCCTGCTGCGACATGATATTGGAGACGGAATTCACACCCTTATAGAAGTTAACATCGTGTTATACGGAACAGACACCCAATTTTCAGAAATACGTCGGTCACCGGGTTCGTGAGAAACGATGTGATTAAGATCTGGCATCTTTAGTTGATCTAATATTTTTTCGTCTACTACTAGGCTGCAAAAATAGATATATTAAAATGATTCATGGCCGAGTCAGTCTATAATTATTGTTCCTATATATCTATATGTTACGGTCAATTAAAAAATCTGAGCGTAGTGGACGAGCGATAATGTTCTGGCCTGGCATTCGAGAGGATGCGGGTTCAAATCCGCTTCTGGCCATCCAGATTTGGATTTTCTACAGTTTTTCCAAATCACTGTAAGCGAACGTCGGTATAGTTCACCAAACAGTTCATATTCCCGTCTCCCATGACCTCAAATTCGAGATGTCAAGCTGGAAACAAATTTTAAAAAAGTTCAGAAAGTCCTCGAGGATATACTGTTCTAAACCTGTATAATTCTTTCGTCTGTTATCTGTGTGAGCCTCAGGTAGCAATATAAGCAAGTTAGTTGAACGAGGATGAGGAAAATCTCATGCCTGAAATGTCTGATAATTTCCTTGTTCTGTGGGCCTACGGAATTGTCTTCCGTGTTGGCAAACCACGACCGCAGACACATTCACAAATTCCTTCGCAAGAGTCCCGACCAAGATACTTAAGCTGGCGCTAGCAGGCGCTAGCAGTGTAGGGGCTAGAACACTGTCATCGCATTGTAAAGGCCTCCTGCCATATCCGGTATATCCTTTCCAAACCATTACCCTTTCGGATAGGAGCAATACACCCTCCACCACACACTTTTAGTGAATCGCGGAGTAATAATAATAAAGTAAGATCATAATCTTTCACGGCGTTGTATATTAATAAATTTCTCTCGAGCTTTCAGCCGTGTAAAGATGTTACATTTTTGGGACGTTTCGAAGGCGTCCAACTCTGCCTTAATGATTGATATTTGGTTGAGAATGAAGGCAGAGTTGGACGCCTTCGAAACGTCCCACAAATGTAACATCTTAACACGGCTGGAAAGCCCGAGATAAATTTATTAATAATAATAAAGGTCACTGATTCGAGTTCTTCTGCGCATATGGTTGCTTTTGAATGAGTGTAGTGTTCGTCTTGTGTTGACTTCACAATAGAATTCCACATTACCTCAACAAAGGCTGACACAATAGTCAGCAGGTTAAATGGTCAATGGCGCGGAAGGTCATAAAATATTTACATCAGCAGATGGAGGCATGTCAATTTTCAATAACGTGCACACGTGCACTTCCAGTTTTTTTTTTCTTCTTCTTCTTTTACATAGCTCCATTATCACGGAATATTGATTAATTAATTTTGTAATCAAATAGTGCAAGTAGAACATTACAAGACGCAATGAGGGTATGCTGAAGTTAAAATCCTCGAGAAGTAATTTTCAGAAATTTTTAATGACCTAAACATATTAGTTCAATGTTATTTTTCAACATTTTTGAAGGAACTTTTCTGGAGTTCAGCTGGAGAGATTTACGAAAATCATGGAATACTGAAACTGGACCCCGACGGGGTTTGAATTCGCGGCCTCCCGAATGCCAGGTAACAGTGTTACCTATAACCCATCGGGCTTGGACGGCAGGAAATAAAGCTTGACAGAAAATTTCATAGAAGTATCAGTGTTAGTTAGAAACAAAGAGAGAGATGATAGTTTTACTACTTCCATCTTCCAGATTTAAAATGTGGAACCGCTAATTCACATTGCAGACGGATTTTTTTTTTATTTATTTACTGTTCTTAATGATTATTATTACTACTAAAACTGTTGCTACTGCGTTCAAGTTTAGCTTACCTTCTAAATATGGTATGATAAAAACAAAATTAAGGTGTTAATATTCCGCACCATTTAATTTTCTGGGAATAGTTTATTTATATTTCGTGACTTAGGTTACCATTAGAGTTCTTTCGTGAATGCTCTTTCTACTTACCCTTAACCTTTGTGTGTATTTGTCACACGCACAGTTCTATAACGCTGCAGCGTTAGAAAGTGTAACTAAGTCCATTCAAACTCTCTTATTGGTTTTCCGTGCGTAATTTAGCGATTCTTTTATGTATTCGCCATATAATTGCGTTTGCTAGCGAATTGTTAACTGTTTATTCGAGGGGAAAAAAATACGCAACGGTTATCAAAATTACGAAAAAAGTGTTACCATCTCTCTATAATTAATCAATTTGGTTATTTAAATAATTATTATGACTAAAATGGTGATATTCGTGATTATTTTTACTGCAGAACTCCGAACTTTCCCTCTGAGCGTCTGCGAGTTTCTTGCTGCGCGGGCTCATTTTTTTAGAGTTGGGTAAAGTGCTGGGTATGAGAGGTCTATTTTATCATGAATTTAGTGTACCACCTACCAGTTATGCTGTCCCATGCGGTATTCGTGTCTAGAACGAAGCATAATCTAAAGGCGAGGGGTCTCTCGAATTCTGTCCCCGACTGTACCACACTGTTTGAGGGATAATATTGTCCACCATTATCCTTAGGAGCAATAAACATAAAAGTAGAGGAAACAATCTTTTCTGAGAACAGGGAAGATGTAAAAATATTGCAAGAGAAAGTCTTTGCTACTTTCATGGCTACAAAACCTGCTATATAAACAATTACATTTTCAACATAACTGGAAAGATTTTCTGGGAGAATATAATCTGAAAACAAATCCTGATCAGTCATAGTTGACATTTCCAAGGAATCTTTCCCTAACAATTTGTTTTTAGAAAACAACACAGGATCCATTTCCAACGAGATTGTGTGCCCACTCTGCAGTATTACAGTTGTATCTTGGGGAGTACAATTACCACAATTGCTTGATTTAATGCAGTTAAATACAAGCAGCTGTTTGTATGCAGCTTTGAACTGTATCACATTAGGGTTATTGTTCCGACCTAAACGGCCTCTAATACAAGTAAAAAACATTTCCACATGGTCCCGACTCATTTTGTACATGGTAATATATAATAGTTTCTTGCTCTGAATTAAATCGTGAAACAAGCCCCTAATAATATGAATGAGACTTAGAAATCCTAAAACAAAAACCTTCCTCGGGGACTCTACCAAACAAATCCCATCCTCCCTTTTAAGATTTACTATATATGATTCTGCTTCTTTGAGGAACACGTCAAACAGTTTGAAAATTCTTTTCAGACAGAGCTGATTTGAATCCCTTAGCGAGATTATTCATTGAATTTCCCAAGTCAAAGAGCCTGTCAAACATTTCACAATATTTAGCAGTTACTGAAGATTCTGTGAAATTATGATGTTTTACATCCCTTTCCAAAAATTCCAGGGCCCTAGCTACTGAAGAACTTAACAACTGTACTGCTAAATTTACTTTCATTTTTTGTGTTGCATAAATAACATGCTTTCTCCTTAACTTATTTGAAAGAGATAAACCTTCTTTCTCCTGTACAGTACTTAAATCTACAATATACTGCCATTTTATTAATCTACCCTGCTGATCTTTCAACACTTTCATGTCTCCCAGGACATTCCTTGCCAATTTCATCGTATGGCAGGGATCCAACAAAACATAAACATTGTCCCCAGTGACAGGATGTTTAAAAGATGATCTGAACTCATTTGCACTAAAAATACACCCTAACTGTCTTGCCATACTCAGGTTTGTGGAAAGTCCATCACATGTCACACATACAACATGAACTCCAACATCATTTAAAATTTTCAGACTTTGTAGTATAATGTTGCATTTATCACTGCTACTTATGCCATCACCTAAAAAGTAACCTATATGAATTTTCCAAGAAGCATTAATAGCAACACACATAACCACCAATGCTTCCTTTGCTTCTCTTCCTTCTTCACTGGCAGCACAATGCACATGACCCATGTTCACATAGCCCACAAATTCTTCACCATTCCACATAACACCTTTTCTGATAGCCATCTCATCTAGTATTAAACTTCCATATACTTCATATTTACAGTGAGAGGTGAAGTATTTAATATAAGCCAATGACTCTGCAGTAAACCCTGGATTGCCATCAACCACATTGTACCATCTACGAAGTGTTGATGGATGAGGTAAACAATTATTGTCAAATGATTCTCTTACAAATTTGTACCCTGCAGGTGAATGAAAATACAAAGTTAAGGCAAATCTTTTTATGTTGTTGCTGTAACCTGCATTTCTACCAGATTTTGAAAGAGCAACCAGCTCTGAAAAAAACACTAAAAAAAAGAGTTCTCTAACATATGGCTCACATCTCCAGTAATTTGGCACTTTTCTTTTAACTCTTGCACCATCTGTGACATAGATTCTATTTTCTTGCACTTTGTCATATTTTTGGCAACTTCCTTTTCATATTTCATCTTGTACTTTGCAATGCTGTGTTTCTTCCTGTTTATTACTGCTTCATATTTCAAACATTTCACAGATTTGTCTATGTCATAAGTATGGTCATGCTGCACACAGTACTCTTCATTTCTCACTTCCTGATTAACATTTTCAGAAAGAACTGGCATATTTCTTTCCTTTGGAGGAGGTCGAGCAACAATCTTCTAAATAAAAAAAATAAAAATAGAATATAAGAAACAATTCCCCATATCTTTAAATAGTGTATTAGTTCTATATATTACGCAACTAAAAAATAAAGTTTTGACCCTAAAATACTATAGTATTTTGCATATATACATTATTGCAAAGCTTATAATCCTTACCTTCGATTTATTGTCTGGAAAGGAGAAAATGGTTGGAACTGCAGAAGGTTTCAGAATCTTTATATTCCCATTTTTCCAGAAACATTCCTTCTCGAATGTTGAGAACATATAAAACTATGTTCCGTGGGAGTAAAACTGTCCCGGCGTATTTTAGCTAACCACTCACTCAATTTATTCTTATTTCGGAGCGGAAACCTGTATCGAACGAAAATATTAAACCTGTGACCAACACGTCGGAACATAACATCCACCTGTTATGATAGAAGATTCGGAACTTATTTAAATGCATACTTACTTGTGAAACGATAAATTTGTGCCTTTTGTAGCACGGTTGGTGCAGTTATATGCAGCGCAAGATTTAACCATGGTAGCAAACACTTCTAATTAAAAAAAATACGAGCACTCGATCACTTCGGCACGTCTCAACTGTACAGAACCACACACTCAAACCAACAGTTTGCCATCAGTATGGCGGCGCGCGCATCGTTCAATTTGCGAAGGAACACTAGCGCTGTTGCTCCTTCTAGTGTATAATATTCAAACTTCTTTGCATTGCCGCGTTACCTTCATCAGCGACAATCTTACACCGACTGCTGCTTCGACAAAGAGTTTAGTACTGCGACGCACTTATGAAAGATATCGATTATCGACATCTTTGTCATAGATGAACTTTAACAGTTTTTTATTTATTTATTGGCTTTTGGTTTCCTGACCATACAGCCATCCTATGTATACAATTTTACATTATGTATTTGCAGATACTAATACTAAGCAGAGTTAACATGACATATACAATTACATTATAAATTTTTTTATGTTTTCGTATATTACACTAATACTAAAAATTTAATTTAATGTATAGCATATACAATTACATGCTTTTCCAAATTCCCTGTCCCATATTAAAATTAATACAAGAAAGAACAATATACAACATAATCTCAGAAACATATCTATATTGTAATTCCATCGTTATAAAAAATTCATATATTATTTTATACGTTCTGACGTCCTCAGTGGCCAGAAGTGTGGTGACCCTGGTTGGGCCCACGTAACCCAGGTCGCGTAGTTTCTTGAGGAGCTTCTCTGTTGCTGCTCTTCTCATCGGGCATCCTAATAACAGATGGTTGGTGTCCTCCACCTCTCCACACTCACAGTAAGGCGTCTCTTGGGCTCCGATGCGGTATAAGTGTTTCTTAAAGGCTCCATGGTTGGCTTTCAGACGCATAATTGTTACATAAAATTTTCTGGTTACCCTCCATTTTTTGTACCAATGTAATTTAGGTATATGCGGGTGGATTTCCCTGTAATGACTTCCTTTGTACTCTGCTGTACGTGCCCACTCGTCTTCCCATCTAGATCTCAATGCTTCTTTGAATTTCTTCAGGTGGTCCGACGCAGGTATCTTGTGTGGGCGTCTTACTCCGTCCGTGATAGCTTTCTTGGCTAGGTTGTCTGCCATTTCGTTTCCTCGCATACCACAGTGGCCTTTAACCCATGCTATTGTTACTTCTTTCTCCCTGCTTTGTAGCTTATCTACTTTCCTTCATTATATCATACATAGACTAGTTGGTTGTTGTGACGCTGGGCTATGTGGTTCTTCAGTATCATTACTGCTGAACGAGAGTCGGTTAATATAATAATCTTATCTTCCCTACTTCCTCCCGCATATTTTAAGGCTTCCAGGATTGCTGTAAGTTCAGCTGTCATTACGGATGCTTGGTGGTTGAGATTGTAGTATCCGAAGTCTCCTGTTTTGGGGTCTATGAAAGCGCAGCCTGTCCCCATTTCGTTCTTCGCTCCGTCCGTATATATAGCTTTCGTTGGCGACGTTTCTTGCAGAAACTCTTGAAACTTGTACGATGTGATCGATGGCATTTTTATACTGGCATGAATCGTCTTTTATTTTAGCTACTATGAGCGAAAGCTTGTATCTGTTTTCATAGATGGGTAGTTTTCCTGACACCCGTATCTCTTTTTGTAGGTCTCTGACTTTGGAGTATTCCATTGCCAGAGGAGGTGCCTGTTTCCGTTTCCAATACCTTTCCATGTGATATGCTATAGCAATTATCCTAATGTTTTCCATAATTGATGTATGGCTGTACTGTGTTTGCTTGAGCATAAATTTTGCTGCTAGATAGCGTCTTCGCAAATCTAATGGTGCCTCCAATGTCTCCACCAACAGAACGTTTGTTGGTGTCGTCTTCATCGCTCCTATGCATACCCTCAAGGCTTTGTATTGTACTCTATCCAGTTTAATTAGATTATTTCTACTCGCCGATCCATAGCAGATACATCCGAAGGTCCAGCTGAGAGCGTACCAAGGCTCTGTACATGTTCAGTGTAACAGTAGGATCTGAACCCCAAGACGTACCACAGACTGCTCTTATGTCGTTTATAGCTGCTTCACATTTATTCACTATATGTTTTATTTGCTCTCGCCATGCCAACTTACTGTCTATAGACATGCCCAGGTATTTAACCACCGTTCTTATGGGACTTTGTAGGGTCCTAGCGTCACATCGGTCCCGTAGGGCTGTCTGTGCCTCGTGTATACTGACACTACTGTTTTTTGTACTGATATTTGTAGGCCATTGTTTATTAGCCAATGCTGAATTTTTCATATAGTTTGGTTAAGTATTGCGATGCAGTTGTTCAGTAGCTTATCGACCACGTAAAAGCACAGGTCGTCCGCGTATTGGAGTAGCCGGATATGTTGTGGTATCAGCTCATGTAGGTCTATGGTGTAAATGTTGAATAATAGCGGGGAGAGGATTGATCCTTGTGGTAGTCCATGACTGGTTGTTCTTGGGCCAATTATCTTCCCTCCGTTGTTAATGATTATTCGTCTGTTTGATAGTAGACATTGCAATCTTTGTGTGAAGGTTGCAGGTATTCCCCTCTTTATCATTTTTCTTAGTAGTACTGCTATTGATACATTATCATATGCGCTGGTCAAGTCTGTAAACAACGCAAGGAGGTATTCATTGTTTCCAAAGCATATCTGGATGTCCGTTGTCAGGTTTACTAGGACTTCTGTGGTTCCCATTCCTCTCCTGAAGCCAAGCTGTGTGGTTGGCAGCCAGTTATGGTGTTCCACCCACCATTCCAATCTGTGCTTGATCATCCTTTCAAGTACCTTGTATATGCACGAGAGAAGGGTGATCGGTCGATATGATTCTGCTTCGTTATCTTTTTTCCCCGCTTTTTTCACTGGTACTATTCTTGCCGTCTTCATTGTTGGGATGTCGATTCCCTCCCCCCATACCTTGTTCAGTATATTCAGCAATCGCTTTTTCCCAGTCGCCGGTAGCCTCCTGATCATTCTATAATGGATGTTGTCTGGCCCTGGGGCGGTACCTTTGCCAAACAATAATGTTTTTTCAAGTTCTTGTACGCTGAATGGATGCAGCAGTTCATGGTTTGTATCTTCCTCCGTCCACAATTGTTCCGGGTTCACTGAGGGAGGTGCCATTTTTATCAGGATCTCCTCTGCTAGATTTTCGGGCAAGGGTTCTCCATACTTCTCATTCGTTTTTTTATGTTTTAGTCTTTTAATTGTATTCCAAACTTCTTGAATTGGTGTATCCTTATTTAATGTTGAGCAGTAATTTTCCCAGTTTTTCCGTTTCTTTTGCTTAAGCATCTTCTTTGCCTTAGCTACTGTCTGTTTCACATAGAGATAATTTTCCAGGGTTGGTCTTTCTTTGTATTTTTTAAAAGCTTCCTTTCGCAAGAAGATTGCTTTCTGGCACTCCACGTCCCACCATGCCTTAGGTGCCTTGTGTCGTACATACGTTGCTTTCTTGTGTGGAATTGATTTCATTGCTGCGTTTTCTATTGCTGCTATCAGCTTACGATAATCTTCTTTAACCTCGCCACATTCCTCATAGGAGTCAATATTTTCCCTTACATACTTGTCGTAAGCGCCCCAGTCTGCTTTTTCTATATTCCATTTGTAGGGTGATTGGATCACAGCTGGTGTTAATTTTGCTGTCGGCAAGGATATTATTATTGGTAGATGATCCGAACCCAATGACTCATGTATTACTTTCCAGTTCGCCTCCAGTGCTAGGCTTATCGACGCCACTGACACATCCACTGCTGAGCTTAGTTGATTAGGTGAGCCAATTCGAGTGGGTGCACCGTCATTCAAAAGAATCAAGTTTTCTTCATCGATCATTTCCATGAGACATTGTCCAGCTGTGTCTGTCTGCGGGCATCCCCATAACTGGTGATGTGCGTTTATATCTCCTAAGACCAATTTCGGTGCTGGAACTTGCCTCACTATGTTACTTAATATGTGTTTTGATAACACAGTCTGTGGCGCTCTGTATAGTGAGAGAACTGCAAATTTTGACTCTGCGTTGCCTATTACAACCGCACATGCATCTAATCCGGCATTAGGGTTTCTTATTTTAACCTCTTCGTATTTTATATCCTTCCGAATTATGATTGCCGCTCCACCATAGCCGTCGTTTCTATCTGCTCTTACTGTATGGTATCCTGGTAGTTCAAAGGTTGTCTCAGGTTTTAACCATGTTTCGCAGATAGCACCTATTTGTATATGTGCTCTATGGAGTAGTTCCAGTAGGACTACTTTATTGCTTCTAACGGAGCGGGCGTTCCACTGTAGTATTCTATTAGCTGCTTGTTCCATTGTTGTATGGTTCTTCGTTAACAGGTTGGGATATCATGCTCCTTTCTAATAATTGTCTAATGTCGTTTGCTCCCAATTGTTCTCCTATTTTAGTCCTCTCTACTATCTTCGTGATCAAGTCCACTAGTTGCTCTATAATGTTTTTTTCTGTGTTCTCCGACTCTTCTGACCGTTGTGGTCGATAGGGGTTATTACCCATAAATGTTCCTGGTGTACCCCTTGGGTCAAACACATGCTGGTACATCATAGAGTATGTTGGTATGTTCTGTGGCTGTGTGGTCCGGAGCGCACCGTGCCTTTGTTCTAGCCGCGGAGTTTGTGTGGTGTTATATCTCTTCGTCTGCTGTCCTGCCGTTTGTTGCTTATTCAGCGACCACTCATCTGTCACTGGTTTCTCCCAGTGTGGCTTGCACGGTAGCAACGTGTTGTTCGGTAACAGTGGCGGGAAGTCACTATCGTTAGTGATGTCTGGCAATATGTTCGGGTGCTGTAGTCCATCTGAAGTGTCTTCTTGGTAGCGCTGCTGCCACTGTACTGCCCGCGCATATGGTCTATTTTTTAGATAGTCTTCTGCTTCTCTAATAGACATGTTGTCCCTAGCTGCTAGTTTTTTTTTTTTTTTTTTTTTTTTTTTTTTTTTTTTTTTTTTTTGTTTATTGGCCTTGGGTTTCAATTACCATACAGCCAGCTTCTTATACATTGTTACATTATTAATAATAATCTTTCTTACTTTTATGAACAAATGTTGATACATTTCTGATGTGCGTTATTACATTCATGTAAATGCATAAATGCATTGTTATAATTTAGTAAGTTATATATATACATTTATAAGGATATGTGGTTACATATTGTCAATGTCTCATTATATTTATGTGACTATGTTGTTTTGTCTATGATAATATGTTTAAACGTTACTTTGTATTTATATATATACATCTGAATTTTTTACAAAATCTCTAATGATAGTGTAGACTCTTCTGTTGCTGGTTGCAAGTAGGTCTGCGATGCTTGTTGGCAGCGGGTGCTGTACCCTCACCAGAGCATTGATGAATGTACGCTGTTGCCGTTGATACATGGAGCACTGGAAGAATATGTGGTTCAAGTCTTGACGGGTTTGCCCATCACATTGGCAATACGGCGAGTCTGCTGCTTGTATACGGTAAAGGTGTTCGCGGAAGGCCCCGTGGTTGAGTCTCATTCGTGTGATGGTTGCGATGTACCTTCGTTGAGTTTTCCAGTCCGTGAACCAAGGTCGTCGTGGTGGATGGGTTTGAATCATCGCGTACTTCCGTCCTTTGTACCCTTTAGTTTCTTCCCATAGAGTGGACCATTGCTGATAGGCGTTACTGACCACCGCTGCTTTGTAATCTTTGTGGTTGTAAGGTGGCTTGTAGTTTTGTCCATACTGCATGCCTCCTTGGCTAGCTTGTCAACATGCTCATTATATCTTATCCCTGTATGGGCCGGGATCGAGATGTAGTTAACCGTGGAGCCATATTGAGTAAGCTCGGCGGTTTGCTGAACTATGCTGGTATGGTATGAGTTAGCATGCTGAAGGATGGCTGGAGTAGTTAGTGACTGTAACACGCTGAGTGAATCAGAGAGAATTAAAATACTGCGCCTGGGAAATCTCCTTGCATAGATGAGGGCCTGGACGATAGCAATTGCCTCGGCCGAGTATATTGGTAGATGGTTTGGCAATCGATATCTTTGGTCATGCTGTGTTTCAGGGCAATAAAAAGCACATCCCACACCCTCCGTGGGTATCTTTGATCCATCCGTATAAATTTGAACTGAGGTTGGCCATTTCTCAGATAGATATTCCTGGAGGACCTGGTTAATTGGTTGGCCTGTTCTAGAGTTTGCCGGTATACGACTTACTGCCAGTGGTGTCACGCAATGCTGGTAAGGAATTTCATATATAGTGACTGCTTCTTGCTGTTGGTGTTCAGGAGTAGACTTTTCAGGTACACTAGGCCTTGCAGTAGCGGATATCTTTGATTGTATAGGCGTTGTCCTCGTTCTTCTATCAGTCGATGGAGATTAGTGACTTGCCGGAGGATAGTTGAATTTTTGTCGTACATGCGTGCCAGTAAAATTTGTTAGCAAGGAGTTGTGTGCGGATTTCCAGGGGCATTTCCGCGGCTTCCAGGTGGAGAGCATTTGTAGGTGTTGATTTCATTGCACCTAAACTGGTGCGGATGCACATGTGCTGGATGCGCTCCAATTTTTCTATATTCCGCTTGTTACCACTAAGGTAGAATATGCTACCGTATTCTATTTTGCTCGAATTATGGTTCGGTACAGAAGTAGTAATATGGATGGGTGAGCTCCCCACCATACCCGAGTTAGAGTTCGTAAGATATTGTGGCCCTGTTCCAATTTTGGTATAAGTTCTTGTATATGTGCCGCCCATGTTAGGCGGGAATCATAGACCAGTCCAAGGAATTTGACGTGAGTCTTGACCAATACATTGTGTG
>CM061920.1:370036784-370138807 GCA_031002005.1 Vandiemenella viatica | reverse complement strand
GATGGAGCTACGGCCTCGTGGACTCTGCGTCACATTTGAACCCTACCATGAGTTCTTATCAACTAGAATTGTAACTTTTCTGATCATGCATCC
The DNA here is from genome assembly GCA_031002005.1 of Vandiemenella viatica. Taxonomy (NCBI): domain Eukaryota; kingdom Metazoa; phylum Arthropoda; class Insecta; order Orthoptera; family Morabidae; genus Vandiemenella; species Vandiemenella viatica. The sequence continues at coordinate 370,138,714 of CM061920.1, read as the reverse complement.
TTTTACAGTCATCTATGGTGCAACCGATAGGCTCACGAGCCGAAGAGAGGCGCTGCAACCGATGGAGTTTTGTTAGCAGAGGAGCTCCCGTAGGTCATATCCAATCATCACGATATTTTGCTGCACTGGCTGAACGCACACACCTTTCGAACATTCCACACTGACGTAATGTTGCCACGCAGACGAGGTCGGACACTGCGTTGTCCATGACCAGAGGCATTGCCGGCAGTGACGATCTACGAATTTTCCGAGCCGACGCAGTAGGAGAGCTAACAGAAAGGTCGCGGGAAATAAATTTTCTGTCTTTCGAACATGATTTGGCCGCTCCCCTGAAGTTGCCGCCCGGGCAAGTGCACCGGCTTGTCACCTTCCCCATTTCCCTCTCCCACTTCCCTCCCCCTAGATCTGGCACTGATTGCCAGAAATTACATTTCAGGACACGTTTTTGACGCTACGGATCGAGGAATGTAGAATTCATTAGCAATTACAGAAATGAAATGCCCCAGGCGTCGTCTAACGGCAACTACTGTTCCGCGTTCAAGGCCTACTAATCCATGTTGCGCGGCCGTAATCATGTACTCGCGATAGTACAAACGGAAGTTCCGACACTATACGGCACATTTATAAGTTTCTTCCTCGGTGCTACCGCAGTCTGAATATTTGAATCTCCCTATCCACCACTTTTGGCACTCCAATATATACTCAAGCGAGTTAGTATTTTGCGGTTGTTTTTTTTTTTTTTTTTTTTTTTTTTTTTTTTTTTAAAAGTGTGATTATAAAATTAGTGGCTTTCGTTGTTCTTGTTTAGACGATTGTGTAGGTCAGTTTTAGTGATCCAGTGGTAATAGATTGAACTTTAGTTATTTGATTCCAAAGTGTTTACTTTCTTTTTAATAGTATCCATTTCTTCGATAACCAAGAAATCTGATACCCATTTCTGTCCTTCATCCTCAAGAAAACGTTCTCTTTAAGCTTTACCAGCGTACATCATATTAAATCTTACATATACTACAACAATCATCTTTTGATTCATTATTTCAGTTCTTAGTAACCTAATATGTCTTCTACATTCAATACGGAAATTTTTATTTAGGGCGACCGCATAGTTCAATAGTCAGAGCGACTAACTACGAGCCAGAGGATTGCATTTCAGACTATTTTTCTTTGAAGCTGAATATCCGCATCGGCTCCCCAGACCCACTCAGCTTGCGCCTAATGAGTACTGCGACGGAAGCTCCTAGGGGTAAAAACGCCTGGAGCGAGCGTGCAACTAATTACGGCGCTTCCGCCCCAGCGCTGAGTTCTAACAACGGAATGCTGGCTCAGGGGATTCCACCATAAGGGCCTCACAGACCTACATGTAGATCACTTCTACCCACACTTACATGTTGTTCGGATTATTTTTGAGGCTTTAAAGTGCGTTGACTTCTGACTTATCAGCGTTCTAGTGTATTTAGAAATTTCGTGTCTTTAACTTACTTGTGTCTTCAAAATCTTTAACCACGATTTTCCTTGTGTTAGCTTTGTTTTGCCGGAGAACTCAATTAAATCTTATAGCTATAATGTTTGAACCTCATTTCAGCTCTAATTTGTCCAAGATTGAAGTGACGATGCTGGGAATTTTTTTTGCATAAAACAGTGATTTTTGCATAGCAGAATACGTATTTAAAAGTTATTAGTGTAGTTTTATGCTAAAAAGGTCTCATATTGCAATATAATTAACAAAGTTATATAAGAATGAAGTCTTTCTCGACGTTGTATTTGAATGATGGCTTTAGAGGATATATTTCAGCTTATATAGCCTAAAAATAATTGTTATTACAACCTGAATATTGTTTTATACGACTAATGTTAGCAGAGGCAGTAATTAAGTTGAAAATATAGCTTGATTGTCGAACACGAAATAAGACAATGAACTAGCAGGAAGCATTCATCACGACAATATACCAATATTCAGATTGGATGATACTTTAATTGTGATCATAATATTATAATATAATATTTAATTAAATTGCGATGGAGCGCACGCCCCGGTGGCAATTTCCCTACACACCCATCTTCTCCCTTTCCTGCAACCTCCTACATACCCTTTGCAAATTTTAGCTTTAAATTCTTTCAACGTCTTTGGTAACGTCTGGTAACGTATTCCAATGCCTGAAACCTTTACCCAAAAAAGAGAATCTTCCCACCCTTGTGCCTGAAATCGAGTGCCAGCTTGTGGTCATAGTCATCTTTTTCCTTCCATGCACTACTTTTCATACCTACACCAATATCTTTCCATGCGCCATCACCAATATACGACTAGTACACTCCCATGACCCTCTTCACCCTCCTCCTGTCTTCCAATAAATCCCATTCCAGCTATTTTATCATATAAATTACTTATTGCATTCTGCGGTAATTCCAGAAAGAAATCTAGCAGCCCTTTTTTGCACCCTCTCCAACTCCTGTTTTTGATACTCAAAATGTGGGTACCATACTACACTATCATATTCAAGCAATGGTCTGACCAAAGTTTTGAAACCCAATTCCTCTTCTTCTCTCGTACATCCCCTCATCATTCTCTCCAACAAGTGCAGAATTTTGAAACCTTTTCGTACCACCTGACCAATGTGTCCTGCCTAGTTAAGCTTGTTATAAAATGTAACGCTAAGATATTTACATTTCAAGTCTTCAACAAACAATTCTTTACCCACCTTTTAATCGTATTCAACCTTTAGTTTTTTATTTGTGTATCTAATAATCTGATTCTTCTTTGTATTTATTTTCATCCCATGTTTAACAACCCAACTAGATATCCTGTTCAGATTACCCTGCAGCTGTTTACAGTCCTATACGGTTTTGTTCCTTTTATATTGCGTTATATCATCTGCAAACAATCTAATTTCTGATAGTAAACAATCAACACAATTATTCATTTGATGAAGTACAACTAAACCTATCAAAATTTAACTATATTTGTATTAGCAATAGAGTATTTAAAAATAATAAATAAACAAATTGTAGACATTGTTAATGATGAACAGTACTCTCTTAACAGTAGCAATGTAAGAAAATTACGGATATATTTTGGAAAGAATTACTAATGAGTTATGTTCTTGTGTTCATTTCATCATGCAACAGATCATATAGACGATGTCAGGCTAATTTAAACAGGTTATAAAAATGTTGTGTGTATGGGAAAACACGATACTCAGTTTCGAATGTGATAATTAATTTATCGATAGACACTGAACTATATAGCAAAAAAATATTAAGTTACACAGTTTTTTGAAGATAATAAAATATTACATAAAAAATTTCATCAAAAAGGTCTTCACAAAAATTAATTTTTCAGACAAATAAGCTGGATCCCGTGATACTAGTTTTAGACTCTTTTTCCGCATACTTTCCTTGTTTGACACGTAAATAAACAATTTTTGGTGTTTTAATTGTTGTATTTACACTATGAGAAACTACACAGTACTTGTAAGCTGTAGAACTCATTTTTTCAACAAACAAACGGAGACGTGACGTCACAAGAGACGAAGTGATAGCTGCCAGCGGCGTTTTGCCACCAATATTCAAATCGGCGTATAAAAATTTTGTATTTCTCAGTTTGTTTTTCAAGAAATAATATTTTTGTTGTAGTAGACACACAGCTACAATACTGACTACTTTTCAGAAGTTAGTCCAGTATCCCATTGTAAGCCACAGTTGGTTATACTGATATGACCAGCTGCGACAGTTAAGAAATATTATGCTGGATATTCATATATTTGTTTTTCAGTAGAGTTTGATGAGTGATTGATTCTGTAACTGAACCTATACGCGTAAACAGCCTTATTGCATGTATGTATGTTTGTTAGGGCCAACTAGGATTACGTTGAGCCTTTGTTTGGTTTGAATTTGCAGTAAATGTGTAAACATCAGTGTTACAGCAGTTAAACGTGAAATACAAACCATGGATGCGTTCTAGCGTACTTCACATTACACAGTACGCTGTGCCAGAGGTGAAAGTGGGGTTAAGGACTTGTGAAAATCTTCGCCGAGACAGGGATTCGAACCGAGGGCCTTTCGATCTCCAGTCAGATGCCATTACCATTGAACCACCAGGTTGCTTATACAGCCTTATTGATTTTTGAGTTATTAGAAGATTCATTTGTGCAAAGAATACTTTTGGTTTATTCTCTTTGTACACTACTGTTTGCGAAAATTTTACTACGGAGAAACAGAGTTGTGATTAAAATGAAATTTATTCCACAATTAAGGACATGACAACTCACTAAGATTAGAATTACAGAACTGTACTTGCGCTTTGACCGAAAGAATTTAGTGCGGTTTGTAGCTGTCACGAGGAGTAACCAGAGCCTCAAGACTCGTGGCATGGAATCAAAGAGAGCCTGGATATGCTGCCGGAGAACAAACTGCCACGCGGTTTATAAGTGCATTCACAAAGCATCGATAGTGGTTCCAAGAGGAACTAACACGTTGCCAAGCGAATATATCACAGACATGTTCATCGGCGACATGTCAGGTGAAGCAACAGGCCTGGGAAGCAGTGATACCCGACAATCTTCGAAGAAAGCTTGTTCATTCCTCAACACATGTGATCGGGTATTGTCCTTCTTATATGGCGTGTGGAGGGTCCCGCAGATGGGGTAGTGCCCCGGGTTCTATAATCTCTATACCTTCTGAAGGTAGCGTAACACATACCTCACCCAACAAACTAAAGAGGACGTTGTTGGGCCTACATGCACGCCATCTCTCTGCAATATTAATAACTTATTATGGTTCCATTGCTCTACAATCATCCGGATTTGGATTGGTTCAAACTATTCCTGCTGGGTGTTGTTATTTTCACAAATAGTAGGCCCTAGTGAACGTACATGCGTTAATTTTATTCAATTAATTTCATCGTGATCAACGTCTAAACCAAATTTCGTAGCACCTTCACATTTTTTTACTAATACTGTTAGAAGAGAGGAGTGTAACGGCATTCGGCGGGACGCAGTTTCGATTCATGATCCGGTCACAATATTCAATTTTGCAGTGGCAGATCTAGGAATTTTCCGAGCCTCGGCCCCCCTGAAGTTAGCGCACGGGGCAAGTGCTCCGGTTACTCACACCTATCCCCTCCTCCTCACTCCCAAGATCTGGTATTGCAATTTTGTATTGTTTGCCGAAATCACGTCAGCCATGATGGCGAAATGTGATGACCAAATGAATTCACCATAATTCTCCTTGGTTCTAAACACGTCGACATCTGTAATACTTAATTGAAGTAAAGGAGTAAAATGTTGTAAAAGCTATCGGTACGACTCACATATACTCGTATATACTACATTTGCTATTATTAATGCTAATTTGCTTTCTACAGTTTCGATAGCACATCCTCCGACCAAAGCGTTATCTCTCACCTACCACGACCGGTAGGCGTAAGTTCAAGTTCTAAATCCTGTAAGATTTTAAGGTAAATGCTAATGAAATCCAATATAAAAGATCAGTATGGCGTGAAGTGGCTCTCCACTTTGTCCTGCGCAGCCGTTCCATGGTATAATGATCATTTTGATTCGCTAAATTGTTTTAATATCAAGTACACGGTGCAAGAGCATAAAAAGTAGGATCATAATTTACCAATACGAAATATTGATATAAAATTAAAAGAAAAATGTTTTTAACAACGAAGACACAGATAATGAGAAGATGAATCAAAATAAAAGCAATTAAATCATCTAGAACAAGCACACTTCTTCAACCAATCAATAAATGGAAGATTCATTGGTTCGGGCAGGGGGGTGAAGAAGCCAAATATGGAACAAAAGGTGGCGACTTATTTGTGTGTAGCTTTTTAGGTCAACGTTCAACGTATCATTCCTAGTGTTGAAAAAAAAAACCGTTTTTTTCTGGCTTTAAAGAAAAACATGGAAAAAACTATAAAAAAACATGTTTTTTTTCCCTGGGACAAGTTTTTTTTTCGTAACTACTAAATCTCAAATTTGTAAGGCATTTGTCGTTTGATATTACTGTTTTAGAGGTTATACTAAGTACTTATCTTAATTTTTAAATCTACTATATTTTTCTGGTTCAGTAGGGGAAAAAAACTACAATATTGGCAACATTGACAGAAGTTTTCTTTTATGAACGGGGAGGCTAGGTTGCGCGAGAAGGAATCCTCCCCCCCCCCCCCCCCCGTTGCCCGTTGTTTGAATTGATACTTGCTATTTGAACTAGTGCTGCCAGCCCTACGAATTTATCTGTAGACCTACGGATCTTTTTCAAAAAATTAGGAATTTTAAATTTTTCTATGGTTTTTGCCTCTTGTTATTACTTATTGTGCTTTCCCTATATTCGTATACTTGTTAAACTCTCAGCGTATAGTGATACTGAGTCATTAAATTGTCAGTAATTATGAATCATTTCCGTGCAACCGTTTGCGTAAACAAACGATTGAAAAGAAATAAAGCCCCTATTTTGTATGATAATAGGTTTAAATTCAAACTTAAAAGACCGTAATACAGAACTATCTGCGCAGTCTTTATGCACAGTGTGTACTTTGCTCGCAACGTAAAATTGCAATCTCAAAATCTTTTGCTTACAATACAAGGAAAAAAACCAGTAAAAGAAAATATAACTATTTCTGAAGTTATGGATCTAGAGGAGACAGAAGAAGAAACAGAAAATTCCGACACCGACCGAACTAATGTTGGTAGTGCTGATACTAGTGAATGTGGAACTGACATGGAGGATGAATAAAATTATGTTACCTATTTACATACATTTATGAATCATCATGTAAGACATTATATGATTCAGTAAGATTTAAAATGTCCGTCCCATAAATAAAACTATAATTGATCAAATATATTGTTTTCTGAGAAAAAAATTAGAAAAAAACAAGGGTGCTAAGTTTTTTTCATGTTTTTTTTTTTTTTTTATTTTTTAAATTTGCAACACTCGTCATTCCAATGCCGCTGGGAGATTAAGAAGCAATGATTTTTTAAATTTTCGTTACATGAGATGACGACACGGTACAGACAGTTTTGTGAGGTGGGTGAACAAAGAAGTTGAAAGTACAAGAGATCATCGACAGTGGAAAGAATTAGTAGAAAGGAACCAAGCGACGAATATATTATAACCTATTACTAAACCAAGGAAAGTAGCTAGCAACTAAGATTGTGTTTTTTATTCCGTTTCGGCCAGTGATGGTTATCCAAACTAAAAGAAGAGGAGGGCGATGATGGATAGGCGAAGCTTATGCAAGCCGCAGGCAAGACGTCACTTGAACTGGCTGGGTCGGGGTGTGTGGACATCTGATGAGAGGATTTTGGCCGCCATACGACATAGTGTGGCAATGTTGTTATGTCCAATGTGGTTTTGAGATGATTGTAGTTTCATGGTGAACTCACCTTAATGAGTAGCACTGTGTGTTGAATGTATCTCCGCAGTTCTAAGTGTTATTTTACTGCAGTATAGTGGCTTGAAGGTGACACAGTGAACAAACGCTAGTAAATTAAGCATAATCTTCATTGCATTTGCATTGCAACTCACGTGATTTAATCCGTCACGCCGTGGTAAGGAAACCTGCAAGATAAGAATGTTTTTAATTGATAATTGTTTTAAATTTGAACTAGGTGAGTGGTGCTCAAAAACCAAAGTGAGGTTGCAACCTAGAAGAAGATTTTTACAGCACGTGTAATGCTCATATTGAGGATGTCAGTAAACTTTAATGATACAACTTAGGATATTATGATATCTTTGGTTTTGTTCGTTGAAACTTCATGTCACTTATTGAGTTTTGCTTCATTAGATAGTAATTTTTCTTTGTGGTTTTTTGCTTCCCTTGTGTATATGTAAAGAATTTGATTTTCATCATGTAATTTTTATATGAACAAATTTTTATCTGTCACTCTATTCCCATGTAAATTCTGCAGTTTTCAAACTTTTATTTCAATCGCAGTGACCGAGAGTGGTATGTGAGCGGTCACGCTATGGCCATTCAGTCAGCAGTAGGCGGGTTCAATTCGTGTCACGATTTCCCGAAAACTCTCCAGGCGAATGTCGAGATAGTTTCATAAAAAGGCCATTGCTGAATTCCTTGCCTTTCCTTGCACCCAGTCCTTTCCCGCCTTCAATTACTTCAACGTCGACAAGCCGTAAGACGTAAGCAGAAAAAAAGAGTTTAAAAAAAAAAAATTTTAAAAAAATTGTAATAAGAGACGGACGTGTAAGAAATTTGAATTACTGTGTGGTAGTCAGATGGTTCGCCGTATTGCAAGTATTGAAATGAATATTTGGTTCAACTTCATCCAATTACAGAATGAGAAAATTTTTAAACTTATACAGATACCAAAACACACTTCAGACACGTTCCGCACATTAAAAGAAGTGCGCCTTCCGCTAACTCCTGAGATGACTCAAGTAACTACTATAGCACTAACTGAGTAAAACCTGAGACGTTCTGTAAATTATTTGCCTAAAATTTTGTATTCTTTCGAAAATGTAAATTCATTTTTGAATCATTCTGTTTACATTAATTATTTTATATTGTATTTTATAGACTCTATAAACTCCAAACAATAATTTGTACTAATAAAAAGCTACTTTTTTCATCGTGTCCGTCCGTCTCTAATGACTTTCCATGTCGACGAAGTCGAAAAGAGGAACAGATATAACTGCAGACATAATGTGGAATCGTGGAGGACCACTCTCTTTAAAAATTCCCGTTTAAAGATTGAGTGTATTGTGGTATTTTTATGGATATCGTTTCTTTTCATTTAGCACATATCAGGTTCATAAGACCTTCCACATAACAACATTCTAGCCTGTGTATAGAGATATCAAAGTCTTTGAGCGATTTGTTGTCTGACTACAGAATGGAGGGCGAGATGGAGACACGCACGGAGCACGTAGAGCGGTTTTGTGAATACGGCGCAAACGCTCGCAGACCAGAGCTGAGCAAAAGACGCACTCAGCTGCGACTGGAGGGCGACCTGGAAGCCAACACCGAGCACCGCGCCAGCTACGGGCCGCTGCAGCTGCCACCTGCCGAGCGCAGACCGCAGCTGCGGAGGAGAGCCACGCAGCTGCGACTCGAAGACCAGCTGCAGCAGCAGCAGCCGCCGCAGCAACTCAGCTCCGAGTACCGGCAGCTGTTCGCCGACTTCCCGCAGCGGGAGCCGCCAGTGCGACGCAGACCTCCGCTGGGTAACCTGGCTCCAGGGACCGGCGAGATGGAGAAGGTGAGTCTCCACGCTAACTCCACAACATGTTCCTAAAATCAGTACTTTACTGTCTGGGAAAACTCGGTTTCTTGATTAGGATTTGATACCGGGTTAAATGGTTCTGTGCTCGGTGTATAAAAAATTTTACTTGGTCAACGGTAAAAGGGACAGAACAAATTATGAGTTTATTACCACCCATATTTCAGTCTTTATCAAGAGCAGACGTTGTACAGTTTAAGAATTATCGTATTGGTTTCATTCTACAACTAGGACATTTACGAGAATTAATACAAATATTTGTTATTTATAATTCAATATTACAAGTTGAATTAGTAATTACACAACATTATTTAAATAATATGGACATTACCAATTGCTTCTTACTTTAATTACTTTTTACATTCTCCATTTGGTCTCACATCTCACAAAAATCTTGCTTCATTGTTCTCTCTAGTTCGATAGATACGCCCAATACCATGCCGGCGCTGCTTTCTCTACGGTGTTAATCCAGATATCCCTTTCCTTCACTCTAACAGATAAACTTCGTTGTACACAACGATTAACATATAGTTTATAGCAGAAATAAAGCAGTAATACAATTGTAAACTGACATATTGATTTTAACTACTCTGTAATGCTATGAACATGCATTCTGTCACCACATGAACGAGAAAGATCCTTAAACATAGCCTTAATGCTTAGAATCAAAGTTAGGCCCTACGTTTACAAACTACCTACTATGTAATGCCATGAAGATGCATGCTGTCACTATATGAACTAGAAAGAGCCTTTTTAACTACTCAAACATAGCCTAATACTTAGAATCAAAGTTAGGCCCTACATTTACAAACTGATATCAATTGAATACGTAATTAAAATTGTTAAGGAGTTGGTAATATTGATACAAAATCTTGTCTTGTGAGTTCTTTTGATACTATTAATATACAGTTTGACAAAATAAAAGTGCACAGCTGATACCATAATATTAATATTTAAGTTACGTGATTACCATTTTACTTTCTAGAGTTAAGGGTTATAATTTTTAATATATTGATGCGATATTATAACTACATAAGTATAATATTTAGAAATCTACAAAATTTGAAGTATATTGCACTATAATCCCCCTTCCTCCACTACTTAATATCTCCACTGCTAGTCTCACCTTCTTAGTTGTAAAGAGTTCCTAAAATCAGTTGTATTGGTGATCTCTACTGTGACCTGCACTGCACGGTCTACATCGCTGTCAACCTGTTATCCGACGCCGCGGATTGGCTATCCACTGTTCGCGATCATCTGCCTCGGAATGAGCGGTACCCCTGTACATTCATTTCTGTTGTGACCAGCAACCTCAGCCATCCGCTTTAGGAGACTGTCGTAAATCCATGCATTTCCCTTGTTGAGTCAGTAAAGTGGAGGATAGAAATTATTCCCCAACTAAACCTTCCAAGTGGAGAGAATGTCTCGGTAGAGCTCAATAAGTAATTTCCATCTTAAGTTGCACCAGAAAATCTATAGCCTGTTCAGTTAACAGAGGCGGTTCTAGGTCAGCCTGCTCTATACCCACTCCGCTGCCCTTACCCTTACACGCGAAGGGGGTGTACAGCACCGAAAGGTAGGGAGTGAGGAGGTGAGGAGCGGGGTGAGGGAAAGATTAACTTCAGCCGCCAGTTCAGAGTGAATAGGGTATAGTAATGCTGCTTAACATTCTTGTAGGATCTGCTATGAAGGTGAACACCGTTGCAATTACACATAATTCTTCGCTTCACTTGATCTTATTTTAAAATTTAACTTGTCGGCTTTCTTTATTCTGTTTCTACATTTTCAGATACTTAACTGTCACATTTTTTTTTTCTTTAAAAAGTTCCAATTTATGACTACAAACACGAACTTCCAAAAATGTATCGAAATTATTGCTCAGTAATCTTGTGAAGCTGTATGTTAACATATCACGTAAATTTCCTTATAGGGTTGCTCACTTACTAATTGGAGATTTCGAGGTTATGTTCGAAGGTAAACCAACATGTCGCTTTTGTTCTGGTCGCTTGTAAAACACGTAATGTCTCTGTCAGTGATGCTCCCTCCGTTGTTGAGAGTAGTAACCACTCGACTTCAAGTCTTGACTCCCGAGCCGAGGCTACTTACTCTGCCTAATCTATTATCGTTCTCGTTAGTGACGGTAACTTCGTTAAGTTTCAGTTCCGAATAATGCGATGCTGTTGGTACGTTCCCTGGCAAGCATTTCGAGTGCGATAATTAACTTACGTTCAAACGGATATTAATTTTCGCACAATTTTACTCGGCTTTCCACATACCCTATTTTACTCCTGGGACCATGGACTGTATATTATGCAAAACCACACCAAAATTCGACAGGCAGTTTTTGTGTAAATCGCGGTCTGACAAGTTTTTCTTTATTTTGCAACTTCTCGATGATGCTTCAAGACAATATATACCACATTTCATTCCTGGGACGCTGGTTAGCAGAATGTTTGATTATCCATATAGTTGTTTTTGCGAGAATCGTGCTCAAAGAGACAGAATTAGTTTCTCGCAGCTTAAGTGTTTACAGACAAATATATTTAAAAAATGCGCTTGAAAAAGTACTATTCTAATCCACAACTTTAAAAAAACATCGTTTTTAAGGTCAAACACAACGAAATGAAGAATACATTCTAGGGATGTTCATCCAGAAAATACATCGATGTATTTTTCGATATGATGCATCGAAACGTTGCATCGATGTTTCACGATGCATCGAATAAAAACATCGATGTTTTCGATGCATCGAATAGGGCTGTTGATATTTTTAAAAAAATATCGGATTTTCGATATATCGATATTTTAAAAAATATTTATATCGGGTTCGATATATCGAAGAAAAAGTATCGATATATCGATATATCGACCCCATTATATAAAAACAATGTTACAAAAACAAATCATTTAAAAAAAGTCTTGTGGCTATTTAATGATGAAGAGTTGTGGGATATTTTTCTGAATCAAGTTTTGATTTTCTCAAAAAAAAATAGTTTTTCATGACGTCACGGATAAATATTTTTTTTAAAAAAAATGTGATTTAGCTATTATACTACTACTTTACTAAAAGGAAAGGCAGAATGTTTATGATTTACTCGAAGACTTGTGAATCCAGAAAGAGCATCGAGGGAAATCTTGGCTTTTGCTCAATAATACAACATTGTAGAGGCATTTATTTATGTTGATGTTCTATTATCAGAGTTTGCATAATGACCAAGTCACTTTTTTACAAGTATTGTTTTATGTGGAATTTAATTTCTTTTTGTAGGTTGATAGCTTATTCTGAGTCTTCTTACTTTTTTGGACCAAATGTTTGCACCTTAGCATAGATTGTGCATCCGAATTTATCAATATTCCTGCTTGCATCCAATTTCCATATCAAAATACTTTCCTCGACAACGCACGCTCATGTAAAACAATGGGCTGGAGTCCGATTCGTTCTGTGCGAGTTTCGCCGTGTCTGCATTGTTACCATCGGTGTTGGACTACCAATAACTTCCAAATTAAATGTAGTAACAAAGTAAAATTAATTGTGTTTTTATGCTCCTGATCTTTGTGCAAAACTGAAATTCAAGGCATATAGCCTCATCAAGAAGAAAGCAATTAACCTACAAATTTTCTCTAAGACGTTTCAGCTTTTAGATTGGCATTGAAAAAACACAGGAACTTTTCTTATACTATGGGGATGAAACCAAGTATGTGTACCAATTTACCATTTTCTAGGACAACTGGATGTTGCATAGAATTATGATGAGAGAACGTCATAGTTATTTCAAAGAGTTTCAGATCCAAAAAAAAATTCCAAACTAAGGTGGTGAATGAAGTAAAATTTTGCACCAAAACTCATGTCAGAAACTTCATTGGACATACTTTTCAAGAGCATGAACTCATGTTTTTCCCGTTGTTTCTTCTACTATGAATGGAGAACTCCCTACATTAATTGAAAATTTCCCCTTCTTTGATATTGATTCGCAAATGGGTAACGCTTTACCATAATACAATTTTTTAAAGCTGAGATTCTAGGTGGAATGCAGGATTTAGGGCGAGGGGTGGGGGCAAACTGGGGTACTTGCTCTGGGCGATAATATCGTGTCCAACAATGCGTTTGGCAAACAGTTAAAGTGGCGACATCAATGCGTTTGGCCAACAATCAAGGAAGCGATTCTCGGGGTCAGGCTGGCAACAATGTTTGAAAAGGCTGCAATCTCAGTTTTTCTCCGGCTTGGAAAAATCCTAGAGCCGCTACTGTCAAGGCAGTTCCCTTGGCGTTAATGTTTTTTAAATGCACCAATCTATGATAATAAGTTTTTAGCATAGCGCTTTGTAAAGGCAATCCAAAAGTGGTAGATTCTTTTTTTCAATTTCTTATCTTAATAAATTCGTTAGTGATATAACAAAACTGGCTGTAACATAATTTTGGAGCTCAATTCTTCTGTTGGTATGGAACAAGAACCGTATCCAATTCGCGCGAAATATTTAACTGTGGAGTGCCAGATACAGGATTATAATTTCCGGGACATTTCTGTGTCTAAAAAGTATTTTAGCGGTATGTTTAAAGAGTGAACAAAAATGCAAATTAATAAAAAATTATATTTTAGGTAAATATGTTATCTAACGTATATATAGCACCTCTTTTAACTTTATTAATTAAACTATGGTAGAAAGTCAACATCAGGTCTTATGAATCAAAAGGAAAAATACTAAACTTAAAACAAAAATTGACCATCTCGTTAGGAATTTTTTACTTTGGTACAAAATCAACATCGGGTATTATTAATCAAAATCTCAAAAATATTAAACCAAAACTGAACACTTCTGTTAGGCTCATTAATTAAAATTAGGCAGAAAATCAACATCAGGTTTTATCAACAAATAAAAAATTAGCATCTATCTTTTGCTAAATCAAAATCAACATCAATCCAAATAGATCTTAATCATCTACTTTTAAAACATTTAATACTAGATTTTGCCATTTTCATAAATATTTCTCCGACACTGCTTTGCAAAACTGATAAAATTTCTCAGCAAGAGTCTTCAAAATTGATTGAGTTTGCAGTTCAGCTTTGATCGAATCCATGAACGTTCTGTTTCACTCTTATTTCATAAATTATTCAACGGACTAAAACTTGTCTCGTAAAAGTTGCTTGTTGGAATTGACAAAACAAAACCAACTATTTTTTTAAAATATTCAAAATCATTAAAAACGCTTGTTCTATAGAAATTGGCCCAGATTTTATCGTTTGGAAAGTCTTTTGGAAGGACCTGAAAAACACGTTTCAGACGTGAACTCTGTATAAAGGAAGTTAATGTTAACTGCATCTAGAATTTTCAAATTCCCAGAAAATTCAAAGAGTATTTTCCTGTCAGTTTCAATTCCTCTGATTTAAGGGACATTCCATCCTCCCGCTGCAAGCATGGGATACTTGGCTTGGCCTCATGACCACCGTGGTGAACTGAGTTTGAGAAAAAAACTAGTATACGGAAATTCCGGGACAGTAACGCATAATTCCTGAACACGAGATCAGACACAAAATTCCGGGACATTCCCGGATTTTCCGGCTATCTGGCAACCCTACCCATACCTGGTACATTAGATTAGTTTCTTAATGCTAATACTTTTGCATTGATTGAAGACAAATTTTAAAAACTTTTCAAAATGTCCAGACAAGAATTCTAATGAATATTGAATGAGTTATTTTACCTTTGTTTTTTACTTCTCCACAGGCCCGCCGCTAGCTGTTTGAGCGCCCGCGTGCAATAGCGATTATGCCGCCCCCTGTCCAACTACAGCCAGTGGTGGATCTAGGAAATTTCCGAAACAGGTCAAAAAACTGTGAGATTGCCGCCCCCATTGTTGCCATCCCCAGTGTCGCCGCCGATCGCCCGTAGCAGCTGTTGAGCTAAAAAAAAAAAGGAGGTCGCCCGCTAAATAATATGCTGCCTGGCACGCCCCCTTACGGCGGCCCTGCTTCTCCATGTGCTCGTATCGTTAATTGTTTCTTAAAATTCTATCTATGAAAATGTATTGCATGTGCAACACAGGTAATCGTTTTCCCTCCAATAATAACTTGGAATATTCTACCAGGAAAACGGAAAATAACAACTTATTTTTAAAAAATATCGGGCTCCGATATCCAGATTTCAATATCGATATATCGTCCTAAAAAATATCACTCATAAATATCGATATTTTTTTTAAAAAATATCGATATATCGATATTTTATCAACAGCCCTAGCATCGAATAAAAACATCGATATATATATATATATATATATATATATATATATATATATATATATATATATATATATATCGGTTAATAATGATTAGGAAAGCTTAAAAATGAGACAAAGATTAGGAACCTAGCAAAATGAAGTATTTATTTGAATTATATTTTTAATTAGTCTTTTACAAAAGCAATTTGAAATTACTGGGATTTATAAATTCGAATAGAAAGATAGAATAAAAGTAAAGCGAGGAAACGCCGAAAGAGAGGTAGTGTTGGGATTCTAATGTAATTGGAATTTTTAAATCCCAATATTTTCTCTCTAAAGTTTGCATAAATAAAATTTTACTAACCCACTTTCCTTTAATTCTGTTTCGTTGTTGATTTAAAACTTGTGCAGCTTTCGAAAAAAGTCTTTCTGATGGCACTGAGCTGGCTAACAAAGTTAAATATTTATAAGCTATTTTGTACAATTTTTGAAACTGTTGTTTATAATCGGACCATACTTCTAACGGATTTTCACTAAGCCGGTCAACCGGAGTTCTCAAGTAGACAGACAGCTCGTCGGAAACACTTTCTTCGGTCTTGTTTGATTTCCAGTTTCTTTGACCTAGTTTGTGATGATCGGTCCAAAGACTGAAATCTTACAATGTTTTGTCTTAATCAGATTCTGTTCGCTTTTCTTCCAGCTCCCTCTTCATCATATAGCATTTGCACAAGCCATCGGGTGTTCAAAATGTGGTTTTTTGAACCGTGGGTCCAATAAGGTCGCGATAGCTAAAGACGAAACTTGTTCGATAGCACCCATCCGTTTGTTGATTTCTTTTAGGACGAGCTTATGTACTTCCATCACTAAAGGTTCATCAGTCTCAACTGATTTGAGTTTTGAAAGCATGCAGTGCACTAAAGGGATCACTTTATTGCTGGTACAATATTTATCCCCAGATATTTCTTTAGTTGCTGCTTCAAGTGGGTGTAGTATGCTAAGAAGAAATGACGCGATATTTAATTCCAAACGAATCAGCATTGGAGGTGTTGTTTTATGACAAATCAATATATCACTTACAACATTATTAAGCTCCAAAAATCTTTGAATCATATAATATGTGCTATTCCAGCGTGTTGGCAGGCCTTGTATTAACTTTATTTCAGCACTTACTGACTTTCTCAAATCGTCGCTTGCCAAACAACTGTGTTTAAAGAAAGTAACAATAATCTTTATTTTTGACAATATATTTTCTAAGTCAGGTATTTTGAGAATATTTTGAGCAACTAAATTAAGTGTGTGAGCGAAACAAAGGATGTGCTTCTTCTTTCCAAATCCTAATTCCACAGCTTTTACCATATTCGGGGCGTTACAAGTAACGACCACAGAGACTTTGTCCGTATCAAATCCCCAATCGTTACAGGTCTTAAGGAGCATGTCTGCTATATATTCCGATGAATGACTTTCATTGAGTTGATAAACTCCTAATGTCATTGATTCGAACACTATTTCTAGACCAAAATGCGCTGTGACACCCAAAAATCTGCGCATCTGCATGTCTGACCATATATCACTTGCTAATGTGAGGTGTTCAATATTTGAGAGTTTTGATTTTATTAATGTTGCCAAGGCGTCATACTTGTCATCAAGCCACCGTGTCACAGTTGCTCTGCTGGGTATTTTATAATGAGGAGCAGTAACTTTAAACAAATTTTTGAAGCCTACGAGGTACTTTTAGCCTTGCACTAAGGTGTACTTCCGCCCTACACTGTCGGGAAATTTCATGTCAACTGTAATTTTTTGTTGTTTTATCTAAATTAAATTAAAAGAAAAATGTGATGTGATTTTGTAGGTAACGAAATAAAATATAGCAATACAATTTCCTGTTTTTTGTTTTGCTTTAAAACCAATCATATCGCGTAGTTTTTCTTGTTTTATGCTAGTTAAAAGAAAAAAACTAATGTTATTTTGTAGGTGACAAAAATAACGTATAGCGACACAATTTTCCAGGTTTTGTTTTGCATTAAAACTAATCGTGTTGCATACGTATTTGTTTTTATTTTTATTTTTCAAGTAAAAATATGTAATTTGATATTTTAGGTGACAAAAATAATTTATAGTAATACAATTTTCTGTTTTTGTTTTGCTTTAAAACTGATTCTATTGCGTCGAAGAAACGCATGTGTTCTTTCGATGTATCGAATGAAAAACATCGATGCATCGTTAAACATCGAAAGTAAACGATGCATCGGATTGATTCGATGCATCGAATAGAAAACATCGATGTTTTCGATACATCGATGTATATCGAGCATCCCTAATACATTCACACCTAACGGTAAAAATAACTTCTGCTGGGAGACCTATCACTGACGCCAATAGTTCAGTAAAACTATTAGCGCGCTGAAAGTTACTGGATCTGTTCGTCTTCTAGTCGTGATGAGGCCATGATTTCAATAGATACTTGTACAACAGTGAGAACGCATTACACTTGATAGCCGCCCTCATAATCATGTTCACGAATACAGACACGTAAGGGTACAACTGCATACTGTATGAAGCTCTACTTCTTTCATATTGTCGACAAGTATAGTGCAAACAGGAAACCTTTCTTCTTCATCGCCTTTCAATGGTCAGTAATAATCTATAATGTCGATAACAAATCAGCAAACTAATGAAACAACAAATTAAATGTTGGTGGGATGCTGTCAAAATTCCGTTTTTCTGAGTAACTGTATTCGTCACCGTAAAATTATAGATATGATACTTAAAAATTAATATTTCATGTAACATGCACCAGAAACATCAAGTCATAAAATATACCTAAAATGAAGAGAATTTAGATTATTGGTGTGCGAAATACTTCTAGATATAAATCTGTTGGTGGGCTGTTTCTGTCTGTATGTGTATGTTACCGCCTGCTGCCATGTTTCGTATATCACTTCCAAAGAATTACACTTTCTGATAGGTGCAAATGCACCCTCCACCACCCACTTTTAGTGAATCGCGGAGTAATAATAATAATTACGCAAAAACAACCAATCCGATTTAGATGAGTTTTCACGGTTTGAAAGCTTATGGTCTATGTTAAAACTTATGCTATGTCTTATCACCCTATGCGAAGGATGCAAGAATTGATAATCTATTAATAGTCTGAGCAGTTGTGCGCCACAGATTATATCACACATAAACACACCTTTTTTTTAACTTCAAAAGGTATCAACCAAAGATCACACTACATCAAATATAAACATTCCACTGTTTTGATTTTGCTAATATTGTTTCAACTACGTAACTTTGGTAATTTATTTCTTAAGTTCTACTGCGTATTGGTTGCAATAATTAAACTTTCAATATGCCATGTTTAAATAGATTTGAACTTTGGGCTTTAATTACTAAAAATTGTGACATTTTCATTACGATAAAGATTACTAAGAAGCTACATTACAAACTACAGATAGAATTGTAATTAAAATTTCCTATGTCACCCAAAATAAGAAAGTAGCTGTGATAAAGGAATGTTCTTGCATAACACCCAAGTTTTTTTTGCATCTCTGCGTTAATAATTGCAAGGGTGAAGCTATGAGCAAATGTTAGTTGTTTTATATATTTCCTTACTGTTACATAAAATAATTGTTTCATTTGACTGAGTTTTGTAAAACTTAAACATTTATCTTCACATTTTGTTATAAGTGCACTGTGTAATGGTTTGGAATATAACTGAAGCTTTTGGAGTACGATATGGTAGTAACGAATAATACATCAGGAATAGTCAAATTTTGCTAATTTGTTCCAGAAACGAAACATGAACCAGGTAATATTATGTTCAGTGCTTAGCACAGATAGTAAGGAATGTTACTAATGATCATGTTTGTGAATGGTAACATACGACTAGTTTCGCTAGTGTCACATTAATTTAAAGATTCCTCAATCAATACATTCCACAAGTTCTTCTTTATGGTTACCTCTTTCCCGATTGTTTCCACAACCTTGTCCATCCTGTTCTTTCTCAGTGAATTTGTAGCTTCGCGCCCTCTCACGTCTAGATCCAGTACCAGTACACTTGTTGCTACTGTTAGTGATGTTGTTGCCATGGGTGATCAAATTAACACGCTGAGTTCTGAGGTACCCCCAACGCGTGTTCCAGCAGGTGACGGAGAAGGGTGCGCACTACCTGGACTGGACGGGCGTCGCGGAGCGCCAGCGGCCCCACAAACGCGGCGGCAGCCTCAAGTTCGAGCCGGACGCCGGCTCCGGGCCCCAGCAGGTGCTGCCAGAGTACCGCGAGCGCTTCGTGGAGTTCCCCTCCGTGGTAAGACCTCCGCCCTCCACGCGAGCGCTTCACAACTCGCTCAAGCTGGAGGGCGACCTGCTCGTCGAGACGGAGAAGCGGGCCCAGTTCGTCGACCACTACTCGCCGCTGATGGGTCGCCGCCAGCATCAGCCACCTCCCGGGGGGCGGCGCGGGAGGTGCAGCCGGGGGCGGGTTGGAAGCGCTCGCCAATATGCCGCCAGCCGGCAAGCGCACAGAGGACCAGGCCACCAGGGACCACATGGTACAGTACCAGCACTGTAAACTTGAGTTTCTCAAGAGGTGATATTCAAAAACAGATCAAAGTGTACGGTTTGCGCATAGTTATACTCAATAATCTGGTAAAGAATAAGTTGAATTCGTCGTGTTATTTGGGTTGATAGCCCTACTAAACTTTTATTCTTCCGAGATGGTTACAAGCAAGTATGTACAAGGTCAGCTCCGTGAATTTTGAACATCTTCCTAAGGCGGAGTAATGCTGCAACGTAATCATCAAGAGTATCAAGACGGATGGTCTGATGAATATAAAACGACTCACCAGCTGAGTCTTGGCTTTCCGGGTAGCGCCGCGTCATATTTCTTGTAGCCGACGTTTCGACCCTCATTCTGTGGTCTTCTGCCCTGGAAAAAGACCACAGAATGAGGGTCGAAACTTCGGCTACAAGAAATATGACGCGGCGCCACTCGGACAGCCAAGAATCAACTGACTCTGACCGCGGAAGCCTACGATTACATTCGACTCATCAGCTGTTTCTACCATCTTGATCATGTGACTCGTGGCACCCGTTGGTTGTGACTGTCTTGACTGACCTACCTCGTATCCCTTGTAACCCAAGGACGCCACGAGACACCTGATGAAGGTAGCAGAGGCAGCTGTCAAAATGTTGTGTTTTCACAACTCCATTCGTCTGTTCACTCTGATAGATTTTAGTTCTGTATCGCTTACTATGCTATGATTCTGTCGACATTGAAGAAGGACTTAGTACTAGATAGACCAACTATGGACGAATTTTCGTTTTGTAGTTATATTGTCTAGATCCCATTCTAGTCCACAATAACCATTGGTAATATATTAGCGAATAATATCACATTACCGGACATCTGCTACAGTCTTGTTAAGTTCCTCATTACGTTCTTGAAAATCCCACCCTCAGGCTTTCTACTAAAACAATACAAGTCATCGAGCCCTAAATTTCGGCTTTGACGGGGTTGGAATCTTATGTCATTTTCAGTGGTTCCCCGATACTGTTTTACGTGAGTACAAGGATGCACCTCCAATGAGCCGGATAAACATGATTATATTGTATTCAGATAATCGCTTATAGATCCTTTATAAGTAATTCATTCGCACAACACAGGCCATATGATGTCCTCGACACTGTTACATTAGCGCTCAGTATGCCGATAAGGTTCTTATCTTGCTAGCACCAAGTATACCGTTGACTAGGCGTGCACGACAATTTTGCATTTGCACTGTTACCAGAGAGATTATCAGATAGTCACAAAATTAAACTCTTACAATAAGAGATTGGTATCAGTAGTATTAAAAACCATTTACCTGCGTTTGCTAAATTACTTTGGGAAACAAAGCCAGGATAGCTATTTATTTGGTTTTCTTGTTGAATGTGATTTAAATTGATCCATAGACAACAGGTGGCGGGAGCCTTAAAACCTCTACTTGATTTATTCTTCAGGTACTGTTTGTATATGGATGGTAAACCGAGAACCCCTAGAGGTGCGCCAGTTGATCGTAGGGGGTTGGCGACAAGATTTCCGTAACGGCGGACTGGCTTTCTTCTTGCGTATAACACGCACAATCCTATTATATAAAACGCTAACGTGGCGTCTGCGTGCGTCGTCTATAGCTGCTTCTCCTATTGGCTAACGAACGGCCAATCATCAACCACCATATTACGTTCGTACCACCATCTTGCTTTTCGTTTATTTACAGCTAGACGCTGAAATTCATATAAGGAGAAGGAGATTCAATATTTGCGCTTTTTTTATCCGTATCAGTTAGACACAGAAATTGAGAAGGGGATTCAATATTTACGCTACTTTATCTGCATCAGTTATGAGCATAACCTAAGAATTTTTTTGGCAGAAGGTAAGAAGCAATGAAGTTTATTAAAAACTAGGAGAAATGTACATAATGCGAAATGTATTTGTCACATAAATAACAGTTACCCGTTTACGAAATTATAGTCTCCGTAATCTAAAGTGAAATGCATTTTTTTATTTTAAAATTCTAACAAAATACGATAATCTAACGAGAATAACGTATTCGTATAACTAAAGATATCATTAAGAATGACTTATTCGTTTCTCCTTATAAGCTTTTCCATAATAAATTCCTACTACCATTATATATGATACCCTTAGTTTTTTGATACATGTGTTAGCTATTAAATGAGATTTAAGATCACTTTTTTATCAGATTTAAATCATCAAGGATATGACACTCGCAATTCAACAACGATATTATTGCCGCAAAATAGCAGTGAGCAGTGATATAATAAATACTGAGAGTAGAGGAAAAAAATTAATACCAGGCAATTATATGTCACAAAGTTACAATTATTACGTTCTATTAAATTTACATATTGCTTTTTATTTATCTACGACAACCAGATGCAGAAATTAATGTAAGGAGAAGGGTTTTCATTATTTACGCTATTTTACCTGCCTCAGTTGTAAGCACCAGTTTAAACCGTAAACTAAGAATTTTTTGGCACACGATAAGAAACAATGAGGTTTATTAAAAACTCAGAGAATCGTACATACGTAATCGCGACATGTATTAGTCAAATAAATAACAGTTATTTGTTTTCGAAATTGTAATCTCCGTCATCTAACGTAAAATGCATTTATTTATGTGAGATCCTAACCAAGTGCTCTGATAATCTAACCAGAGTAACGTATTCATATAACGAAAGATATAATTAAAAAAGATTATTTTTCTTACAAGGTTTTTCAGAATGAATTCCTACTACCACAATAGGTGATACCCATCATTATTCATTTGAGGGTAATAGAGGCTATGATTTTCGAACGCAATATTACTGGAGGTTGTGGTTAAGTTTACGAGAATCGCAACTGACACATTTTGTTACAGCATAATTCACTCTGAAACGAGTTTTACAAACCAATTAAACTGCTTTCATAAGCGCCATGTTAATAAATGTATTAATTAATGCTGGTGGAAGTAGTTTCATATTTAACGTGCTGAATTGTGCCTGGACCAGGAATAAAACTGATATTACATGGATAGCAAAAGTTTTTGGAATTCCTAATCTGATTTTATTTAATTGGTTCTTTACTTCCGGCGTCATTAATTCAGTAGAAGTTACTACTGTATGGCTATGTGAACGGCAAATGAAATATGTAGAACTTTGCAAAATAAAGGTCATTAGTATTATGTAATATCAGTTCCGTTTAATTAACCAACTGCAAAAAAAATGAGCTGCCAGAATATTGCGTTCAAACCGTCATTTTTGACGGGCTCGAAGCTAGTGGTGAATATTGCTATTGCTAGTATGAACTTTAAAAAGAAAAAGAAAAAAAAGTCGCAGTTTTTTCTCAAGAAGTTTCTTTAGCGCCTGGGACTTTTTATAGGGGTACGTGCCCCTAAAAGTTTGAGAAACACTGTTCTAAATTGTTTCAATGTGTGCGTTAACACAATACGGAATACTATATATCAATAGAAAACATGAAAGTCTAAGCACCAAACTAAGAAAAGCTGCATTCTTTGTTTTCTTTCCACATTATCAGGGAATGCTTCATTGTTCTGCTGAACAGATTTCCATAGCTCATTGAAGCCAATTTGGATATAGAAAACACTACCTGCAAGTCACACTCGCAAACAGCACTGTCAGTATATAGCGTATCTAAAATACTGTGATAATTAAATAACAAGAACAAATATCCATATACTGATGTGTATTCTGTACCATATTTTCTACTACTTTCTATCAACCCCTTCCTCC
This sequence comes from Vandiemenella viatica, assembly GCA_031002005.1. NCBI lineage: Eukaryota > Metazoa > Arthropoda > Insecta > Orthoptera > Morabidae > Vandiemenella > Vandiemenella viatica. The sequence continues at coordinate 370,114,960 of CM061920.1, read as the reverse complement.
CTCCCACTCTTGACCGAACTACGCAGTTTCTAGCTAACTAATGAATTTATTTAATACTGCTAACATGATTTCAGCAGAGCTGATTTCTAACTTATATGTTATAAACTTGACTTGAATATCACGCTAATATTCGCGTACAAAATTTTTTTCCGTCTGTGTCAGGGTAACAGCCAACCCCGCACACTCAAACCCTTACTTGTCATCTCCATAAAGATTGGAAAACCAGGTTTTCACCAACATGGTATGCCCGACTAGGCTTTTCATCATAGAAGAATGAATCCTAATATTTATCCTTGGCCACTTTTTAAAATGTTTTTATTAACTCGCTTTGAGCTTTGTCTGTCCGGGTGGAATTTAGTAATTGATTTAAACTTACTTCTCGATGAGCTAGAGACTTGAAATTTTGACCATAGCTCAGAACTGGATGACAATGCATGAAAATGGGAAAACTTGTCCGGAAAATTTGAAAATTCAGGGAAACTGAAAGTACTCTTTTCTATGGACTGATTTGGCTAATTTTTTAAAAAAAATTTGTAATAGTCCGAATTAAGATTTAAGTTAATGAAAAATTGGAAAATTCGGAAGAAACTGAAAGTCTGTTTTCTGTTTACCGATTTGGCTGTTTTTTTTTTCACTTTTCATAATAGTCCGAATATGGTTTTTAAAGAAGGAAAAATTGGAAAAGTTGCCTGGAAAATTCGGGAAAACCTGAAAGTACTTTTTTGTGTGGACCAGTTTAGATAATTTTTAAATGTCTTTGATAATCCGAATAAGGTTTTCAAAGAAAAAAAATTGGAAAAGTTGAGCAGAAAATAGCAAAATTCGGTAACAGCTGAAATTACATTTTCTAGGGACCGATTAGGCTAATTTTTTTATATGTTTGTAGTAGTCAGAATAATGTTTTTAGGGAAAGAAAAATTGGAAATGCTGCCTGAAGATTTCTGGCAGAGCTAAAACTGCTTTTTTCTATTGGATTTTTGTTTGAATTCCAGCGATGGATATGCTTAATTCTTTTATGTTTTGTTTCTTATTTCCCTGGCTTGGAAATAACTCAATTGAATGTTTTGTATTAAAAAAAACCTAGAATTTGTAGCATGTCTCTGTGATTATGTCATCAAAGTATTTAAAATAATTTACAAATTTTCACTCACATAACCCTAAAAGGCAGAAAATAATAATAAAATAAAAAAACTTTTATTGTACCATGTTTTTGCAACGGACTAAAAAGTATAAAATAATTTCTCTAATCCTCATGAAGGATGAAACCACATACAGATTTCTAACTTCTAAATTGTCCTGAAAATTTATACTTGGAAATTTTTGATAGCTATTAAAATAGTTGTTAGTCTGGTGACGAAAAACATTGGGCGCATGGAATACAAGAATGGTAGAGAGTAGTTATCAATGAAAGAACTTATTTATCAGTTCACATTATTTGCGGTGCAATAAAATTGTTAGTAGAGCTGTTAATTGATCAATTATATGTTGCATGCTCCCGGTCTTTTCCGTCACAAATCTTACAAGTATTTTAATAGCTACCAAAAATTTCCAAGTATATATTTTCAGGAAAATTTAGAAGAAGTTAGGAATCTGTATATGGTTTTATCCTTCATAAGGATTAGATAAATTTTATACTTTTTAGTCCGTTGTAAGAACATGGTACGTTAAATAGTTTTTTTATTTTTATATTATTTTATGATCACAAGGCTGATTGGTAAAGCTAGAGCTACTGTAAACGGAATGTGTGCTTGCAGGAAGAGCGGCGGTTGCTACGACTACAGCAACAACGCCAGCAGCGGCAGCTAGAGGAAGAACAGCGCGAGCAGCAGGCCCGGCTGATACAGCTGCAGCGCACGTTGGCTGCGGGCAGGCTGCCGCCAGCTACTCAGCCTCTCGACCCCGTCTTCCCTGCCACAGGGCCCTCCTTCAGGGACTCGCAGCCGCGCCGCCAGAGCTCCACAGACCACCAGGCGCTGTCCAGGACCGTCAGCGTGGAGTCGCCCACCGCGCGCCGCCGTCTGCATCGGAGACCCTCGCAGCAGCAGCCGGCAACACCGCCCACTCCCCGCAGGGCGCCGGGCAGCCCAGCCAAGACACCACCCACTCCTCGAAAGGCGCGCCCCACTACCGCCAAGTCACCGCCGGCAACCCCCACCAAGTCCCCGCCGCCCAAGGTAATGCCAGCTTCCACACTTAGAGAATCCGCTGTATAAAAACATTTACGATTAAACTCCTCCATAGATTACTAAATAGGTATTTGCTTGTAATGTTTTTAAGTGGCATCAATGAGTTCAAATTTAGCAAAAGTCAGCAAAGAGATAAATCGAAAAGAATTATTGACAAATAATTAATTACACAGGGATACAACATACAATTTATTACAAGGAACTTGTCTGCAATTTAACTAAAAAAAATAGTTACCCATCATTAATGTTACTATGAGAATACAGTTTAAAAAGTATGCTTCTAAAGAACCCCACTACTAGTTAAGACACAGCAGCAATTTAAGGACTGATCTTTGTAACTAGATAATTTGATAACTTCTTATTTTAAAGCTATGCACTGTCCATCGTCTATAGCAGGACATATAGTGGGTATTTCCCAACACAATTGACTATAGGAAATTAGAAACACTGATACTATATCTCCGCATTATTACATGTTGGTCTTACGGTTAGCTCGTTGATTTATTCATTTTTATTGAAAGTTACAACTCTGTGTTGTTTGCACCTGTTTACACCTGGGAAAACAGGTAATTTATGTTGTACTTCATGGCAGCCAAAATACTGTAGTTCCTCGATGATGTGTTTCAGTACCAAGCATGCTAAAGACTGAAGGCAGCCTTCCTTATGGAGTTAACCGCCTGATGTCTATCTGCAGTTTACACAGGCAGAAAGTTTTGGATGTTGGAGTGACTCAACATATTAAACGTAATGTAGGCTCCCCTTGGAAATAGAGCGGTTGGTAGCTCCCTGATTAAGATTCATGCCTTTAAATTCACTATCCCACGATCTAATTCCAGTTTGGACACGAAGAAGCACAGACATTGTTTATACTAGCGACACGTCTGTGCTCCGTGGTTTTTTATCCAACGTTAAACCGTAGGTCGAACCAAGGCAGAGGGACAATGCGTTGCGAATCCAAACCCTGTAACTTGGCGGTCAAAGCCATCATGGATGTCCCACCTAACAATGTCTTACACTTATTTATTATACTTGTATCTTAAACCAACGTCTTGTTGCTCAGCAGGACAAGTATGTGAAGTATGCCTTGCCGGACTGTACTGGTAATTACTTAACATGCGACTATCTCTTACACACTAGAAATTTGAGACAGCAAATAGGAGATGATTGCAGTTTCTTGAAAAAGAAAATCAGGTATAAAATTATAAATCCGAAGTGTCGACGATAAGGGGCATACAGAATTATGTAACACCTGCTGTGAAAATAGATCAATACGAAGGTGGTGTTTAAAAAATACTGTTCTGATATCTGCAGGTATATGGGAGCTGTTTTTTCCCTGCCTTTCCAAAATGTGGCTTTTATCAAATTTTTTTACAACAATCTCGGAGGAGGTCAGCAGCTACCACCAGCTAAAGTTATATATATAAACTGAAATTAACTGTTTCCAGTTTGATGTTATCTGCGTGGATGCTTGTACCTGACTCGGGTGTTAACCTACACACTAGTTCTGAAGCTACAAAATGACGAATTGAAATATTGGTACCTCAGAAAGTATCATTCTGTATGTGTGAGGTAGATTGGTTAATTGTAACGATTATCATCGTAATCTGTATTTTTAAAATTTAAATAATTGTAATAAATGACAGTAGGGTTGAACAAAATTTATGTTTCTACTTTGCCTTTTTAACTTACCATTAGTTCTCAAAACTCCATTTCCAGTTGAGTTTTAATAAATCTTTACAGAAACACTATAATTTTCCTACTGCTTCTTCCGAGCGGACCTTGAAATGAATAGTAATGCGTTGACCCTTTTTCCCCGTAACACCAAAGCATAAACGTTTGTAATGTATTATCTCTGCAATCTTTATCGTAAATGATATTCAACAATTTCGTTATGCTTATAGGTACGTTAATCTTTGATGTAGTAGCTTTATTAAGGTTTTTCGTGTATTCAACACAATAAACAGGAAGAAATATGAAAACAAAGTTATATAGTCAATAAATTTTAATAGAACTCCACGATTGGCGTGTTTATCTGTATTGTAGCGAAATCTTTGGTGGGTATCTTGTAAATGGGTGTTATCTGACATTAAGTGTGCTCTGTGGCGGCTTTCTGTTCTCTAGACGAACTAGTAATCATTTCTCGTTCCGTTCAGTAAAGTCGTAAGATATACCACAGATTTTCAGCTAAACTATAAGCCTACCATATCCAAATCGATTCGGTAGATACAGCCCGCTGACAGACTTAAAATAGTTTAGGTACTCATGGTCAATAACATAAGTTGATTTCTTCAGCGCGCGCCTTCGAGGGTAGGCAGCCCCGCGAGGCAGTCAAGACGCCGGTCGTCTTCGCCTTCGCCAGCGGTTCAGCAAGAGGAGGGCGCCCCAGCGGACAACAGGGTCGACACGCAGGCTAAAGACACGGAGGAGGCCGCCGTCAACGAAAAGCAGCAGCAACAAGCCCAGCAGCAGCAACAAGCTCAACAGCAGCAACAATCACCCACTCAACAGCAACTGCTGACCGTGCCAGACAGGTAACAAGCTCTAAACGAGTAGGTAAGCCGCTATTCCGGGTGCTTAGAGTAGAAGTACACAATTGCAAACACTAGGCAGCTGTTGATGACTAGGCTTCGGATCTTAATGACCAAAAAAATAGAGAAATATACAGGCAAATAGGACCTTAAATTCGGGTAAATAAGACCGAAATATAACAAAATATGACCAAACATTTAAATTTACTATACATCAAAACATGCTCAAGTATACATTAATTTTATCTAGTAATGTTGCTTTCATGTAGCCATCATAATTTGCTTCCTTCCACTGAGCGCACCATTGGATGATTAAATTTCAAATCTCTTTGCTGAAGTCGCTTAAATTTCATATAATTTCCTGAAAAGAACCTTTCATCTATAATAAAATATTCCTCTCCAAATTCCTTTGTGTAATTACGTAACTTTGCACTTCAAGAAAATTTGTTTTCTGTGTAGCGGTACTCACTGATTCACTGCAGATTTAACAATGACTGAGGATTATTTTCAAAAGTGTTTCATTGAGACATTGATTTATGCAGATCGACACAAGCATGCTGCTGCTGCATTGTCGTGATTAGAAGGCGGGCGGAACATTACATTTAGAGAGTGACAATAATGTATAACTTAAATTCTTGAATGGTGAATTCTGACCAATTCAGTGACAGATTAGTTTTTTTCCTCCAATGTGTAAGAGGAGTACAGTTCTGTGAATACTTATCTTAATTTACTCTCATCTACATCTAGTGAATTCCCGGTATTACCATATTTTTTCTCAAAATATGACCATATTACCGTAAGTAATATGATCAAAATTAGGAAAATGGCACGAATATGCATTTATACCCTATGTAAAATACATTTAAATACAATCAGAAACTTTTAATCAGTGTTTAATTCAGCATTACAGCTCAATAAGAAGGCAGGAAAAAAATATGACTTGTCCTAAAGATGACATAAAGGATGTTGTCATGAACTGCTGGATTCAGTTATTGGTGTGATACAACAAATGTATAAGTGAACAAAGTGACTGAGGAGAAGTGAAAAATGGGACAAATCTGCAAATTTTTGTTTTGGGCAGTTAGATTTTTCAGCGATGGTTACCGTAAAAGAAAATTGGAAACTAATTTGGTGAAAGAGCTGGTTTAGGAGTCGATGCTAAGCAGGAGACAGATGAACTGAATGTGGTGTGTATACATGTTATTTCGTGATCAGTTCTCAATGGATATTGAGAAAAGAATGAGTAAGTAGCACGCTGAAGATTAGAATGGCCATGATTATTAATTACAGTAAAAAAAACTGGGAAGAAAATTTTATTAATAGGTAAGGGCGTCAGGGACGGGTATAAATTTACCTAAAGTAGTGACAGAATATAAAGTAAATATCAACGTATTACAGAAGTAAATTTTGTAATGAAATTTGTATCGGAACAAAAGCATCATCAAACTTTACAATTATTCATCCCTCTCTGTAACCTGTAACATTACCCAACATGTAACTGACAGATAATACTGGTGTATATATTTAGCATGATAGCCACTTTGTTTGCCAGGGATGTTGAGCGGCCTCCACCGCCGGAGAAGCCAGTGGACATAGGACCCATCGGTGGCACCATGGACCGTCGATTGACAAAGCTGAAACCTGCTCCTCGGCCAGGTATGCGGCCCGCTGGTCCTGGAGACGTCTACAAGGCTTTCCATGTCCTCGAGAAGCCAGAGAAAACCGTTACTTTCGAGATGGACGTCCGACCACCCACAAGGGGTCGTAGGTAAGTGGCTAACATGAGAAATATGTTTTGCAATAGTACTGGGGACATCACGGGACACAGCAGTGCACATGCCAAGTCAATCCGTAAGTGGCAATACCATCTCCTCTTTTCTCAAAGTGATTCAGACAATATTTGTACCTTAGTATCTATGTCTCAAAACTTTTATGTGTGTAGAAGTCAGCAGACTCTACAAATGCAATAAATGTTTATTCCAAAACCAAGGATAAAAAGTGCAGAACCTACATACCCAAGTTTTTATGGCTCGTTGATGTCGAGGTTATTAGAGGCAGGATGGGACTGAGGACAAAGAACGGGAACGAGTTTAGCCATGGCCTTTTGAACGAAGCATTGTGGCATTCGCCTGGAGTGATTTGGGGAAAACATGGAATCCTCAAATCTAGATGCCCAGACAGGAACTCATAGCAGCTTCCTACCAAATGTGAGGCTAGAATACACACCCAATAGTGATTTTAGGAGGCTAAAGAAGTTGGTATGAAGGAAACACAACACAGTTAAAAGATAACAAGGTAGGAAGGAAAACATGAAATAATTAAACAAAGAATTAATAGCAGCACAGGAGAAAGCTAAAGATTGGTTTTTGAGGAATATAATGGCTACAGGGGACCACTGAATTAAACACCTAGAAATTTCTATGGTTGTGTTAGAAAACTGAGGAAAAGGGAAGGTATTTAGACATTATTGTTAATAAGGGTAGAAGAGAAATTAGTGAGGATTTGCAAAAGAATAACTGTTGTAATGATATCATTAGGGACTATAATCCCAGGAGAGGTGGATACATATAAGAGGGGAAGCTTCTCCATATAACTAGAAATGAGCAGGTTAAAAGATCCAGCAGATATTATGAAAGAACAAAGAAAGTTAAAAGCCATATATTGGAGCCAGTGTGGATAATATTGCAACAGATGTATTAAAGATAGGTGGATACAGTATTATACCATAGCTTGTAATATTATTTAGATTGAGTCTGGAGACTTGCTGCTCACAGGGGAATTGATAGAAGAACCAGGCAAATACAACTGAAAATTACCGGCCAATGAGTTTGACTTCATTTTTAAGCAAATTAATGGAGAGATTGATATGCAACCTCATCAGATGTTCTAAAACATCTGTTTAACAGTGTAAATAATCGTTTGTTGGTGACTGCTGGGCGATTGTGAACTTAAGCACGTGAACTCGCTACAGATAGGTTAATTCTCTTTTAAATATGATAACACTTATCCAAGTTGAAAAATTCTGTTTTACTGGGTTAACTAATTAATGAAAATGATAGTTGCTATACACTGATATTTTGACCCACCCAATGAAAGGTTTCGGACTTCGTTTAAACTTATTTTCTACAATGCGGTCGCCACAGTTGGATTCGACGTAATTTCAAGCAATTTATCAATCCTAGGTATAGTTTAAACATTTAATACTGTACGGGGTATTATACCACCAGGGGCGACGACTTTTATAAAACCTCGTGGGTGCTCATACTCATTTGATGACCTTTTTTTTTTTGGCATGGAGTAAAATATGCTACTTTTTATCATGGAAATATTTAGCGTTCCAAGTAAATTAAAATATAAAAACCTTCAAAATTCGTCACAATCATAAACGAAGTCGCAGGCCCCAACTACTCTTACACAACAGTACAAATCGCATTTCAATCTGTCCAGTAGATTTAAAATTGTAAACGAACAAAGTAGGAAAGAAAGATTCTTCGTTTTCTAATTTGTGTTTCAGTCCGAAACGTACTAACCTTGATTAAAATAGGTTGGGCCTATTTGACGCGAATAACAAAAAGATTTTCAAGTTAATAAGAATAATATATCTATATATATAAAGATTAATGTATATATGTATGTTTGTTTGTTCTTCATACAAATTCACAGTTTTCATCTGATCTCGATGAAACTTTGCACACTTATCCTTTGAAACAACGATAAAAATACTGTCTACATTTGGTTGAAAAATTATCTGTATAAATAATACATGTCGTCTTATAATTTCGAAAAATTATTGAACGACGATAGACAGACGCGTTGGAAGTCTAGGTCTCTGAAATGCCTTTCGATACAGCGGTCAGGTAGCTTACTGATGTTTGGATCGTGGTCTCCGTTTCAAATCTCAGTGGAGGCATAGATTTCTAAAAATTGTTTTCGAATGTAAGAGCCACACCTGGACCGTCGGTTATTCGGATTGAATGTTAAACTGTAGATATCACAAATTTAGGGATGCAATGCGAGGCAAATCGTAGATAGTCTTGCTATGCTGTAGCTGATCACTTTGTTATTTTGATCCCTCAGGAGTGATTCGCAGTCAGTGTGTAATAATACTATAAATGTGGAAGTAAGTCTCTGTCTTTTTGTTACGTTTTGACGACTAAATTCCCATACCGATATTGACGGAATTTTACAAGAAAATCTGTAATGAGGGCGCAGGACATTTTTTTTGGTATTGATTAACAGTTGTAGTCACGAAATTTTAAGAACTTATCGAATGGTGACAGAGAGACGGATGTGTGTGTTACTCTGTAATGTTACGTCGCTTGCTCAAGGTGTGCTTCTCGCTCATTATGTTAGTGTATAATTTGTTAGTAAATTTAGTTGAGAGAAAAAACTATTATTTAGTATTGATGTAGATTTTGTCTGTCCTATTGCTTTGTGTCTGCTTAAATGTTTCTGGCACCAGTTTATTTTGCCTTCTTTTTTGACATGCCTTTCGGGCGTAAACTGGCCTAAGTTGTGACTCTAGCAGAGCACGAGTAGCTAAAGTTATTAGAACAGAAGAATCGGATGCTCATGCTGAAGAAAGAAGAAAAGACCAATCTGAAATAAACCTGCACTTAGTTAAAACACCCCCCCCCCTTTTCCCACATTCCGTCACCTTCGTTTTTTTCTGTTTTTAAATAAATTCGAAATTGATTCTCTTCAAGAGACAGGTTCGACCGTAGAATAATATAGTGATGGCTTTCCTGTCATATTATGCCGACTCGGTGTTGTTTGGGACCAATCCTTTGTTACCCACAACTTTCTATATTCAATTCTGGCAAAGAAATTCTTAATCCACACGTACGAAGTCGCGGGTATCAGCTAGTAACTAAATATTTGTGTACTCCGAATATAAATCACAACTTTACTATTGATTTGATTTGAGTCCGCAAGGATCGCTCTCGGGAACAAAACCGAGGGTGGTAGGTGAGTGGTTAACTCTCTGGCCTCGCTTTCGGGAAGACCACTTCGAATCCCCGTCCGGGCATCCAGATTTGGATTTTCCATGGTTTCCCAAATCACTTCAGCCGAATGCGGGGATGCTTCATTCATAAAGGCCATGGCCGAATTGCTTCCCGTTACGAGTGCAACTAGTAATTAATATACAGATACAAAGGCAAAGGAAAAAATATTATAAATGATGCTAGATTTAACAATAAATAAGGGATACCTATCATAGTAATAGACATCTAAAAATTAAAGCATTACATTAACAGTGTTAATTATAATCTTTTATTAGCTGGAGATATTTATGCTTACCTACTTAATATTCACAGTTTTACTAAGAATTGTGTGATCAACATTAATAAACCTTTTTAAGAAGGAACATTTAATAATCTATATAATTATGTCAATTTTTCAATGCAAACTTATTTTTTTAATTACAGCTGTATTGATTAATGTATCAGTGATTTTTTGAAGGTCCAAATCATCCACTCATCCTTGGTTTACGGGCACTACCATGAGATCATTCAATCTTTGTTGAGTCATAGTACTCCTTAAATAACATTTCCTGAAAATAACCGTTTTGAGATGCATGCCGATACTTGAATACTTAAAACGATTTTTAACAATTTGATAACATCATGTGTTATATCTTGGATAGATCTAAAATGCCAAATTATATATTAAAAAAATTTTCACGTTTTTAAGTCTGATATTTTTTGTTCGTGCAATATCTAAAAGAATGTTACGATGAAGAACCAAACGATCCACATCTCTGTAGAACTCTTTCAAATAATTGCTGCTAGTACCATTTTTATCCGGAAAAAATAGATCCACTTTACTCAAATATGTCATGGCACTTTTTGTAAAGTGCTGGTCACTACAACCTATGACTATCTAAAATTTCAAAATAATTTTTTTGATAAAAGTCATCTGGTGATGAAAATTAGTGCAGTTCACTTGATGAGTCGTCCATCTTTTGCGTATCCTACTTATTTTTGAAGTTGTTATTGTTGATCATAGGTCAAGAGTCGATTTCCAAAAGCTTTGAAAGTTTTCGTCAGTTCTTTGAAATGATATAATGTGCTTGATAGAATTACTGTACAGCTTTTTGCAAATGCAAAGAAATCATCTTCAAATTTTAATTTGGAGCTTCCAAATAACTGAGCATTTCTATCAGAAGATTAATAATAAAAAAGATATTTAAAAGGTGAAGACTTTAAAAACTATTTTGCTTTCGCTCCGTGGCGTCTTGTTTCTAACTTTTTGTGTCGTTCAGTGAACATAGCCAGTGGCGTAGCTAGGTCAACAGGGGCCCCGGTGCAAAAAATTTATTTTGGGTCCTCAGGCCAGACGGGCGACCTTTTTTTTTTTTTTTGCTTTGTGTGCTGGTAGGGGCCCCCTGAACTGAGGATGGGGGCCCTTGAATAGTTCTTTAGGGGCCCCTGAGCAGTGGTTGGGGGCCCCCCTGCGCAGCGAGGGCCCTTAGTGAGGGGCTCCTGTGTTCTGAGAGGCCCCTTAGACGACGGTAGAGCTAAAAAAAAAAAAAAAAAAATGGGGCCAGTTTGTCGTGAAGGGGGCTAAGCGTGAGGGCCCCGGTGCACTGCACCGCCTAGCCCCATAGTAGCTACGCCCCTGAACATAGCAGTACACTATAATTGTTTAGAACAGTTTTCAAGGAAGATATATGACAACACTATCTTGTTGGTCGTAACGGCCACGGAGAAAGGTTTAGAACATCACCAGCTTTATTGATTCAAAACAAGCTTGGCGTTTCGGTGAACCACGTAAAAGTGCAATAAGCTATCTTATTAATAGTAAAAATTCTTTTATTACATGTGTTTCTTTCATTGTATCTAGAACAAAACGAGTGAGCGATGCAATACACATAATTTTTTCTTGCTTCGATAGCTTTAACCGACTACTGAAGGCCAGTATGCGCTCTAGCATTAGAAGCACTGTCTGTATATAAACCCTCCTAACCGTCTTGATATTCATGTCGAATCTTCTTAGTACGTCATTGAAAATTTCGAACAAATTTTGTTGGATGTTGTTGATTCGTTATACAGGGGTCGATAAAAATTTCATGTCTACTACACTTCCAGTCCATGCAGAGATAGCAGAATGTGACCTGTTCATTATTAGAAATATCACTGTTTTAATCAACTGTAAATGAGTAACAGACCACATTTTGTACTAATTTGATTATTTTATGATCTACATCTTCACTCAAAATTGTGCACAGTTCGTTAGTGACATAGCATGACAGCCACCTATATCTGCTGCGGTGGAGCAAAGATTTTAAATCGGGAATAAACTGTTATTGCAGCTTCAACAACAGAATGTAATTTCAATTTTCGCCCCCGAGGTCCCTTATGGCTAGGCCTCCGGCTATTAAAATACGAAGAGTTGAAATCATTTTTATGAAGCCGGTTCTAAATGTTTTCATATTTTGTAATTTACGGTTTGATAATATGCAGTGTGCATTGACACCATGTTCTAAACCGACTTTATGCAACATACAAAAAACAGTAAAAGTCAGACTTTTCGTGCTTTTCAAACCTTTTAAAAGGTTTATTTCATGACGATAAACCAACTTGAGTGAATGCCTCAGTAGACTTATCATCTCTTGTGTAGGGAAATTTCCACCGGAGCCTGAGCTCCATTGCAGTTTCAATTAAATATTAGTATTAAATATTATTTTATGGCATAGAAACGCCACTAGACATGGTTTCTTTACAAATTTGGCAAAACAAATTATCCGTATGTTCATTAATTAACAGCCGCGCAAAAATTGTCTGCAACTTAGTTTGAAAAATTCGACTGAATAAGCAGAAATAGCATCTTCTGGTTGGAATTTTTGAGCCGTACTAAGCTAGTGGATGGATCTTCTGTTTTGGGTATCTTACGATTTCGAAGGACGAATTTATCCACCGAAACTCTCAAAGCACGTGCTTTATTTACTTTATTTTCCAGCTCGAGTAGTAATGAGTGAGACACCTGAAACAGAGCCGCGGCCGCGAGAGCGCTGGTGGCACGGGGCGAGTTGCTTGGCTTGATAGTGTGCTCGCTTTTCACCAACAAACCTACATTTACCACACGCTAGATAATGCTAGGTATGATCTAACCTAGTGTTTATTTTCTCCGTGGGCATTACGCACATTCGCTCACAATCGCATCGATAGTAAGGACGATCACGCGGTGTAGGTATTTACTATTTAGGTATTGCTCAAAGTCTCTTACCGATTAGTTTTGATGTCTATGTTCATGGGTGCTCCGTACCCACTACTTACTTCTCGTGGGTGCTGGAGCCCCCGAGCACCCACAGAGTCAGCGCCCCTGTAATACCACTGAACACAAACACAGTCGTTTAATACTGTAGTAAGTTTATTCACACATTTTTGGTTTTAAAGAACACATAGGCCTATACGTCGACCACCAACTGAAAATAATATTAATCCGAGATTACAGGTCCGTTCGAGTGAAAAGTACAGTCACTTGGCGTAAATTCGGTTATTAGTGTGTTCACTGTTCTCACAACAATCACTGTTCATCATCCACTTATTATATACTCATCAAATGTAGTCTAAACGAGTTGTCTGTCCAAACGAGGCGTAAACGATAGCCAATATTCTGCTCCGGCGCAGAAGCGCGAATTAGGAATCCATTTTCACTCGGGAGAATTCAATTACTCCACACTTATACGACATTCTCGTTGCCGCGCTACCTTCATCAGCGACAATCATACACCGACTGCTGCTTCTAACAGAATTTACTACTACGACGCACTTATGAAAGATGTCGATTATCGACATCTTTGACATAGATGAACTATAACAGTTCGCCTCTCCCAGGCCTCTTTTTACAATTTTGAAACAGACAGTGAGAAATTTAACACAGAGACCTACAAATGACTGAGGTTGTTCTTAGGTAGTTCATCTCAGTCTCTGCCTATACAAAGTTAAATATGAATCAGTTTATACATAAGGTTTTTGGTGGTCGGTCCTAAAACTAGGAAGTACATTACGTAGGTACACAGAAAAAAATAAGAAATTGAACAATAAAATCGAGTAAAATACATGCAATAGTTTAGACACATCAATTCAGTTCAAGTCACATCACAAACTGTCTTACTATGACGAAATCTCAATCTTCTGTCCTTTCTTAAGACTGTAACGGCTAACACACAAATTGTATGAAATAAAGTTCACACCTTCGCACACTGATCACTCACTTTATTACTGTATAGAGGGGCGGATCCAGGGGGGGGCTAGGGGGCTGAAGTCTCCCCAAAAGTATCTAGTGACACCCCCGACATTGTAATTTTGGGGGCCTTTTTTTATCTCTACGTATTCGAGGCCGGAGGAGGAGGCTATAAAGACTACCCGATAGCCGACTCAAGCCCCCCCTCCCCCAAAATCCACTAAAAGGCAAGCCCTCTGAACCAAAATTCATTCAAGCCAATCCCCCCCCAAATTAAAGTCCGCTCAAGCCCCCCCAACCAAAATCCTGGATCCGCCCCTGACTGTATAGGTCGTCTGTCAGGACTTAGACAATGCGATATTTGGTCGCTAGCTACCGGGTTGACATTCCCTCCGAGCTACTTACATCAACATTATTATGGTATATAAAGAAAAGAAACACCCGTAGGATGGAAAGGGTCATGACCTCCAGATACATCTTAAGCATAAAACTGTTTTACCTAACTGAAAATAATCTAATACCTAATATGAAATAAAAGGAAATATATTTACAATCGTGATATTTACAAAAAGTATGGGTAGGATTTCACCGGGTGTTCAGGGAACATTTTACCCCTAGGCACTCCAGTATCTTCCCCCACACTGAGTGTCTGTCTTGAATGGTTTCAACCAATACCTTTCCAGTCCTCTTTTAGTCTTTCATCCAAACCACTTTCTGCACTGTTTACTTCTCCACCCCTTCCAGGGCAAACATTCTTCACTTACGCATCGAGTCTTCCCAACATCTCGATAGCTTCAGTGACATTATTTATCCGGTGGCTGGTGAAAATCAGCTGCGAGCGTTGCGGCAATCTGGCCATGATTATCTCAACATATTCTCCCTCGCTATATGGCCGGTCAAGGTAACGACACTTAGCCAAACACCGCTGGAAAAAATATTGTTGAGTTTCTTTACCGGGTGAATAGGGATCACCATGCATCAACTCAGTCTTGACTGCTACCTGCCTCTCTACCGACCAAAAGTGTCTCAGAAATTCTTCTTTGAAGCATTGGTAAGTATTGTATTCTTTTGAAAAACGGTAACCCCATAAGCGTGCTCTTCCTCTCATGTGTTCGTGAACCATCTTTATCTTTCGGTCATGCAAGGCAATTTGAAAAGGTGGATAAATTCCAAAATTATCCAAGAAATCCACTGTGAAGCTTCCCCGAGTCATCAAACTTCTCGAGTTCTCTTTTTTCTTCTCCTGTATATCCTTGACAACAGGAACTATTAAGAACCCCTTGGTACTTGCTGATTTCTTCTTTGATTTCCCCCAGCACTTGGGTCTTCAAACTTCCCTCAACATCCTGTTTTATGACTGGTACCCTTTTTCTGATCTTGTCGTCTATTTCACAACTTGCGGCCAGCCTAACCTTTTCCATTCCTTCTGCAAGGCAATTGATTTTGTCTGTACAAAATTTGACTTCTCTCTGTGCTCCTTCCACATGCTCTTCACACACCCTAAGGTCCACTTCCATTGCTTTTAAGATCCTGATATTCTCCTTGTTTTCTATGATTTCAACTCGTTTTTCCGTGTGTCCAAGTTCCACCACCATTTCCTGCTTGAACTGTTCAAAATCTACCTTTGTTTCTTCTCCTCTCAAAATACATTTCAGCTGAAATTGTTCCATTTCCTCTCTTATTTGTAGAAATCTTCTATCCAAATCCCTGGTGATATTATCATGAAGGACCTTCCCTTTCGCATCTATTTCAGCCCTAATGTTGTCCTGTAAGACCTTCAAATTCTCTTGAATGGCCTGATTCTTTTCAGCAATTTCAGTCTTTATGGCATTGAAATTTTCTTCAATTTTCTTCTCATGTAAAGTATTGAAATTTTCAGCCTTCATGGACATTAAGTTTTCTTCAAAGAAACTATCTCTGGCATTAAGTTTTTCTTCCAAGGAGTAATTCCTCTCAGCCATTTCAGTTCTGATGGCATTGAAGTTCTCTGCATTGTCCACTTTAATAGCATTTACGTTTTGGTCCATCTGTTTAAACAACTTCATAAGCATTTCTTTTCTAGACTCCCTCCTAGTCTGTTCGCTCGTCCCTTCCATGATAGTTTCCTCAGTATTCATTCTTTCAAAGGTTTAAAATAATTACGCAAACTTTCAACGAAAAAGAGGGGGGGTGTAAGAACACTGAATAGCCCACACTAGACACAAAACCAAAACAAACAAAAAATTCTCTATTACCGATGTTACAGTGTGCTTTTCGGTAGAAAACAAAACTGAAGATTTTAAACTGAAAACTGGTTAGCATGCATTAAGACTGACATTTACAATTTTTCTCTTTCCGTTAAATATTTATTTACCAGCAATTCAGGTTTAATCTGAAGATATATTATTATTATAGTGTTTATGGAGCTCGGGCAAATATCAAATGACGCTAAAACAAATTGTATTTCATTCACTTTTTTCTGTTATAAAAGGATTCAGTTCACATTAGTAAACAAAGACATTCTGAACTTCCTCACGGCCGAACTTATTTTAAATTGCCTGTTTGTTGTTTCCTGCTTTGAAGTTCTGCTGTACAGATGTCGCCAGACCTGCTCCAGTATTCCGATGTCTTCCTCCGCGATGTGTTGTTGCGTTGTCGTGAAGCAGTTCCTTCTTGTATCCTTCTGTGCTGTGTTGTTGCGTTGCTGTGAAGTAGTTCCACGTCGCTAAGCTTACTGCTGTAATTTAATTTAATTGCAATGGAGCATAGGATCCGATGGCAATTTCCCTACACCTCCATCTTCCCCCTATCCTGCACCCACCTACATTTGGCCTCTACAAATTTTATCTTTAAATTCTTTCAACGTTTTCGGTAAATTATTCATCATTTCTCTTGGTAACTCATTCCAATCCCTGACACCCTTACCTAAAAAAGAAAATCTTCCCACACCATAGTGCCTGAAATCGAGTGCCAGCTTGTGGTCACGGTCATCTTTTCCCTTCCATGCACTACTTTTCATACCTACTCCAATATCTTTCCATGCCTTATCGCCAGCATATGCCCTGTATACTCCCATGACCCTCCTCATCCTCCTCCTGTCTTGTAATGATTCCCATTCCACCTCATTTATCATATCCGTCACTGATTGCATTCCGCGATAATTTCCAGAAACAAATCTAGCAGCCCTTTTTTGCACCCTCTCCAACTCCTGTATTTGATACATAAAATGAGAGTCCCATACTACACCACCATATTTGAGCAATGGTCTGACCAAAGTTTTGTAATGCTAACCTTTGGTCGCTAATACAGTCTCTTCAGCTTGTAATATCTTTGCGCTTAGTACCGCATCGAATGTATATTCTAACACACACCGTCTTTGGTTCGATATGACCACTTCCGCTAATTATTGGTTGATTTTTCTCGCAATTGTTCCGTTTCCATCACTTTTCACTCACACTTTGTGTATCCGCCGACTTTTATTTCTTCTCTTTATCCAACTTTAATCAAAAGTCCATGTCACATAGGTAGCCATGTAAACATGTGTTTTACAGTGTAAATAATCGTCTGTTGATGACTGCTGGGCGATTACCAACTTAACCACGTGAACTCGAAACTGATAGGTTAATTCTCTTTTAATATGATAACACTTATCCAAGTTGAAAAATTCTGTTTTTCTGGGTTAATTAATTAATGAAAATGATAGTTGTTATACACATGATATTTTGACCCACCCAAATGAAAGGTTTCGGACTTCGTTTAAACTTATTTTCAACAATGCAGTCGCCAGTTAGATAGTCGACGTAATTTAAAGCAATTTATCAATCCTAGGTATAGTTTAAACATTTAATACTGTACGGGGTATTATACCAGTATACCACTGAACACAAACACAGTCGTTTAATACTGTAGTAAGTTTATTCACACAGGTTTGTTTTTAAATAACACATATACGCCAACCACTAACTGAAAATAATAATAATCCGAGATTACAGGTCCGTTCGAGTGAAAAGTACAGTCACTTGGCGTAAATTCAGTTATTAGTGTGTTCACTGTTCTCACAACAATCACTGTTCATCATTCACTTATTATACACTCACCAAATGTAGTTTGTACGAGTTGTCTGTCCGAACGAGGCGTAAACGACAGCCAATACACTGCTCGGGCGTGGAAGAGCGAATTAGGAATCCATTTTCACTCGGGAGAATTCAATTACTCCACACTTATACGACATTCTCGTTGCCGTGCTACCTTCATCAGCGACAATCATACAGCGACTGCTGCGTCCGACAAAGAGTTTAGTACTACGACGCACTTATGAAAGATATCGATTATCGACATCTTCATCATAGATGAACTTTAACAGTTCGTTAGCTTATCACTCTGTAATGTCACAATGTGACTGTGAGAATGTAAACTGATTAATAAACCAGTGAAACAATGTAAAAACCATTCTCATTGCTTAAGTTCTTTTTCCTTTTTTGCTGGTCAGTCCTCTCACTTCCTCTTTCAAGAGCCTTATGCTTATTTTGAAAACATATTTATCAGTCAGATTACCAATTTGCTGTGCTTGTCATAGTCTTATCGGGAAGCAGAAGTATTGCCATCTATCTGATAAATGTGCAATTATGTTGTGTGTGTGGTGAGTGTAGTTTTTTTTATATAATATGTAGTTTATGAAGCAGAGGGGATGATATGTGGTTAGAATCCCAGCATTCACCTTGGTGATTGCAGAAAACCACCAAATAATCGCTATCAGGACAGCCGGTATAGGGGACCTTGACTCGAATCTGCCTCTATTGTAGCTTCCCAATCCAGTGTGGTGGCATCTTATGGCGTGCAGCCACACTGGCGGGTAAAAACCATTGCAGTGAAAAAGAATTTTACTATATGTACAGCAGAATTTTTAAAATGTAGAAGCAAAGAATTAGGGTAGGAAGTTCAGTATCAAAAAAGATGGAAGTGAAAATGGGAGTGCCATAGGGTACTACTCAAGTGAATTATAATATTAAGAGTTTATGGTAAAAAAAAATTGTTTGCAGATGACATAATGGTATATAATAGGATCAAAACAGATGAAGACTGTGCAGAAGGACCTGGAGAGGATATCTAGTTGGGAGAGTCAACATGAAATGAAGATGAATGCCAGGAGGAGTGAGCTCTTTAGGTACACGGATAAAAAAGATAAAGGTTTTTTACACTTATAGGGTGGGGAAGGAATTAATTGATGAAAATCATAAAAAATTGGAAAAACAGTTAATAGTAATCTCAGCTGGGAAGGTAAAATTTAGTTGGAGGTAGGAAAATATTTCAAAAACCTTCATGTTTTGTATAGGAAATGTACCCGAGAACTGAAGGAAAATGGTTACAAAATCTTTTTCAGACCACAGTTTCAATATGGTGGTGCAGTATGAGATCCACATTTTTTATATCAGATTCAGAAGTTTGAGAGAATACAAGGGAGGGCAGCTAGATTTCTTTGTGGGAATTACAACAGAGCATAATCAGTACCGGTAACTGATATGGTAAAGGAGCTGGATTTGGAGTCATTTGAAAGACAGGAGGGGTGAAGAGAGTGCTGGAAGTATTCAATGCGAATATTGGTGATGGAAATTGGTAGAGTAATTATTAGAAGAACATGGAGGCAAAAAGATGAGCATGATCACAAGCTGCACTGAACTCATGCATAAAGGAAGGAAGGAAGGAAAGACTTTTGTTTTTTAGATGAGTCCAGGGTTGTAAAGGGAATTAATGAAAAGTTACCTAGATCATTTAAAGGAATTAAAATTCATGAAGTGGAAAAGTAGGGATATTTTACCCAGTGTTATCCAGTTCTTCTTTACTTGTTGTTGATTGACTGGAAATAGTCTTGAAGAGGAAGTATTTTTAGTTCTAACTGTGTTGCAGAACACTTACCTTCTTGTTTCATACAGAATTACACAAATCTAAGTATTTCATTTTACATTTTCTCTTACAAACATATTGCTCCACCACCAATTCTTATCTCTGACCTAAACAAAATATTAGGGAGGAGGAAACATATTTTGGAATATTTTGGATAGCACTCTGTCAGGCATTCAATATTTACTTAAGGATTCAGTGATTATAGAGTTTCTTCTACAAATATTACTAACAATGATTACCTATAATATTTTCATAAATAGAGCTCCTTCAATTGACATTCTTTATTTTATATATTCATATAGGGTCTCTAAATAGCTCTTTCTATTCATGACCCCTTGTTACTATGGATGAAATATATATAAAAAAAAAAAAAAAAAACCACACACACAAAACTTTGGTTTAATCTATTTTTGTTACTTATAATTTTAATTCTCTAAATAGAAAAATCATTGTCCCACTTTTATTTCTTGACAGCATAATACAAAGACTTTAATCTTCCATGATGTTAAGTAATTTTTCATAACAATGACAATTGCTTTAAAAAAGTTAAGAAACTAATAAAAGCAAATACAATTTGTCATATGTGTGTTATGAAGAAATTATTTTGTCAGATCAACTTTATGTTTGGTCAAAATTTTATCCAGCTACAATTTTAGGCTTTCATAACTTTATTATGGTATTATTAGTAGATGCAGTTACTTCTTAATTACATAATAAGTAAGGAAAGGAAAGAAAAATAAATACACTGTTTACCACAGATAACAATAATATAGCAGAGACAGACAAAAAAGGGCAAAGTTTTAAACACTTTCTCAACAGAAGTACAAGTAGAGAGTCAGAGAAAACATTATCCGAAATACCTTTTGTAGCATTTTTGTATGAGTTTAGTAGCAATGGTGGAAGAAGGTTTTGAAAAATTAATGAAAATGGGATTGCAGTTTAATTAAATGTGTTTGTTACAGTAGGGATTTCACTCTAGAATTTTAAAGCATCTATGATTAAACAGCCAGGGGCATTGCCTTACCAATTGGAAGCTTTGTCATTTCAGTTTTTGTAATTTAAGTTTACAGTAAATACAGGAAGTAGGTTAGGTTCTATGGGAGAGATATGATTGTCTATCATAGAAATTGTACTTTAATTATGGGTATTATGTTAACTGATATTTGAAACAAATATAAAAATCTGTTTGTGTTTGAATTTGCCACAATTCATCACTGTGAAGGTTCAGAGATGGGAATATTTTGTGATGTGACACACTGACTACAAATCTGTTGATAAATCATAAATGAGGTGTCATAAATGAAATCTCAAGACCAGAGAAGATCTCCAGTAGAAAGGCCTAACAGTCTGGTCTCTAGTGTCAAAAGTTTTTGTGATCAAGACTGGAAGTAACATTCAAGCACTAACATATGTTCCTGATATAGAAAGACAAACTTATCATTTGTGCAACTGATGTTAGTTTATACAATTCAGTACTGCTTTTCAGTGTATCACGTAGTGGCAGAGGTGGCAGATCACCAGCAGATGGAGGGAGTTCCTCATTGGATCGTGCACTGTCACCCGGCTACCGCATGCAGGTCTTCAATGTAGACGATAATGGCAACAGCACGGGACAGCGACGGACAGACAATTCTGCAGCAGAGGCTTCAGCTTCTCGCAGTAAGTATTAAATGTAGTCATCTCCTAGCAAAGATTCTAGAAGCTAATTCTTGTGCACTAGAGGATTATCTCTTTGTTCAATAAATAATGACACTAAATAAAATCTTCTCAGGTACCTAGATGTGTTAGTCCATCGACAAAACACGATGTTTTGGTGGTCATAATCTCTGCTACCATTGTCAAATGACTGCTGCCAGTGGATTATAGAGCCACTTAGATACTTCACTACAACATCCTTTTTCTGATTGGCCAATGGTTACTGGAGGGAAACTTTGGCTCCTAGCGGGTAGCTTTTCTGTTGGTGGAAGCCATTAGCCGCTGACAGGTATGTTGATTGCTGGTGCACAAAGAAGGCACATACTTTCCAGACATCCTGCTGCAGTCTCATTTTTTGGATCAATGGGCTCCAGTATGAGATCATCTGAAATATGGATTTTGATAGCTTCAGAGAAAATGCTATCCCAATAACCTCTCGTGCATGCGAGAATTCTTGTAGCTTTGAAACCAAAGTCATGTCCCGTGTCTATACTGTGTTCAGCAACCACTGACTTGTCAATCTGGTCCAGGCAGACATTGTGTGCATGTTTAATGGACCTTTGGTTGATACATCATGTTGTTTGTCCAATGTATGCCTTTACACATTTGCAAGGAATGTGATTTATACAAGGCGTTCACAGCACTAGCACTTTACCATCCTTGGGAGACTACAGTATGTTCTTAATTCTGAGTGGTGGTCAGAAGATGGTTTTAATGCCACATTTACATAAAATTCTTCCAATATTTGCAGTAGTCATTCCCACATATAGAAGGAACGCAAAGCAACATGGGTCTTCCTGCTGTTGTGTTTTCCCCCTTCCAGCTCATTTGCAAACTGAGTTTATTAAAACCTCATTGTAACTGTTCTTACAGAAAGTTTCCCATAGATGACACATTTCTGCTGGAAAACTATCCTTATCACATAGAGCTCACATTCTGAGTACCTAGATTTGCAGTACCGATCATCATTGGGCTGGGTGGTGGTGGCTGTGTGCATTTAGGTAGAGATCTATATGCATCAGTTTCCTATATATAGTGTGACCTACAGTGCCACTCGCCTTCCTTTCTATAAAAATATCTAAAATGGAAGGTGACCATTCTCCACCTCCATTGTAAATTTAATGTTTTTGTTAATCCCATTGAGTTGTAGTAAAAATTCTAGTAACTGTGATCCCATGTGGCCATGCAACAAATGCATCTTTGACATAATGATAGAAGCAGGCTGGTTGTTTTTGAGCACTTGCTAGTGCATGCTCTTCGAAATGTTCTATATGAAAATTCGCTATTGCTGGAGACAGTGGTGAGCCCATAGCTACCCCCATCAACCTTATCATACTGGAAGCAGGGAAACTGGAACACATAATGGAAAAGTTCTAAGTAGTTCAAAAGTATTTCACCAGTAACACCAATGTGCCCGCTAGTGGCACCCTCGTAAAAAGTGACATGACTTCAAAGCTGACTATGATGTCATCTGTTCTAAACGAAGTCCTTTCAACACGTTGATGAATACAGCAGAGTTTCTAGCATATTGGGGACATTTTTCCACTAGTGGTGACAGTCTACTTGTCAGATATTGCTGAGCCTACAGCAGTTACGATCAGGCTTTAAGGAGTACCATTGTTATGTTTCTTTGGCAGCTCATACAAACCACGTGGAACCGGAGCTCATAGCTGGAGGTGCTTGCTTATTTGGCTTCTATTCCTGATTGTTTCAACAGCATTATAGCTTACCTTGTGATTGCAGGGGCCAGATCCTTGTTAAGTCTCCAACAGGTATCATCATCTAACATCTGCAACAGCTTCTGCTTGTATTCATCTGAGTTGAGGATGACAGTCAAATCTCCTTTATCTGCTGGGGGGGTAATGATGTCCATATCCTCTCAGAGCACTTGAAGAGTCCTGCATTCAGATGTTGAAGTATTTGCCTTCAGTGGTTTAGCTCTCCATTATATCCTACAAGCTTCCCTCCTAATATCAATAAGTTAGAGTGATCTCATCAACTGAAATACTGGAATTCAATTAAGTAAAACCTGGATGCCATTGATCCAAAATAATGAGACTGCAACAGGATGTCTGGAAAGTACATGCCCCTCTCATATGCCAGCAATCAACGGTACCTGCCAGCAGCTAACGGCTTCCACCAATAGAAAAGCTTCTCACTAATAGCCAATGTTTCCCACCAGTCTCCATCGGCTGATTGGAAAAAGTATGACATAGCACAGTATTTAAGCAGCTCTATAACCCACTGGCAGCAGTCACTTGACAATGCCAACAGAGATTATGACCACCAAAACATGTGTTTTATCAATGGACTAATTTGGCTAGTTATCTGAGAAGATTCTATAGATATTCAACATCGAGAATAGTTTTAAATAAATAATGACACTTTGTCAATAACAATGGAGTAGCAACAAATGACACATGGTGATATAAATGTAGAAAAGAAAGAAATGAAACACTCACCAAAGTTGATGGAAGAGGGGCTGCAGTGATAAAAAAAAAATGCTACACAAACACAAAATACAGTTTTTTAGGCTAACCCAACTAGTCCTTCAGCAATACATCAAAAGGTCCACCAATACTCATCCCAACTTATTTCTTTGTACAAAATCCTTCTACTCATATTTCCTGACTGTGTTCATCATCTAAAAGAACATCTCATCATTAAAACTGTATTAAACAAACAAGAACAAAACTATGTTTCCTTCTTCTGCAAGAGTTACTTAATTTTGAGCCTACATCTCCCCAAGCCACATACAACATCATATATTGCCTCAACCCCTATGTCTGTCCCACCTTCAAAACTTTCTACACCTAGCACCTCTACCATCCACTGCATCACACTCACTCCTACCGAAACCCACCCCAGGAGAAATCCAAAATCTCTCTAGTTAAACTTTCTTCCACCCCTTCTTCCAACCTCAGCTGGCTGTTCTCTACGAAGGGACTGTCTTTCTCTTCCACGCCAAAATTTGATTGAATGAAAATATTGTTTTTAAGTGTGTAATGTGTGTAGAATTTTTGTCAATGCAGTCCTGCTCCATTGAACTTTGGCTAGCATTGTGTCTATTTATTTTTCATGTCTATAAATAATGCTACTAAATAAAACTCTTAGTTCAAGTCATAAACATTCAATTGAGAGGTGTATAAACTTATTGATATAACTTAATACTTCCACACAAAAACTAGAACAGAAATTGAGGGGATATGGTTCATTTATATTAACCACAAATATAATTATGATGAAGTAAAAGTTTCTTCCATCTGGATAATATTCCCAATTTTCTTCAACTTACTGCAGAAAAAAATACATGGTTGTAGTTAATCTATTGTTCTGTTCTGTATGTGGGTTCTTTCGGAACACAGTTATACTTTAGGTGCTTATATCTGTAATTGTATTGCAACATGATGAATGAAATTCTGGTTGCCATTCAGAATTATCTGTGAAAAATCTGCCTCTGATGAACTAACAAATGAGAGGATCATGACATAAAAGAGTTTAGTTTTAAAATTAACTGCAGTTTATTCACTTACTGTCACCGAGAAAAACATTTCTGATTCGCCAGTATTTACAGTCAGAAATGACCATATCAGTACTTTGTTTCCAAAATTAAATAGACTATAGATTTTTTTTCTTTTTTAAAGCTCTTATTTTCACCCCAAAAATCACTCACCAATATATTTGAAATATTCATAGCACTCAAATTTTATAGTTATTCCCTTACAATTTTACTGTTTATTTTGTTTAAAATAAAACATGATCTACAAAATTACTTTCCAGATTTCAAAGTCAGAACATTAAAATCACTCAACATGGTTGCCATAATAGCTGAAGGTATACTAACATGTCACCCACTCCATTCTCACCATTGACATTTACCCGAATTCAAAGTTTCATTGCTGCAACACAAAAGCTTGTCATGACCGATGTTTGCCTCTATTTATAAGATCCCTTGAAATTGTAATGTTTAACTGTGTAATCATGATGTCTTTATGCTGTTTCCCTATCAAGTGGAAAGAAGTTGGGATATTATACATACTACACATGTGAGACCCTTGACTATTTCTAAAATTCTGGTTCTTAAACTCTATTACTCTTTTCCTCACTAACATGAATATTGAAGGAAGTGGAAGGTCTGATAAACTTAATACTTTCTTATTATTGTAAATATTCCAGTCTATGCCCTTATTTCCCCCGAGTTAACCATCAAAAGTTCAAGTCTTCCCCATTTGGATACTTTTTGCTTTGAAAACCCTTTTAATATGTATTTGATAGAAAAAAATTATAATAAGAATCAGTATCATTTCTAGTATTGTTTACTGACTACAGCTGTTTTTAAATGAGTCTAGCTATGTAAATAAAAGCAAAATCATGCTATTTAACTTCCATTTTCAAAAATTGTTTATAAATACTTACCCTTAAGATTTTTGCCTTGAAACTTTGTATTTAACATTATTTTGCTCTTTTAAATATTATTCATTAACTTTCCCCTCCATAATTAACTAAAATAACCCCATTCTTTGACGTCATCAATTTTCAATATTTATTGCACCATGAAACAAACAAATTTCTCTCAATGTATTTCCTTCTAGATTTTCTCAAGTAATGAGTACTATGTCAATGTGACTGTATTCTCTGATATCGTTGGTGATAAATGGCATGCCCACCCTGAATCTATTTACAAACATGATACCAAAATTATTTTCGTCCACTATCTTGTTTTTACTAATGATATGATAATACTGTCAGGTTTCTCCATAAATTTCTCCTATCCATAATAATTCAAATAATAGATATTTGATACATAATGTAAAGAAGAAGGAAAAAAGTTTTAATCCTCTTGGAATGTTTCCTCACTAATATGGATATTGAAGGAAGTGGTAACATGTTCATTTTTATTTCTGGTTTTAAATCAATGGTTTTACTGGTGATGAAATGTTTTGGATGATATTTGTATGTATCATAAAATTGGGAATATTATAATGTTCTAAAGCCTGTTAAGCATATTTTGGAAGATTTTGGAAGAGCCTATTTAGTATGCAATAAGAGAACTGAAGGAGATCTCATATACACTTAGCTTATATATTTAAACTTTAAAATATAACAGTCGTGTAGGAAGTAAACCAACAACCATGAGTCACTTACAAGACGGACAGGGGATTTTAGATTTGCAGAATTAATTAAGCAGCTGTAAGCTACCTTACTCTCTATTTTCAATATTCAGTTAAAATCCGACGAAGTTTGAGGTTAATATTCAGTACATGATACCACAGTTTGAAATCGAGATAACAACACTTTAGGTTCAAAAAAGTAAATAAACAGCACATAACAACCTTAAATAAGAAGTTTCTAATAAAATATAAACTGTAAACTTACCTAAATGAGCGTAATCCATAATAATTCTGAAGTAAAGTAAACAGATTTGGTTAAACAACCACAGCACTAATATTCCTCATAATTGACCACTGTAAAGCACTTTAATAATAATAATGTTACCATTTGATATTAAATTCACTAATAACTCGCAGTTTCCGACAGATTTAAAGCAGTAAATATGATTTTTAAAGCATCACCATATAGGTTGATTTCAATAATAAATTCCAGCACATCTAAGTAGTTTCAGAGTTTTAAAAGTAGATTTAACCAAGCTAAATAACCGGCAAGTCAATAGTCTTTAAGTTTCCAATAACCATCAACTAATAAGCAGAAGATATAAATAAATGAAAATCCGTTTTTTGGTGACGTCGTAGAAACCAATTTGCAATTTGAATTTCTTTCCGGCTAACATATTTCACGAACTAAAAACTTTTCTAAAGTACTTAAATGAAATAAAGGTATGTTTTAAAAATAGTTTCAGGCCACAACGGACTTTAAATAATAAGTGAATATAATCTTGCAACACCAAGAAATCAGCAAATTTTAGAAATTCAATAACTTTCGACATCCTTCACCGATTTAAAAGATTTTTACACCACTGAACTCAGCAGAAGCTGGGGAACACTTTGAAAATAGTATTAACTTGATTTTTTAAACTTTTTCAAATCCATATTCCGGACGTGACGTTCGGCAATACTATAAACAAATGTGCTTTCCGATTAACCAATTTTCAAAAATCATTTACACCGGTCTGGAAGCTTTAAAACCATAACCAACCACATCACTAAACTTGTCTCTTTACGCTCTACATCTTGTGATTTTCTGGTAGCTCTTAGTGAACAAATTTTTTTCTAGATAGACTGTTGTCTAAGTCAGTAGGCCATTTTTGATAAAAGTAAGCCCGGACATGGTTTCGTCGGCAGTTTGATGGAACACCTGGTCGCGAGAGCATGTAGCTCGAGGTTTAGTGGATTTGAGTGAGACCGGCTCGCGGTGGCTGATGGGAAACCGGAACTTGGGCAGCATGGCTGACTGACGCCATTACCAACCGTAGAAATTGGAACTTTTCCCACATGTGACTTATCAATGTGAACTTTTACTTTCATTCGGGGTGGTGCGGTCTGTTCTGTTTCATGATTTGTGATCTTCGGCAAATAATTTTCTCCAATTGCCATTGCTAACTGTGACTTTATGTAAATTCTGTGAAAATTTTATGAATAATTTATATATTTCAGTGATTCGGACTTCGACTTTTATTTCTATTTTAGTACCTTACTTACAGGGGGTTAATTCTTTAAGTGGCGACCGACCTCATCATTACAGTTAGCATTCTCCAAGGTTTTTCACGGTTATAGAACTTTTCCGGAACTTTCAGCAACATTTTGGAAGACTTCAAGTTTAGGTGTACAAGCCGATACCCAACCCCAGTATCCGCTTCGACCCTAACAGCAGCTGTAATTATTTTGCTTAAAAATCAGTTACCATATCAATATTTAGTTACTTGAAAACTAGATGTAATTACAAAAATTAATGCATTTAGTTCTATTTTTAATTAATAACTGCTTTGTATATATTTTTTCATTACATTTATGTGTCAAATTTGGTGATTAGTTATGAAATTTATAATTTAATAATGTGACAAAACCTTATGGCGTACTTCGAATGTTTATAAGACTGATAGAAGTTCGCAAACTTTAAATCATTAAACAGTGAAATATTTTTATGTGAAGCACTTTCTAATTTTTGAACAAAAAGATCGTTTCTGTGGTGATTTATTCTTACATTATTTGATCAGATATAAGAATATAAGTAATATTTCACGAAAATAAAAAAAATATTAAACATTTATAATCTTTACAAAATTATAAGTAAACCTGAGGCAGGTATTTTTTAAAATACTCAACACTAAAATTCTTTCAGATATAAAATTGTGCACTTTTAAATCAAGTAACAGATCTTCATAATTCTATTATTTTGTTAGTTATAATGTTTCTAAACCCCCCTATCAAACTGTTCACTGCATAGTATGGTGATACTGGAAATGATATAACTTTTTTTTTTATCTGCTTAATGTCTCTCTAAGAAATGATATACGGTAACTGATGTTTATACTGTTGTCTTAACTTTGATAACTATGGAAGGAAATAAACTATACAAATCAAGTATCTATAACTTTTATATTAAGTATCAGCAATATAATCAGGGGCGTAGCTACTATGGGGCTAGGCGGTGCAGTGCACCAGGGCCCTCATGCTCAGGGGGCCCCCAAGCATACCTCAAGGGGCCCCTTACGGCAAACTGGCGACCTTTTTTTTTTTAGCTCTACCGTCGTCTAAGGAGCCCCTCACTAAGGGCCCTCGCTGTGCTCAGGGGGGCCCAACCACTGCTCAGGGGCCCCTAAAGAACAATTCAAGGGCCCCCATCCTCAGTTCAGGGGGCCCCTACTAGCACACAAAGCAAAAAATGGTCGCCCGTCTGGCCTAAGAGACCAAAATAAATTTTTTGCACCGGAGCCCTTGTTGACCTAGCTACGCCACTGAATATAATTATCTAATCAAGTGCCTGTTGTCTCTAACAACACATCTAGATTTCATATCTCAAATAACATTTTGAGTCATCCATTTATGGTTCATCCATGCAATCATCATAATTTTAAGCAACGATCTTCTTCTGACATTTTCTCTGACCACAGAGAACTTTCTTGCAACTTAATTATTGAAGCACCCATAAATAAGATATACCTCCTTACCCTTTCTCTGATTATCATCTAGAGGTGTAATACATACAATCCTGATTTAGTGCTTGAATAAAGCTGATGTGTTACTAATTAACATAATGACTTCCCTCCAAAAAATATTTTTCTCTGGATGTAATTGACAAGCATAAACTAAATAACTTAGAAATTACATTCCAAAATTTTAAGGAAAAAATCCAATAAAATAGTAGGCCTATAGAACATAATCTTTATATATATAAAAATCTCGTGTCACGATGTTCGTCCGGGATGAACTCCGAAACTACATAACCAATTTAGATGAAATTTGGCTTAATGTATGTAATTTAGTCCAACTTAAAAGATACGATAGTTTTTATCTGGATTATAGACCTCAATATTTATTATTTGCGAAATAAATGTTCATTAAATGTTTGTCACAGGACAATGGTTTGTAATTATTTGTAAGCCACCAAGTCTAAGTGGTCTGCTGGCTAGGTGGTTAGGGCGTCTGACTGGAGATGGAAAGGTCCCCGGTTCGAGTCCCTGTCTCGGCGAGGATTTTTATAGACACTTAACCAGGCATTAGCCCCCGGCGCAGTATGCTGTATGATGTGAAATACGCCAGGATGGTACTGTGGTTCGGATTCGACGTTAAAATGTAGGTCCCCTGTACCAGGCAGGATGGGTGGGCTAGGTAAAGGCGGCTACGACAGGGGCAGAATGCCCAGCCTGTAGAAAGCATGTCACCAGGTCATTACGACCACACGAAATTATTATTATCTTTATATATATAAAAATCTCGTGTCACGATGTTTGTCCGGGATGAACTCCGAAACTACATAACCGATTTAGATGAAATTTGGCTTAATGTGTGTGATTTTGTCCAACTTAAAAGATAGGATAGTTTTTATCTGGATTATAGACCTCAATATTTATTATTTGCGAAATAAATGTTCATTAAATGTTTGTCATAGGACAATGGTTTGTAATTATTTGTAAGCCACCAAGGCTAAGCGGTCTGCTGGCTTAGTGGTTAGGGCGTCTGACTGGAGATGGAAAGGTCCTCGGTTCGACTCCCTGTGTCGGCGAGGATTTTTATAGACACTTAACCCGGCATTAACCCACGGCGCAGCATGCTGTATAAGGTGAAATACGCCAGGACCGTACTGTGGTTCGGATTCGATGTTAAAATGTAGGTCCCCTGTACCAGGCAGGATGGGCGGGCTAGGTAAAGGCGGCTAAGACAGGGGCAGAATGCCCAGACAGTAGAAACAATGTCACCAGGTCATTACGACCACACGTAATTATTATTATAGTTCCATAAGTTTCTAACAGATGGCGATGTGTTAACTTATCTACTGTATACAACACTTGGTTAGCTAGGTTGGGTAATCATCCAGTAGATCACGTTCTGTTTCAATTTATTTATGCTACAGTTTTTTCCTAACAGATGGCGGTGTGTTAATTTATCGAACCATTCAGTAGATGGCGTTGTATTTCGATTTATTTATGCTACGGTCTATTCCACGCCATATGTGTGAGTTTCTTCAATTTTAATTGTGCTGTGTATTGTGTTATAATTATACTGTATTGTTGTTCATCGTTTGTGTGTCTTTATACCTAACGACAAAGTAATTGCACACATGAATATAACATTGAAGAAAACGTTACGATAAATTCGAATCGTGTAAGCATTTCTCGCTAACTTATCATTTTTCTTCTTCTTTTTGTTATGGTCAGCTAGACTCCACGTATCAATTTCAATTCCTCTCCTGTTGTTTTTTCTTTCTTCCTCCCCAGTACTCCTTTATTATTGCACTCCTCTCTACCTTTGAATCCTGCCATATTCAAAGTCTGCTATCGAAAATTTTTTCTTTCCATATGGTTCACTGGTATTATTTCGTTTCAAATCTTTCTAAACCTCTTGAAAGCCTGGTGTCATCCATGCTATAAATGTATCAAAAAAATATCATTCTTCTTTTTCTGTTATTTTTTTCAATGTTATTTTATATTTCCTCATTATTTCTTAACTTGCATTTTACTGTATTTTTCAATGGACCCAAAAATTCCGGTTTCACCACTGTATTATAGTGTCTTATTTTAAGGCTTTCAGAAAGGCACTTTTTGTTGTAATTCAAATACTTTTCAGTGAAATGTCGCCAAAGAATCTAACCTCGACAATGCGTGTAGCAGAGAGGCAAGACGCACGACTGTGCCTTCAATACGCCGTGGATATGTACGCCAAGGTTGAAAACAAGCATTTGCTATTTATTCGATACAACCAGGTTGAATTACGATCGGAGGAATACATCCTCTTACGAGATACTGTTATCGGCAATATTTATGAAAATTTAAACGCCAATGATATCGGTAATGCATTTATTTTACCTTCAAGCTACATCGGCAGTTCACGGAACATGCAGGAATATATACAGGATGCGATGACTTACGTACGTCATTATGGTCGTCCAGATTTGTTTATTACATTTACATGTAATCCGAATTGGGAGGAAATACAAACTTTGCTATTACCAGGCCATCAATCAATGCATCGTCATGATGTCACGGCACGTGTGTTCAAACAAAAATTAAAATAATTGATTGATTTAATCGTAAAACATTCAGTTTTAGGTAACACACGTTGCTATCTGTATTTGATTGAGTGGCAAAAGCGAGGTTTGCCTCATTCTCACATTTTGATTTGGCTTGAAGTTAAAATCCGTCCAGAAGAAATTGATCAAATAATTTCAGCCGAAATTCCGGACCCATTAATTGATCAAGAATTGTTTGATATTGTTACCAGTCACTCGATCCACGGACCGTGCGGTGCTTTTAACATGACATCGCCATACATGGACGGTGGAAAATGTAAGAAGCGTTTTCCAAAGGAATATACGAATGATACTATTACGGATATCGATGGTTATCCGTTGTATCGCCGCAGAAACACTGAGAATGGTGGCCAAACATTTACAATGCGAATGTCAAATTCTAGAAACCAAGTTGAAATTGACAATCAGTGGGTCGTACCATACTCACCATTGCTTTCAAAAACGTGTAAGGCTCATATTAACGTCGAGTTTTGCAGTTCTGTAAAATCCATTAAGTACGTTTGCAAATATGTTAATAAAGGCAGTGATTTGGCCGTATTTGAAGTTCAAAATGTAAATAAAAATGACGAAATAACACGATACCAAATAGGTAGATACATCAGCAGCAACGAAGCTATCTGGCATATTTTTAGTTTTCGCATCCATGGAAGAGACCTTTCCATCCAGCATCTTGCAATACATCTTGAAAACTGTCAACGTGTATATTTCACCGAAGAAAATATTTTCCAAAGAATACTTGAGCCACCAAAAACGACAAACCACAAACTGAATTTCTCACATTGTGTCAAAAATCTGATATGTTCCGCCAATTCGCAAAACATTATTATACGTATACCGATGTTCCAAGCTATTTTTCATGGAACAAATTAGGTAAAAACTGGTAGCCACGTAAACAAGGAGAACCACATCCTTCGATCGCAGGCATATTCAAAGTAAAGACTTTACACAGTGCATCCAAAACAACGTGAATGTTTCTTTCAGCGTTTGTTATTGGTGAATGTTCCCGGACCAGCTTCTTTCGAATGTTTACGAACAGTTAATGGTCGAGTGTTCAATACATGTTGAGTGTTCAACACATGTCAAGATGTATGTCGCGAGTTGCAGCTGCTGGTAGACGACAATTATTGGGACCTGACACTTGCTGATGCAGCGTTGACAGCCACGCCGAATAGTATTCGTCAAACTTTTTGCAATTATTTTGAAATGTTATCCAGCACAATCTTCGAGTTTGTGGGAGAAATATAAAAACAGTATGACTGAAGATATAACTGAAATTTCAGTTTATATAAATAAAAAAAAAAAAATTTATTTATTTATTTTATAAATATCAATTTTTATATAATTTCAATTAAGAAATTTGTAATGATATGTAAATTAAATTTTTTTATGATCATTTGTCCTTAATTTAAACTCTCCGTAACTCTTTACCAATTAAATTTGAATTTCCAAATCGACTACAATGTTTTTGTCTTTATTAGTGAATATTAATTTGACTACTTGAGGAATTTTAGAATAACATTAATCCAACGTACTATAATTAGTAAGTCACAGCAAAGCGTGACCGGGTCAGCTAGTTTTTTAGTAAGTGAAATAGTAATAATTTTTAAAATTTTGATCAAATGTAATACTTTATTTGTCAGGAGCTTCATCACCACTCCCACTTCCAAGGCGACGAGGCAGTCACATAAGACGTGACAATGCTAGACATGCTTTTGTCATTTTAGATAATGATGATGGAAATAATAATAATGGTAACAATGGTAACCTAAACAACAATAACAGCACAGCTCGAACTGGAATGCTTGATGTTCCTAGGGGGCGAGGTGGAGGTGGCTGGATTCCTTCCTGGTATAATGCTCCAACTTCCATTTAAAGATACTACCATATTTTGATACTTAAAGAAAAATATCTCTGAAAATTAGAACTTAAAGTATATATTAAGTGATGGAAATTACTAACAGTATTATCATGTAATCAACCTGCATATTGTTAAGTATATTTAAAGTATTATCATTTATGAAAATAATTTTTGTCTTTTTAATTTGTGCCAAAGAATTGTTATATTTAATAGCTGAATGTTTCATATCCTCTGATTAGTCACAATATGTAGATGTGCAAAGAGATATTCTACAAAAGATACCATTCTCCCAGCAAAATTCTTCCATTTAATTGCATACTAAATTTGTAATGTCCATACTATACAAATTAAGTTTTCTTACATACATTTTTGTTAGATAAATGTAAAGTTATCATTTCCATGCATAATAATAGTATTACATGTTCTCAGTTTGCAGTGTAAATAAAGATGATCAAATCGCGGTAACAGTTACGTCAATGAGCCTACAACAGAATGTTCTAAATGTCTAAGCCTAATTTATCAATGTAAAGTGAGACAACTTCCATTTAGTTGTATTTACATTTATGCTTAACCTGAAACTTATTGGTTTGAAGTTATAAAGCATATTGTTACCATTTCAGGTACTAAAATAGATTGCGTATTTAATAGATAGGATGTTTTTTGAAAGGATATTAATTTGATTTCTTAGATGGAAGCATCAGTATGTTCAAGGCCTTATTATTGAAATATAAGCTTGATCTTTATTTTTTAATTTATTCATGACAACAGCTAAGTTTATAGTTATTTGAGTCAGGCCTGTAGACTTACATTTTGTAGCATTGGTTTATTATCAGTTCCACAGAGATTAATAAATGTATCATAAAAGACTGATAACACTCTTCAGTGTCTAGTTTAATCTAAATTTAATAAAACAAGGAATTACACTAAAATTTAAAATCTTTAGTGAACAGCAAAATCAAAACATTGTGGTCATGAAATGTACTTTATTACTTTTTGTAAAGAAATAGTTTCGAGCTTGTAAACAAAAGTAGAAGGCAATAATTTTTTGTTTGTTTCATTTCCTATTTTCTTATAAAGCTCAGTTGATCGGATAAGAGCCAAACAGTCTTTGTAGGAAGGTAAACTAATGAATAATGGGCAGGTTGTTGGAATATTCAGAACACATGTATTAATTGTTATATTTATGTATTTTTATGAATATTTGTAATGTGTTTCTAACAGAAACAAAAGGATTGATTGTGTTTTGTTATTACTATATTTCATTTTAACAGAAAGAAAGATAAAAGTTACTAAGTAGCTGAATTTATTTTTAAATTGAATGATTTATTTGTTATTTTCTGGGACCAAAGTATTTATGATAATGTTAAAGAAATTAAATATTATCATCAGGGTGTAGTAGTGGATATAACCAGCAAACATATCACACTTATTGATACTCCACTATATGGGCTGCCCAAATAATATATAGCAATATACTGAAAGAGTGTATTTCATTATAATCTTCCTTAGTATCAACAAATGATTTTATTGTTTCTTTTGTACTATCTTCTTGCAAAAATTGTAAAAATAGTTTCCTACAACCATAATTATCCATAATCTAGGGATTAAGTTGCATGCCCTTAAAATGGAGAGAAGTAATGAATGTATCCTCTAGTGAATTGACATTTCTTAAAGATCTTAAGAAGGTTTTTTAGCATTCCAAAATTGCTTAGTTTGCTGCAGGAATATCACTTCATATCACATTCTTAGTGTTTCTTTAGTTTGGTGTGTAATATTTAACTCAAATGGTTTACTTAATTTTGAATTTTCTTGGAAAAATCCAAAAGTTTTACATAATTTCAAATAAACATTTGCTAGCATACTGTGTCCTTTTTATGCATTTGCATTGACATTCATCTGCAAAGTTATGAAATAGAAGCAATCCCTTTCAGAATCCTATGGCCTTGACCATTTAAAAGTGTTTTACATGCCAATATTTCAAAATTAATATAGAACTAGTAAAATCAAAAATCAAATGAATCAACATATACAATAGAACAAAAAAACCATATTTCATGATATTTTTTATTTGTAACCTTAATCATGTCAGAGGCAAGCCATATGGCAGAGGTTATTAAGGTTACAAACTGAAATTTTGTAAAGTTGGCTTATTTTTTTAAATTATTTTTTTACATTTTCATCTGGCCCTCCTGCCTTCACCTGTGGTAAGTGACAGGTGATTTTCCCTATCTTATCTTATTTTCAGTAGGCCTACTTAATAAGAGTTTCATTGTCACCATTATCCAATATTTCAAAATTGTCATGCCTTTGCTGATAGTTTCAGTACAAACTTGCATCATCAACAGTTTATCTTTGTCACTAACTAACATTATGGGCAACCCTAGAATGGTACAATATTCTTTTTTCAAAGAGTAAAATCTTTTGCATATCATCTGGTTATGAATTCATGCAAATTGTAATAACATATAGTGTTTTTTAATCTCTACAAACAGGGAAGAAAGAATAAATTGTGAAATTAGAATATATTGTCTGAGACTGTATGATAAATTGTAACAATAATTTAAGAGACCTGTATGGCTTAATATGAAGCAGGAGGTGGCAATCACAATTGTAAAATTTAGTTTATATAATGCTTATGTGAGAAAATGATTATCTTGATCCTTTTTTTTTTTTTTTACTGTCTAAAGTATGAGAGACTCCTACACAAGAAATTAAAACTTCAACAGTGTTTAAACTGTTAATTACATATTTAATTAAAATGTTGTTCAAAAAGTACTTTTTCATGTATAGCTGTCTGAGAGAAATGTCTGGTCATGATGTAAGAAGAAAAATTACAGAATTAATTGCATATAAATCAAGTGCAACACATTAAGTTTGAAACAATGTATTACAAATGTAATGTTTCTACCTCAAATAATTTTTACCTACCGAAAATAATCATGTTTCTTTCACATAGATTTTAAGTACAAAATTATGATTTAGTTCTGACAGATATGATGAAAAATCATTTGAATCAGTTTTGGTATAAAGAGGGGAGAGATGTGCTTTTATATCATAATATCCCACTGTCAGTCACAACACAGTTTTGTGCTACTGTAATTAAACCATGCTTGAGCTCAGACATAATACTTTAAATATACATTTTGAACTGAAGAAATATGGGACATATGAAAATGTCACATTACTAAAAATCCTATGCTGGTATCAGTAATGGGTGAGTTCCCTACAAACTTCTTAGTTCTTCCCAAACCTTATAACAAATAATTGAAACATTACATATTGCTAGGATTATCTTGAATACTATCCTGAAACCAGATTCTTCCACCCAAAAATAATTGCTGTCTTACCCAGTTGTGTCTCTAACCTCAGCCAGTTCTAACTACACAAATTCTTTCATTCAATATTACTTCTTTTCTTGTAATATTCCATGTTGTAACACATGTAAAATGCACTCTGTTACCACCATTTGCACATACCTCATCATGGAAACTTCATGTCATTTACCTAGTAAGACATTTGTCTGATAAAACACCAATTATCCATTAGGATAAATTGTAACAGGCAAATAGTATTCATGTAAAGTCTTGTGTATCTTGTTCCAGCACATGTCATCCCATAACAGCAACAACTGTAATCCCTATTTCCCTTGAAGTGTTACCTAAGCCTTTGATTCTGGTTGCTGCAAGATATCCTGTAACTACATACAGGGTACCAGATAGCCATTATATCTCAAGCTGAAGTTTTCCTCTGCCCCCATCTCCCAGGGCCAGATCTTTGGAAGTGAGGGGGGAGGGGGAGGAAACCAGTGCGCTTGCCCTAGGCAGCAAAATTGTGTTTGAAGGGCAGCAAAATTAAATCATTACTTGGGGTGGCAACAATGGGGTCAGCACAGTAATTTTTGAAGGGGCAATAATCTCATAGTTTTTGCCCAGTTTGGAAAATTCCAAGATCTGCCACTGCCACCTTCCCTCCCTTAATTCACTTTCTCAACATTTTCAATAATTTAATTCACCCTTCCAGGAATCAGTATTTACTGCATGATTTGATTTTTATTGTAAAATCATTAATTTGATATTTTTACAATTTAAAGATTTGTTTATGTTTTTTTTTTATTTCATTGATAAGAATAATTTTTTCCCATTTGTATCTCATTTTAATTTGTATCCTGACATTGAAGTTAATAATTTAGCTTCCACTTCCATCTACAACATTATTGGAAATAATAACAGCAGTCACCACTATCCAACATTATTGTAGTTAACAGTTGAGCTTCCATTTCCTATCTGCAACATTTAAAACAATCAACCATCACTAAATAATGTGTTGTCAGTTTCTATCTCCCACTCTGTATATCACCCCTGTCTGGCAAAAAATTCCAGCCTGAAAGTTCAAAAATGTTCATTGTTTATGTATCTTTCATGTTTCTTTATTATCTCATTTAGCAAGTGATGCTTTGGATCTTGACTGTTCTACATTTTTCCCAACATATTTCCTTTGGACACCATTGGTAGGAGGGGTTTCATTAGGCATGGCCTACACCTAAAGAGAAGGGGGAAAGGGATACTTTCTGAGTTGTTAGCTAAATTTGTAAGCAAAACCATTTCCAATTATGGCAGGGTCAGGATTGTGGCCTTTTTTTTTATTAATTAGATATATTTATATTCACAACAATCTTGAGTCATTTGAAATAACACCAATGTCACACCTTTTAGCAATATAGCTAAACTGTATTTCAAGAAAGGTAAATTTTTGATCATTTTATTATTTCCCTCACTTGGATTCCACGATAAACTGTAGGTCCCAAAGGTAAGGAACTGGCCATCCTACCTCTGATGTAATGGCTTAGTATGCCTCCTTTGGGAGGATCCAACCAACCTTTGTGTTATGGACTAAGTTACGTTACATGTATAATATTAATTATCACCAGCCAATCAATTGTGACCTCTTAGAGTCATGAGCATATATAGGATTTTAACAATATTCTAAATGTAGAATGGTCCTGATCTTTGCAACTAAAAAAGAAACTCTTTATATGTCCTTGCTTCATTGCTCTTGCAGTTTCATCAATAGTTTCTGTCAAACTCTAGGAATCCACTCAATCCAGTGTTACACTATCCACATAAAAATCAGTAATGCATTATCCACTTGCTACTATGTAGCAGATTTACATTCTGCCAGTCCAGTTCACGAACTGTGAAATCCAAGATGGGTTTCCGACAAGCAAAAGCTGTATTTTTCTAACACTCTTATACATAGCTACTGTGGTTTCATAAGTAAATATGAATCTCTCACTCTCTTTTTTTTTAAAAAAAAAAAAACACAACACTTTCTGTGTTGTAAAATCAATTCACTGAAAAATTTAACACATTTACATCCAGAAATATGCATTGGTTGATCCAAAATTAGTATGCAAGTTTATTGTAGTAACAATAGAAAAATCTGGTTAGATTGCTTTGTTCTTAATGTATTTTTAATTCAAATCTATTTAATCTGGCCAATAGTTTAAGCCATCTGTGGATAGTGCTGGTGAAGAAATTTGAAGTTAGAGGAAAACTGTCAGTAAACCATTTTCATAGTATTTTAGAACTCAAGATGAACAATCAAAAGTTGATAGGTACAAGAAAGGGGATAAATGGATGTGTAGGGATATTGACGCTGGACCATGTGCTCACAGTTAAATTAAATTTAATCAATAAACCAATATATCATCAATTGAATGATCTAGTGGCTCAGTGATTAAGGCATCTGACTAGGGATCAAGTGGTCCCTGATTCGAATCCTTGTCTCAGCTGGGATTTTCAAAGGCCCTTAAGCTAACCTCCACCCCTGGCACAGTTTGCTGTATAATGTACAGTATACCAGAACAGCCTTTAAGTTAACCTGTAGGTTCCCTATTCCTGGCAAGATTATTGGGTTCACTTAGGCTGGCTGCAACAGGGAATAATTGAGCAGCTATCAGAAACCTCGTCTCCAGGTCATTATGGCCACGCAAATGTTTACCCTTATCCCATCGACTGACTCTTTATTTGTGAAATACATTCTACATCAATGAATATCATTATTATTTATTGTGATGAAACTCATGCCCTGATGACAATTTCCCTTATCACCTATTTCACATCTGTGAACTTTATAAAACATTCTTTAATTGACTGAGGTAAATTTTTCAGTATTTTCTCCAATTATTTATTCCAGTCCATGATTCCCTCACCCACAAATTAAAACTTTTCCACTTGCTTCTGTAGTTCCAGCTTTTGGTTGTGGTAATCTCTTCCCTTTTGAACTTTACTCATAATCTTTTCCTACTGTAATCTTCATAAACACCTAATAGTTTCCATGCTCTCCATGTCCTAGTATTAAATGCCAATATTTCAGTCTTTTTCTAGGACAGACCTGTGCTGCGATGTGTTTTACATGCTCTACTAAACACATCTAGGATGCAGCACCACCCAGGGATAATGGAAACTATTTATTCAAGCTGCCTTCAATTACACCCATCATTTTCTTCACCTCCTTCCTGTGTTCTAATCACTCCCAACTCTGTTTCTTTATTACATTAGTAACTGATTGTATTCTACTCTAATTTTGACAAACAACTGAAATTGTTCACCTTTTTAAATTGATATTGTAGGTACCATGGTTTCTTAGCACACAAGAGAAAAGAGCTGACATTGGTTTTGTATCCTAGTTCCCTCAAATCTCTAGTAAA
Organism: Vandiemenella viatica; assembly: GCA_031002005.1. Lineage (NCBI taxonomy): Eukaryota > Metazoa > Arthropoda > Insecta > Orthoptera > Morabidae > Vandiemenella > Vandiemenella viatica. The sequence goes on along the minus strand of CM061920.1, from coordinate 370,074,211 downwards.
TGATCTCATCAACAGATGCAGAGCCTTAAAACCTCTCCTCCTCCTCCCCAAATTGATCTACTCAACTGAGTTTGTTGTTTGATGTTTTATTCTCTAGTATTTTTCAAAGCAACAAAAGATAAATTATTCATCATTTAGCATTCGATACAGAGCTGCAAGTCTGCTGAAAGTACTGTAGTATACCAATATCTTTCATTAAACAAAAAAATTTGAGGTGAAAACATTAGGTCTATAAAGAATGATAAGAAATGTTTACTTGTCCTTCTTCCTTAGTTGCAAAAAAATTATGCGCAGCTAATGTTATAATTACTCATATGTTAAAACAGCTTTTGTGTAACTAAATTAATGTGTATGAGTTTCTCAGGGTACTTAAGATAAAATTAGAAATTCATCATTTGTATATTCTTACCTGTTTTCTTCACTAGATTCGAGGGAAATAATGAAACAGGGCTACGATTAAAAATATGGCTTACTGCATTTAAGCTTTGTTCACAACAGTATTCCATTAAATTAACTCAAACTGCCAGTGTCAATTGCAACTGCCATAGTACTGCCAAAATAATGTTGTAAATTAAACTTAAAGCTGTCTTACAATTTTTTTAATAAATGAAAACCTTTGTATTATAGTATTACTAAATTAAAATTAAGGTAAATCTCGACTCCTTTATTGCTTCTTCTAAGAACAAACACCAAGGAAATGTTTAAGACAAAAATCTCTTTGGTTCGGAAAAAAGTTTGATATTAAATTTTGAAGTATTCATAAATGTTCTACAAGCCTGAAGGCAACAACAAAAATGGAGTGTTGGAATTTTTCAATTTATGCAATTGGAACTTTAATTTCTCTTTGTGTATCATCACTGAACAATACTGAAACATGTCATTCAAATTATTGCATTGAAATCAGCTGGTTACTTAATTATTTCAGAAAAACTTCAGGATAAAAATTGTTTATCATACTGCTTGTTTATTAGGGATAGAGGAATCAAGACTAATATAATTGAATGTGAAATTTCAAAGTTGATTTCTTTCTTTAAAATGAAAGGAAATAGAGTAGGTACTCCAAAATCAAGTGATCATAGAACGAAACACCATGTGGTTAGTATAAACTTATGTCTTTTCTTTTTATTAATGAGGAATCACAATTAAATAAAGATATAACAGAGCGATAATATGAAAGAGGTGTTTGTCTTCCAACACTTATCATTAAAATAAGACTGTTATCATTTTAGAAGAAAAGCTTTTGAAAATTTTATCACTAAATAAAATTTACCATGCAATATACAACAGATTACCAAGAATTTTGTAACATGTGTGATAGTGCTACACAGATAAGATAAAACATCTTAACAGTGAAATTCATATTGGAATAATAAACTGTCTGATGTAGCATTTCCTTAGCCCAAGACTTAGCAAATTGATGTTGAAATAGGTAAATTGACAATGTAATTTCTGATGTGTGAGTGGAGACTTTCCTGGCATACTGATTCAATGTAAGATTCACAGGTGTTCAGCCAGATAGTGTCATATATAACACAACATTTCAATAGTAGGCTATGCTGCCTTCATCAGGTGCGGATAGCTTCAACTTCCAGCTTACAACATCTGAAGCTGTCGAAATGTTGTGTTTATATGACACTATCCAGCTGAACACCAGTAGAGCTCATTTTTAATTTAGTTTCTTTTTGCTTTATGATTTTAGTTCAAAAATTTTGCACAAGAGAGAGTGACTGTTTGACCAACAGTTCATTAGAGAATTAGTTGCTCGTATATATGAAATCCCATAATATTTATTCTGGTTTTGTTGCATTGTAAAATACATAAGAGAATGTTTATAAAACAAGACTGAAGAGGGTTGGATGTAGGGAAGAATAACTGCCTTTCAAATTCTGAATCTAATGAGTTATTACTTGTTCTTTCTGACTTAGCTGTATTTATATGGACCTTTTCTATTCTGAATATCTGCATCAGATACAATATGTACTGTATTTTTTATGTTTTATTATTTAAAATGACTGTTTAGCACTGTTAGTCCCATAAAATTCATTAACAATACAACTATCTGATTGAATCAAGAAGTAGTTTATCTCTTTATGTGTGGCAAATTTGATAGAATATAGTGACATTCAGAAGTAGCTTTGAATGTATTAATGAAAATCATGAACTGTGTACCTACTTGTAGCAACTCAGCATAAAATCACACACATCATAATAAGCAGACTTAAATTTTCCTGCATATATATTTCATCAGACTTAAAAGAAAACCAGAGTTGGCTGGATTCTCATTGTACACGGTTTTCTTCTCTCAGTGAATTTTGATTTTTGTATAATATTTTAAATGATTCATTTTATTATGCTCCAAGAACTATTACTATCATCTAAAATTCTGTAAAAGAGATGAAAGAAAAAATTAGAGGTACAAAGTTCGAAAATGTATTCTCACTGATTAAGTTAATAGACATAAACTGCAATGAGCTCAAATAATTAAAAAGCATACACATTAGTATTCTGCAAAGATCACTGAAAGTACTTAACTATCAATGAGTCTATAATCACTACAAAGATGAAGAAAGTAAACTCCTGCCTCATATCAAAGGCAAAAAAGTAGAGCTGCTACAAAAAAATTAGTATGAATTCAAATGCACGATATTCTGGATTTCCCCTTTATAATGTGACAGAGAAAAAGATAAATAACAAAGGATAGGGAATATGACTCATCACTCACCAAAGTTAAAGGCTGTGATGAGTGAAACACATATGAGATAAACAAAGCAACTATACTAATATTATAAATACGAAAGTAACTGTGTCTGTTTGATACGTTTCTTGGGCTAAACGGCTAATCTGATCGTGATGAAATTTGACAAGGAGTTGCTATTTGGCATTACAGTGGACATAGGATACCAATAATACATATTGTCATTGAATTATCAAAACTACCTGAACTGTGAAAGACAGACACATAATATAAATATGTTTCTGTAATGAGTAATGATCGAGAGGTCTGGTAATGCATTGGGTAAGGTGCTTGCTTTATAAAAAATTTTCCATGTGGCTTCCGGTTCAAACCCCACTGGGAACAAATATTTTTAACAATTGTTTTTCATAGTTTGGGCAAAGCCTGGGATTTGTAGTAAGGAAACCATGTTCAAATTAATTCAGGGCTCTAATGTGTGGCAAATCGTAGTACAGTAGAACAGTGCCTTAAGCATTTATTTTATCTATACTATACTGATTCCACAGGCTGTTTGTGAGTGATCTAAAATAATAATGTTATATATGCAAAAGTAAGTCTCAATCTTTTTGTTATGTTTTGAAATAGGATACATTTTTCCAGTATGAATAACAGTTTTAGTCCTGGGACGGGTTCAAAGGTAGAGTGGTATATCGATGGTGTTCCCATCATATGGTGACTCAGTGTTGTTTGGGACACATCTTAGGTAACTTTCAGCTTTGTATATCCAATTCTAGCAATCAAATCCTAAGTCGCAGGTAACCGCTAGTATACTATATTTCAGTTATACACCTTATTCATGTGTTAGGGGCCGAGTCATATGGTATGGGAGGTGTGCAAATGCTGAAGTTTATTACATTACTAAAAGAACAAAAGATAAATGATCTAAGCTTTTCACACATTCCCTCAGTCTCAGAAACAATGAAAAAGAAATAAATGTCAGGATATGATGTTAACGGGAATCACATGATTTGTATGGTTCTTCTTCTACAATATTTAATAAGGACAATGCTCATCAAATGTGATTTTTGTGAATTGTTTTTTGACACCACATTCATCCTACCTTCAGCTTTGGTGAGTGATGGGTCTGCTTTATCTTTCATTTCCATATTTACACAGTCTGCAGTGAACTAACATTGACTGAAAAAGCTATTTCAGGCAGCTATACTGAGTTACTGGTCCACTCAATACAACTGAAACTAGATGTTCAAGACAGATAAACAGTTAAGCCATAGCATACTCATTTCATAATAATAGCTTTGATATAACACTAAAGTAACTAATTCTCTAAGTGGCCGTGTTGACTGCGAGGCTTGCAGGAGCTCAACTCCCTTCAACTTTTGTGAGTGTTGGGTGTATTTATTTTATTTTTCCTTTCCACATAAACTTAGTGATTAGTAGAAACAAATAATGAAGTAAAAAGGATTGATTGTCTGTCACTGATGAAGGCAAAATAGGGTAGGTACACAAAGAACTTGGAACCAGAATTACCTCTCTTATTTATATTAATATTTACTATTACTAACACAAAATGTGTTAAAACATAGCTAATGGAGACAATTATCAAAGGGGCACTTGCGGTATTACTGAATATGTTCTGAAGATCATTTCAGGAAACCAACCCAGATTTCAGTTTTCAATGGTCATCAAAAAAAAGAGTACAATATTTTCTTAAGTGGTTTAAGCCCAGTATTTTATACATAGTAAACTAAAATGTAATTACATTAATAAACCATAATTCTTTAAATCCAAACCAGCTATACGAAAACCACCAAGTAAAATTTGTAGATTAATAATTTGTACATGATTTTCATATTTCCTTACCAATCTAAATTTTCTGGTTTGAAGCTACAACCACATTTGTTCTTATTAAGCTCACATGATATAGGCCCTAACTTCTGGCTCCCTGTCTTTCATAGTCACTTCCCTTGAATAAGACTCTTTACTGATGATGGTTGCTAATGTCTTAATGTCTAATTTCAGCTCTTCTAAAACACTTTTGTCTCTAATCAATTTTATATTCACTGTTTGTAATCCTGCTTTTGTGATTTTATTTAGTACTGAGATATTTGAAACACCTTAAATTTTTTTGTTCGAACAAGAGGTTTAAAATTTTATTGATTATTTATATGGAATATAAAGATTCAGAAAATTTAGGAGGTTTTAGTGTTGCCAATAAGTTATTTAGCTAAATTAGTAATTGTGAAAAAGGCGATTTCAGTGACCTGTAAACTGCCCTTTTAAAAATAATATGATAAGCTATAAATCTGTAACTTTAGAGCTGTGACAGTCATGGCTATGAACTAAGAAGCCAGTGCTCTAGATGTATGGATGTGACAGAAAATAAGGATGAAAAATAAAAATAATAAAAACCTTTTATGAAGCGCTATTTAAGGCAGCACCTTTCACTGATTGCAAACACGGGACTCGAAGACCACAAAAATAGCTAAGGTTTTGAACCACCAATGAAAACAAAAAAAAAAAAAGAAACTGGAAACAGTTTATTTTTGTGCTAACAATTTTATTTTTCCTCCAACTTGTTTATCCAACACTCTGATCACTTAATTATATTACTGTAAACTATCAGATGTTCATTCCTTTTTTATTATTCATTAAATGCTTCTGTCATTTTTAGTGTTCTAGACATCAATTATACTTCTTCATAACAACAGAAGTTTAATTATGGAATTAGTGTTTTCATATGGCTATATTTTTAGGAGTATCACACATTCATACTTAATGGCCAAAAAGGTAATATATAAAAATGACATGATTTGATCCATGAAACAAGGATAATTAACTGAAGTCGGGAACAGGAGTTCAACAACATTCAAATGTTTCCCAAATAAATGTCCCAAATTTTTCCTGAAAAATATGTGCTACATTTCAGAAGCTGCCTTCATAAATCATTTGTATAAGTTCCCATATTGAACTGCTGGTTTATAAAAAAAATTGGTCAGTGGACTAAAATAATAGTGATCTTAAATTACAATACCCCTTAATTTTTACAAGTAAAATATGTGAAAGTTGATAATCTTATGCCTGTATCAATGAAAGCTAGTAAAATTACAAATTATTAAAATAACTGTTTAGGTTAGTAAAAATTGATGTTTACATGTTGCCTAAAAACCTAAAGAGTTGTCACCTTGATATAAACTCCATTTTATGTTTATTAAGTTGTACAGTTCATGTTAGTTTCGTAAATTCATTTTTGGAAATAAATATATTTGGTGTTGTTAAATGATCGTTGAATATATGAAACATTAGGCATCAGGATAAAGAAGTTATTAAATTAAGTATATGTAAAATATTGTTGACCAGATATTCACTAAGGTAATTAAAAATTAGATATTGTCATAAATGTTACTACAAAGAATTGCAGTAAAAAGAGATGTATTTCCTCTAGAACACTGGTTCTAGTAAGGACTATAAACTTGAAACTGGTATATATATTCAATGTAATTGATGGTAACATGTAATATGTGGACAGAAGAAAATAAATAATAAAAGAAAGAAATTCCTCTTCCTCTATTATAGCTTTAGATGTGGCTGTATTAACGGAAAGCAACTGGGTTGCTAAAGGTTAGATGTAAAATCTTGTATTCCTGACCATATATAGTAATTAATCTTAATATTAGGTGTCAATTTTATAGCAGTGACAATGAAAATGCTGTTAGGCAATCAAAATAAGGAAGGTTAGGGAAAGTAAACTGGTCACTCATCACAGATGAAGCAGAAGGGTCTTGGTGAACATAAAAACAAACACACGTAATTCAGTATAATAATAGCCAACCAGTTGTTAAAAATTTTAATTTATTGATCTTAACTGCAGTTTCGACAAACATAAGCTTGTCTTCTTCAGAAGTATCTAGACAAAAATTCAGATAAATTAATGTTATAAATTGTGAATTTATATACTCAAATATAAAACATCTATTGTCATTAGATCTACAAAACAGATACATACATTTATGGGTTCATAGAGGGATGCAATATACAGCTTCTGTCAGTTTAGTGCCCTGCACTATGTCAACAAATTCAAATAGGGTTACTACTTGTATCATTACATCCACTGTCTGCATAGGGTTTTCAGCAACTGGTTGGCTATTATTATACTGAATACAAGTTTTACCGTCACTGTAATGCAGCTATGTTCAAGATTCTAAACAGACTTAACATTAATCAGCAATCTGGTGTCTCAGTGGTTAAGGCACCTGACTGGAAATCAAAAGATCACCACTTCAAATACCTGTCTCGGTGCGGTTTTTCATGGGTCCTTAAACTGAACTTTGCCCTTTGGCACAGATTGCTGTGTAATGTGAAGTACACCAGAAACCTTCCATGGTTCAGATTCCATGTTACACTGTAGGTCCCTTTTACCTGGTAGCATTACAAGGTTAGGTTTGGTAAGGAGGAAAGGAACTGGCTACTCTACATCCAATAACAGGATAAGTATACCTCAGTCAGGAAGGTCAAACCAATCTTTGGGTTAATCCTACCTCGAGGAGAACATATGGCATGAGGAGTGGATGTATACATACCAAGACTCAGAACATAATTTCTATATCAAGAGATATGTGGTGAGAGTCAGTGTGTACACATCCAATAACTTGCCATAGGTCCTGCTCCAGGCATGATTAAGTGCTCTATCAAAATACTGTTAGAATATTCATGTTTCTGTGTTCATTATGGTCCTCCTGCCATCATCTGTGGTGAGTAATAGTTCCCTAACCTTCCTTATTTTTAAATTTTAGGCAATAGTTTATAAACTGTGATCAATGCACATAATTTTAAAATTATAAACAAATATTACAGTGATAATGTAGTTAATTAATTTAATTTTGATGGAACACATTTCCTGGTGAAAATTTCTCACATACTTACCTTTTTGTAAATCATAAATTTTTTTATTTAAGTTCTTTTAATGTTTAAGGTAAACTCTTCAGTCTATTCCTAGGTAACTTATTCCAATTCCCAAAATCCCTCAACCAAAAACAAAATTTTCGCACCCCCTAATGCTTGAAATCAAGTTATCAGTTATGATCATTGCTATCTTGTCCCTTTCAAGTACTAATCTTATTTCTTCTGCCAATAACTATCCAGGCCAATATACGATATATACACTCACAGCAATCTCTTCCTTATCTCCCAAGGACTACCAAGCCAGCTTCTTTATCATTTAGTTTTCAATTGTGATCTGAAATAAATTTCACAAGCAAATCTAGTTGCCACCTTTTGCACATCCTTCTACTCTTGTATTTGATAATGTAGATTCCATACTAACCCACTATACTCAAATAAGTATGACCAAAGTCTGGTATCTCCATTCCTCACTTCCCTGCTTCATCATTATCTCCCGTATATACAGGACTTTGGAACTTCTCCCAACCTGCTGTGCAGCTGAGTTTATTATTAAACACTGTCCCAAGATATTTACATTTTAAGCATTTAACAAGCAATATCCATACAAAATGTTACATTATTTCAAAGGAATCAGTAGTTTTAAACTTACTGATAACCTTTAACATTGCATTTAAATTTGTCATATTTTACATAGCTAGTCATACACAAGCTCTATATAGTATAGGTTGTGTGATGTAGCATAGTACAATCCTTTAGATCCTAGGTCAGAGCAAATGAAAATTATTCAAAGGAATTACAATTTTCAGAGAATACTATCAATAGTTTACTCTGTTTTATTAAACCTCTCCACCTCACTTTTAACCATGCACTATCCATGTACTATCCTGTTATTACTCATGCTATAAAGGTCTTCAGATAAAATGTTTGCTTTTAGTCTGTGCTGAATATATATAATGAGCATTTGCAAAAAATGAATAAAAAAATAGTTCATTACCTTAAAAGAAAGGTATGGAAATTTGAAACCTAATTAAGTTAACAATTTTCAACATTATTTAATCTACACTGTCACCATCGACGTATGTACAATTGTGGTGGGAAATAAAAGATGCTTATTCCTAAATTTAAATGAGGGTAGACATAGTATGAAAGGATGATTCAGAACACAAAAGTGTCATGACACACATAATTTGGATTATAACCACTGCTTCTCTAACAGATTTCAAAGATTGTTACTCCAAGAGAGAGAAAATAATAGCTGCAGTATGGTGACTGTGTGAGTAAATGAATTAACATTAAATTAATTAATTCTGTTGTTTATTACTCTCCATACAAAGAAATAAAGTGCTTTGGATTTACATTAAATTAATTAACTCTGTTGTTTAGTATTCTCCATACAAAGAAATAAAGCACTTTGAGCACACAGGGTTAAGTTGGGAATTAGTATTCTCCATACAAAGAAATAAAGCACTTTGAGCACACAGGGTTAAGTTGGGAATTAGTTTTTAAAATCTTGGAAAAGTTCATAATAAAATTTTGAGCATAATTTTAATATACCATTTAAAATTACAGCTATTTATTTTTGATAGAGATTAAATAAAATTCCTCACTATGCAGTTTTATGTCAGTTTTTGCAGCAGATTGTCATTCACATACTGGTATATATTTTTCTATTAAACGTTTCTTTGCATGTCAGTGTCCCCATTGTCGTAGAACTCATTACTCTTATTCAATGTGACATACTTTCTAACAAATTACTGACTAATTTTTTCTTACAACACAATGCAATCACGTACTTAAAGATCTATATTACTACTTTTTATGAAACTTCTGATTACACACACTGGTGACTGAAGGTCTTGGTTAAAAGCATTAATGAATAAATCTATCAATCATGTTTTTCCTCATCAATGTGATACTAATAATTTACAGTGTATGCTCACTCTCAGTAAAGGTATCTATTCATATTATCTTCCCATTATCAATACCTAACTTTAAGTAACATTGGACTTAAATCATCCCATCATTTCCTCCTCTCCAAACACAACCAGTGTGATGAAATGCATAAAAAGCAAAAAAGACTAATAAAAAAAATCATGGTCCAAATGAATGTCAGCGAAGTACACCAAAACCTTAAAAAGTACTTCAGTTATTAAATTCGAATTTCATTAACATTCATGCAAAACTTTTTCCACTTATCAAAAAATAGTACTGACCTCTTGGAAATTGGTTTAACAACTTTTATTTAATTTCCTCTTCACATTATTCAAATATTACAAAAAAGTTCATCATAAATTAAATTAATAAATTAAGTGATACACTATTTAAAAATGCTGTCACTCTTCAAAAGTACCACAAATATGGTTGGTACAGACATCATATCAACCTACACTGTATTGTTTTCTTCCTGGTGATTGAAGATAGATTGAAATCCCCCTTGAACCAGAAGAAAAATATTGGAAAATCCATAAGTAAAATGCTTTCTGGAACTTCAGTTGTAAAATGTCACATTTTTTAAAAAATTTAATTTAATTGCAATGGAGAACAGGCTCCGGTGGCAATTTCCCTACACACCCATCTTCCCCCTATCCTGCACCCACCTACATTTGCCCTCTACAAATTTTATCTTTAAATTCTTTCAACGTTTTTGGTAAATTATTCATCATTTCTCTTGGTAACTCATTCCAATCCCTGACACCGTTACCTAAAAAAGAGAATCTCCCTACACCCTTGTACCTGAAATCGAGTGCCAGCTTGTGGCCATGGTCATCTTTTCCCTTCCATGCACTACTTTTCATACCTATTGCAATAACTTTCCATGCCTCATCGCCAGTATATGCCCTGTACACTCCTCAACTTCCTCCTGTCTTGCAATGAATCCCATTTCAACTCCTTTATCATATCCATCACTGATTGCATTCTGCGATAATTTCCAGAAACAAATCTAGCAGCCCTTCTTTGCACCCTCTCCAACCTCTGTATTTGATACGTAAAATGAGGGTCCCATACTACACTACCATATTCGAGCAATGGTCTCACCAAAGTTTTGTAACCCAGTTCCTTTACTTCTCCCGTACATTCCCTCATCACTCTCTCCAACAAGTGCAGAACTTTGAAACCTTTTCCTACCACCTGTTCAATGTGTCCAGCCCAGTTAAGCTTGTTATCAAAAGTAATGCCAAGAAATTTACATTTCAAGTCTTCAGCAAGCAATTCTTTCCCCACCTTATATTCATAATTAACCTTTTGTTTTTTATTTGTGTATCTAATAAGCTGACTCTTCTTTGCATTTATCTTCATCCCATGTTTACCAACCCAACTAGATATCCTGTCCAGATCACCCTGCAACTATTTACAATCTTCTATCGTTTTGATTCTTTTATACAGCATTATGTCATCTGCAAACAATCTAATTTCAGATAGTAAATAATCAACACAATTATTCATTAGAATAATGAATAGCAATGGTCCCAATATGCTACCCTGTGGCACACCCATTTTTACTTCTACTTCTTTTGATACTACATTTCCTACCCTAACTTTCTGTTTTATACCTTTTAAAAATTCTTCTACCCAACAAATCACTTTCTCATCCACTCCAATGGGTTTTACCTTATTTACTACCATTTTGTGGCTCACTCTGTCAAACGCCTTTGACAGATCTAGTGCTATACTATCAATTTGGCCTCCCTTGTCCATTTCATCTGAAATATCTTGCATATATCCCACCAACTGAGATTCGCATGAATATCCTTGCCTGAACCCATGTTGCCTGCTTGAAAACCACTTACATTCCTCACATATATTTCTAATGTGGTTGCATATCAATCTTCCCATTAATTTGCCTACCACTGATGTCAAACTGATTGACCTGTAATTCCCAACTCTATTTCTCATCCCTCCTTTATGTACCGGTACTACTATTGCACTTTTCCAGTCCTGTGGTAAGCAGCAAGTATCCAGACTCAATTTAAATAATATTTCAAGATTAGGTACAACTGAAACAATCATTTCCCTTCTTCTGATTCAACATGGCAAGATATGTCTATTATGATGATGTGAAAAATGTGTTGTTATCGGATATTTCCTGCGACTTTTACAATGGAGAGAAGCTTAAATGCTAAGAACACTACAATTGAGGGAGTAATCAACATTTGAAGAGACTTGTATTAATTTTGAAGTGTGCTGGCATCTGATAGCTGGGCAACTATGTCGTACTTCTATATTTTTAATTTAATTTATGGCAACTTTTTTGAGTAGCTACATGAAGAAAACATTGTATCCAAGTAATTAATCCAAAGTTCAAGAGGTTAATGCTGCTTTTGACAGGTGGAGTAAGTCGTGCAGAACCCTAATGAAATTTTTTGTGCCAGCTCTTTCAAGTGAATAAGAAAAGGAAGTTATAAGTATCCTATTTGATCCTTCCATAACATTTAACAGAGCACATCATACAATGATAATGAATAAGCTTTAAAACTATTGTAGTGAATCAAGATGTCAGTTGTTGTATGAAGGAATGTTTCAAAGGTAGGAAGCAAAGATTCAGGATAGGAAATGTTGTCACGTAAGATGGGGGTGAGAACAGGAGTTCTACATAGCAGAAGACTGTGACTTCTGTTCTGTATTTTGATTAATGATTCTTTTGTAAATAATTTAGATTGTTTACTGATGACATAAAGTTGATGTATATCATTAAAATAAGAGAGGATTGTGATCAGCTACATAATGGTATGGGCAGCTCGGAAAATAGCTCTTGAATTCAGGAATAAGGAAGCGGGGAAGTTTCTTTTGTTGGTAAGAAAGTTGGAGACTGGACTAACCTATCAAGAGAAGTGATGAGCAATACCACTCAAACTGTGAAACAGTTTCAAAGTACTTTCCATATTAGAAGACGGAGACCCATGCCTGAAAGTGAAGTATTGTGGAGAAGTCTCATTTACTATTAACATAAGAGGCAAGCTAGAAGCATTAGCTTATGGTTGTGGTTATGTATAATCGTTTTCCAGCAATGGTCTAATTTTTTTAAGCAGTTTTCTCTATTTGAACTTAATATTATGCCACTTTCTCCAGTGATTTGCCACTACTGTATAACCCATCTTACTGATGTATGAGGTAAATCCAAAAAGAAATTGGCCTTATTTTCCACATGCGTAATGATTTAAATAATTATAATTATAATGAGAGTAATTATTTTTGACAATATGGTAAGTAACCAATGTGTGACACTGTATAACACAAACTAGTCAGAATATTATGCTGGCCTTGATGATATCATATATAATTTAACATTTTCTGTTGTGTTTATTATCCTCCCTCCTATCCAAAATAGGTCCATCTGATTCAACACAAAGTTAATACATTGATGCAAGGTCCCAGCAAGGGAGTAATAAAACATGCCAGTGCTGCTGTCAGCCAATGGGAGAGAATGACAACAGAAATAATTTGGCTCATGGAAGTACCTTAGTGTCTAAATGTGATGAAGCAGAAAAAGTCTCATTCAAGGCAGAATACCAAATAAACTATGTCAAGTAAATAGTTTTCTTATTCAAAATAAGGTCATCTGTTGTTATTTTTGGTCATCTGTTCAGAATGTACTTTGCATTTTATTATCATTATTATTTTAATGCTCTGATTAATTTTATCACCTGATTGCTTTGCATTTTCAGTCATTTTGTGCATCCCATACCTCTGAAATCTTGCTGAGGATGCTGATTCTACAAATGAAACTGCAACTCCTCAGGCAGGATATCAGGTAAATATAGTCCTCGAATGGCCATCTGGATTTGGGTTTTCCCGAATCAGTCAGGCTGAATGCCAGGATGGTTCCTTCAATAGGCCTTGGTAAAATTCTTTTCTGTTGCTACTGATCAAAAAATGACATTGATATGTTCAAATTTGGATCAACCATTTATTTGTGATGCATTTTAACATTGCCTCTACATGCCATAATAAGATGACAATTCTCAGAAAACTGTATTGTTATACTGGTCCCGTTGCTAGCACCACGTATAAAAAATATATAATTATTTTTTGATATATGGATTAATTCCTTCTTTGCTCATTTAATTTAAATGTAATAGAGTGCTTGCTTTGGTGACAATTTCCCGGCACACCCATTTTTCCCCTTTTCCTTTTCCAGCCTGCTTTTAATTCCGACTTTAATTTATTTTTGGCTTTTTTAGTAAATTATTAAATTTCTCTTGGTGATTTGTTCCAATCCCTGATCCCCTAAACCTATGAAAGAAAATCTTCCCACAACCTTATGAGCTATGTATCTCAAAATTTTGCACCCTAGCCAAATATAATTGGCTGCCCCTGTAACCCAATAACAAAAGTGAAAGAAGCAATGAGCAGACAAATAAAAACTTACACTTTGTTTCTATAGTCATTTTTTATTTCTGGAATCAAAAATTACAATCTACGAATGTGAAAAAATATATATGTACATTTTTTTTAACAACTACCGATACCAATTTATTATTTACAAACCATCTGACAAACTCATATTTAACATTATTCTGATATTTTATATTAATAACTTATTGGTAATTATTTAATTATATATATATATATATATATAAATGATTAAAGAATATTGTTATATAGAAATAATTTATATTAAGTTAATAAGTTAATTAAGTGAATAATATATAATAATATAGTGGTACTCTGAAACTTCAAAATCATAACGAAATATTTAAATTATTTTACAGAAATGATGTAAACGTTTGATCAAAATTAATGAAAAAAATGTTAAAATTAATTTCTAAACATACCACATTATAATAACTGCTTGCGATGTGCCAAATTGATGGCGAAATCAGCAATATTATCACACCTGCCTCTATATAAAGGAAAGTTATTGAAGCGTTCTTCATTTAAGCGAGAGCGCTTGTTATTTTTAATTCAACGTAGCACAGAGAATGAGCGCTCTGCACTGCTTAGTTTATATGATCTAATCTGTTACAGGAATTTTTTTCGTACTTTTGTGACACGATACTGTGACATTAATGGAACTGGAGGAGATTAGACCGTATTTACCACACCACAAGTGCTGAAGTGCTCCGCAAAATGGAAATATTGACCACTGTAAAAACACTAAAGCTTCAGTACCTTGGTCACATCATAAGGAATAATAGCCGTTATGAACTTCTACAGTCTATTCTCCAGGGGAAAATACCAGGAAAGAGAAGTGCTGGTAGAAGAAGAATTTCTTGGTTAAAAATTCTGAGATCATGGACCTCCAAGACAACTACGGAGTTAATCCGAGCATCAAGCAGCAGAGATAAGAAAGCCAAGATAGTTTCCGACTCCCGGAATGGATAGGGACCAGAAGAAGAAGAAACCGTATTTGTGGGATAAAACAGCTGACTATTTCAAAGACGGAGTACAAAATCTGAAGGCGTGGAAAGAGATATATACATGTTTGAAATAAGATTTCGAAGTGAAATGAAAAAAGAACAACTGAAAGTTGATAAATTATACTTTTATTAATAGTAATAACAATGCAGAATAGTTTACACAGTTTTGATACTGACAAAGTCTTTAAATTGATACCACAAAAAATAGCACAACCACATTTACAATTTAAGTAAAGTGAACCACAAGTAAAATCTGGTTGTGCTATTACAAGATACTTTGTCAGAACCGCGGGAGCGTTGCCGTGGCAAATTAACGAAATAAATTGTGTTCACTATTCTGTATTGTTATTACTAATAATAAATGTATAACTTATCAACTTTCATTTTTTCCCCCTTTCACTCTGAAATCTTCTTTCAGAAATATGTACATCTCTTTCCACCCCTACAGTTTACTTATGCTTATTCCAAAACTGTAAGTGTCATGTAAGTCAATAAAGGTTCCTCCTGACAATTAAAAATCAAAATAATAATAATAGTAAATTGAAAGTTTTTTGTGTATTTATAGATTCCAGTAGTAATCATCATACCTATTGCATAATATTTTTAAAAAAATATTCTGTTGATTTAGTAATTGAGTAAAATTATTCAATGAAAATATAGCAGAATATTTGAGTACTTAATTTATTTTACTATTTTCTAATACTCTTTTTATATTTAAGTAAACAGAACAAGTATCCAGCACTGTGTGTTAGTTAAATATTTTCTGTATTTGTTTCTAAGGTATAATAATCTATTATAGTAACGTTTGTTGTATGTTGCACCCATCTTTCTTCCTCCAAAGCTAAAAACCTACTGCACTCGGTGCGAAAAGGTCGGCGTCGGCTTTGGTTTTGCCAGTGTGTGTGAAAATCCCTTCTCGCCGCTCCCTGCTCCGGCTTTGTAGGTGTGTGCGAAATCGCCCTAGCTGCCTCAAGCTCTTAGGTTTCTAGTTTTTTTAAAAATTTTTATCCTATATAATATTTGAAGAACACACATTCATCTTGCAGACCGTCCGCATTATCTTCCGTATAGAGCCGTTCTAATTCTTTGGCGCTATTTCTGATTTATTCTCCTTTTTCTTGCAAGTCTTAAGAGGAATGTAAACTTGTAATTGATATTGACATAAGACGTCTTTCACCTTTTCAGTTAATTTAAAAGCTGATCCCAAATTCCAAGAAATGCATGCACCCGAAAATAGTCACTTGATTGCAACAACACTTCTTCCTCGCCAGATTCATTACAACTAAGTTTTCTTTTGATGAGCGTTTTTGGAATCTTTTAAATTCATTTACCTGAGATTTCCTTTTGCCGGCCTCTCCATACATTTCGAAAGAATCTCTGTTTTTTTTCAATAAACAAAATTAACGATTCGCAGAGACCTGCAACGACTTCAAGGTCAATATCTACGGCTTACAGAGTATTGGAGACTAAATCAAATTGTTTCAATATGGCGCTCCACAATGAAGACATGGCAGTCTGTAAAGTAGATATTTGCGACAGTACTACAGTCACTTCTTGCGATAACACTACAGTCACCTCGCTTTCGATTAAAGGTTTTTGTGACGGATCATTTTTTATCTTTTGAGTCCTTGTTGAGACTAGTGCAGGCACCATATTTAGCTGACTATCGAATAGTCCATATACTTTTTACAGAAACATTCTCAGCCTCAGTCAGGAATTCTCGTAACAGGTTTGAGTGTTGTGTTGATACTATGAAGAAAATATATAAGTTTTGCAATAACCCGAAAAACTGAATAGCCTGTTGGATGACGACCCAATAAAACTTAAAGAATGTGCGGAGCATGGTACATAAATTGCATAATGACATATGTCTTAATTCTTTCTTGTACACCCTTGTAGCATGCATCCAGACACATTGCCGGCATTATCGTAAGATTGACCTCTGCAATTATTAATACTGATATTAAAAGTCTCAAAAGTGTCAATAAAAGCCTTCAACATGTCTTCTTATTTGTTACCAGTGCTAGGAAGGAAGCATAAAAATCATTAACGGGTTGTCCATTTTCTACGACGAATCTGACAATTAAAGAAAATTGGTCCACATGAGTGATATCAGAGGTAGAGTCAACACTAAAAGAAAAATATTTTGCCCTTTTTATGATAGAGTGGGTTAGCCATAATTTTTATGACATTCTCATAAGTTACAAGTAACAACTAGGACACGCGACCTTTTCCATGAATACTCATTGTTACAGTTTTTATAAAAGAAACGGTCGAATTCATCAATTGCTTGTAATATCATCATAAATTTTCCGTTGTGAGTTGATCCAAATTTGTTTTATCTGCTCCAAAAAGATAATCCCCGAGTAGCTATTGTTTTTTGCGGCCACAACAACTCTCTGTAAGACATTTCCAATATCTTTTTTCATCTTCCGTTTGTTCAACTAATTTTGAGGCAATACCTGGTTGTTTCATCATTAACAGACCGTTTTTATGTGTTAGGCTATTTTCGTGCGTACTTCATCTATCGTAAACCTTAGAAAAATTTTTGCTTGAAATATTTTGTTTAAATCCTTTTATTCAAAAATAATCTCGTAGCTCATCATTTACTGTCCATAACTCTGGGTCAGTATCAACTAATAATGATGGAGCTTCAGTATTTATTACCAAACTGATGATGAGAAATTGTTGCGTCGCTGGTTGAAGGGGAATGAATTAAATTCAAGCTATGTTCGGGTGGGGAAACAATTGAATTTATTTATATATTTATGTTTGATGTTGCATGACATTTATAAAACTAAACAACAATTACACTGTAATTATGGGACAACTTTCTTTTAAAATGAATATATATATATACAGGGTGTTACAAAAAGGTACGGCCAAACTTTCAGGAAACATTCCTCACACACAAACAAAGAAAATATGTTATGTGGACATGTGTCCGGGAACGCTTACTTTCCATGTTATAGCTCATTTTATTACTTCTCTTCAAATCACATTAAACATGGAATGGAAACACACAGCAACAGAACGTACCAGCGTGACTTCAAACACTTTGTTACAGGAAATGTTCAAAATGTCCTCCGTTAGCGAGGATACATGCATCCACCCTCCGTCGCATGGAATCCCTGATGCGCTGATGCAGCCCTGGAGAATGGCGTATTGTATCACACCCGTTCACAATACGAGCACGAAGAGTCTCTAGCTTCCTGCAATTGGGCCAACTGGCGGTGAATCGAGAAAGTACAGTACATACTAACGAAACTAAAATGAGCTCTAACATGGAAAGTAATCGTTTCCGGACACATGTCCACATAATATATTTTCTTTGTTTGTGTGTGAGGAATGTTTCCTGAAAGTTTGGCCGTACCTTTTTTTTAAAACCTTGTATATAAGCGAGAGAAGGCCCACAGCTGGCAGGTGAAGAGGCCACTGCGACAGGATCGGCAGCCATAACCAATATTCCATGACATCAAGGAACACCAACCAGGCTACCATTTCCGGCGTAACCAAATTCAAATTTCCTAGACTTCAACGAAAGGCACGCAGTAGCAATCCTGCACAATGTGCGACACAGTTTGTGAAACTTCACCGCAGTCCCAGTACGGAGAATCTGCCAAGCCCCAAGTGTGGAGAGTTGAAGCAGTTCTTCCTTCACAGCGTCTAATACAATTTAATATACACCTAACTGACCGCTTTGAGCACGGAATGTTAATTTTCACTCTGTCCTGTGGTTTTGACGATGCCCATTCCACTGTCCAGCTATCCGTAGGGCTGAAGGATTTAGATGTTAGGCTGACAGCTGTCTTCCAGACAGCGCGACGTGACTTCTACCACGTTGTGTATTCCCTAGTATCTCCATGGATGGGAAGTGCCTAGTTGTTCAGAATTCTTGACCATAGTTTGATTAGGACCTTTTGCCTTCTGATGTAAAGTGGTGGTACGTTGCTGAGCACTGGCAGCCACTGGATAGGTGTAGGAAGAAGCGTGCCATTTATGTTGCGCGTTGTTTGGTAAAGACGAACGTCCACCAACTGGTGTGAGAGCTATTAAGCCACATGCCAGAGCAGTATTCAGTTCTGGAGTAAACTAAGGCCAAGGCTGTTGTTCTTAATGTATTCCCATCAGTTCTTGCTAGCCTTTGAAGTAGATTGTTCCGAGGTGTGGGAGGTCCTGATCGCCATTTTTCTTAAGTAGGGTCAGCTAATCTGCTTCTGGAGGGGGCGATAGAAGCCAAGTTTTGGCACAGGTAGCAAAGATTGGTGGAAATGACCTGGGCGGCAGGTTTAAAAAGAACAGGATTCCAAATAAATGCAGCCAATCAGATTTTTCATTGTATTCTTATTTTGGTGGCTGGACGTTATGGAAGGTCGGTGGACCAAACATCTGAACTCATGTCCCTATCTGCTATTTAGCGAAACCACTGCCGAAGGAACGTGCTTGGAAGAATTTGGCGGGTGATACCGAAGAGCTAATTACGCGGCGGGGACGTAGTGAAGTAGTGAGGTAGATTGGTGTGGTTGGGGCGGCAGATGAAGGGCTTCGGCCCAGGTACGGCATGCGCTCATCCCGGTCGGTGGAAAAAACGTCTACACAGATGGACGGAATGGAAGAGGAAGGCGCGAGGCAACGGTGGACGACCGACTGCTGATAGCGGCGAGACTTGCGGGCTGTATATGGGCGATTGCGATAAGTACTGAGGGCAGTCTTGTGGCCGCAGTGTGTGTGTTGGCCGCAACTCCAGCGAGCGCCTGAAGTGTTGCGGTGCCTGCCTACGTACAGTGCGTCGATATTTCAACGTAGCATGACAATAGTGCATAGAGTTGACGTCTACACTGTCACATTGATGGTAGTGACCATCACACAAGTGCCCAACTTTGTTTTATTTACAGTTTTATTTTGATAATTAATAGGACTTTTCATAACATGATGTTGGCATCAGTCTCATAATAGAGACAAAGATTGAATTTGTGCATGCATTTCTTTTGATTAGAGATAAAAAAAATTGTGTGTTGATTTTGATTTGTCATATATAAATTCATGGGCGCCGGCAGGATTACTTTAAGGGAGTTGCATCCGTATCTTTTTTAAACATTATATATATAACACTTATTGCTTACTAACTAAGGACAATGAATTTACTGACAAGATGTTGAAAAAAATTGGACAACAACTTCGACGTTATTACTCAAACAGTGAATTTAATTAAAAAAATTGTTTCTTAATCTTTTTCTGTGTATTTTCTTTCATAGTATGGGGGGGGTGCAAGTGCAACCCCTTGCACGCCCCTCCCGGTGCCCATGTATAAATGTTATATTGTGAAATCTCAAATATTATAATTCATACGTATATTTTTAGGTAATCAACATCGGAGTCCACATAGCTGGAAGAGGAATGGGAGCAAGAAATGGGAAGTAAACTTGGCCATGGACTTTTGAAGGAGCTATTCCGCATTTGTCACTGGAGTGATTTTGGGAAACCATTGACAACTAGAACCAGATTGGCCGATTTGAAGGTCGCACACCAGTGCAACAGTTTGTACACCAGTTACAAACTGCAAGATTTTTAAAATAATGTATTTCCTAGTAAATTAATATAAAACGTATGGAATATATTGCAGAAAGACTCGATTTCAAATCCCCTCAGGCTCTCGAGATATCAGTTTTAGATGATTTCCCGAAATCACTTCCGACGACTGCCAGAATTTTTGCTTCATAGGGGCATAGCCGAATTCCATCACGTCCCTTGTCACAAATCCTCTAATTCCATTGCACAACCTAACTTAAGCTACGTTCACACTTTGATAATTGTGTCGGAATTTGATTCGGGATTTGTATAATTGGCAAGTCGTGGCACTTTACCTCATATAAACTGCTCATACATTTGGTAAATATAGGATTATCTCATACAAATCCCTCAGACAAGTTGTATATGCTCGTTTTAACTTTGACTTTGACATGTATCTCATACACACGCAAGCGCATTAGCCGAACCAAACATAAACAAACACTTTAAGGCTGGAATTTATCAGTGATATTTATTGTAAGCGGAAGGTTGACACGTTTTGCATTGGTTGATTTGAATTTCATCTGATAAATTTAGTATACAGTAGTAAGTATAGTGAGCAGTTTAATTGAGATATGCATATTATAACGATATATATCGTTATATCTCTGTATTTCATGTATCTCTTGTTCTGTAAAGCGAGGTTCCACGGTGATAGTTTGTAATTTAGGTACTAAATTGTTTAAGTTGGTAGAATACGATTTTCAGTGTTCGCAGTCTGCCTCAGTTGTGGTAGACGTAAGATATGGCGGTTAGTATGTGTGTGTGATGTGATAATGGTCGCAGAATATTCGGATTGTTGGCATTAACGCCCCTGAGACGTGACTGACAAAAAGTACTGGTATATTTGTTCTTGTGATTTTGAAATAGTGTTTACCGAACAGTTAATATTATAAAAGCTTAAGAAAAAACTGAATAAAAAATATACCTACCTAGTGAATAATATTGAAAGCGGATTTTTGCTATATCAATTTTTAAATCTGTTCCCATCAGCAATTGAAGTTTCGTGTTTTACTATTAAATTTAGTGTAACGTGGGCTATCGTCAAATATACTATGGCCAATTGGTTTATCAAAATCTACGACGAGCTCTCCCTTGCGGTAATATGTTGAGTAGCTTGCAAATAGCTCAGCAAATGTTGTCTTACTTGAATGGGAAGAAGATACGAAAACGCTAAGGGTTTACGTTACAATATGAAGGACATGTTTAACAATTTTATAACGTAATTCCAGATAAAATATTACCTCTTGGCCACCGAAAAAAGTGATTCGGCTGATCGAATTGATTAGAGAAAGTGGTATGTGGGATATCCGATCCAAACAACATACAAATATAAACAATAGGAATAACATTTTCTTGGAAATCATTTTCTTCCTGTATAACATGTACGCACAAATTCTTGAAATAAGAAATTCTTCCTGATCAGATGACATTGTTAATGCAGACGAAAATAATGACGCTTGTAACACAATAGTGTTTGATAGTTGTGTGTACTGATGTGTACCATGCTCATACAGGTCAATAAGGCCTCATACAAGTTCCGATAGAAGTTCTGATACAAATTCCGATACATGTTCTGAATTTGTGCCAGATGTAAACTTAGCTTTAGGTCCAGATTTGAGTAGATTTTGTGACGCATTATGTGTCTGTCTTGGGCTGTTTCCTTATCGTAGTTAACTACTTTCGCATTCGCTTCTAACTTAATAATTAGAGGATTGTAAACAGTTGCAGGGTGATCTGGACAGGATATCTAATTGGGTTGGTAAACATGGAATGAAGATAAATGCAAAGAAGAGTCAGCTTATTAGATACACAAATAAAAAACAAAAGGTTAATTATGAATATAAGGTGGGGAAAGAATTGCTTGCTGAAGACATGAAATGTAAATATCTTGGAATTAGTTTTGATAACAAACTTAACTGGGCAGGACACATAGGACAGGTGGTAGGAAAAGGTTTCAAAGTTCTGCACTTGTTGGAGAGAGTGATGAGGGGATGTACGAGAGAAGTCAAGGAATTGGGTTACAAAACTTTGGTCAGACCATTGCTCGAATATGGTAGTGTAGTATGGGACCCTCATTTTACGTATCAAATACAGGAGTTGGAGAGGGTGCAAAAAAGGGCTGCTAGATTTGTTTCTGGAAATTATCGCATAATGCAATCAGTGACGGATATGATAAAGGAGCTGGAATGGGATTCATTGCAAGACAGGAGGAGAATGAGGAGGATCATGGGTGTGTACAGGGCATATACTGGCGATGAGGCATGGAAAGATATTGCAATAGGTATGAAAAGTAGTGCATGGAAGGGAAAAGATGACCATGACCACAAGCTGGCGCTCGATTTCAGGCACAAGGGTGTAGGAAGATTCTCTTTTTTAGGTAAGGGTGTCAGGGATTGGAATGAGTTACCAAGAGAAATGATGAATAATTTACCGAAAACTTTGAAAGAATTTAAAGATAAAATTTGTAGAGGGCAAATGTAGGTAGGTGCAGGATAAGGGGAAGATGGGAAATTGCCACCGGAGCCTGTGCTCCATTGCAATTAAATTAAATTAAATTGTTAGTTACTTTCCTCTTCATGCTGGAGTGCGGTTTCTACAAGCTCAGTAAAAACCTTCGAACAAAATTTGCGAAATCTAAAAGTTAACACAGCGTTTTAGTTTTCGGGATTGAACTTAGTTGTTGGTTGACGCACGTATATACGTCCTCCAGACTGGCAGCCTAACATTGGATGAGCCTGAATATCAGTGCTTGTATGTGTTTACTACCTGCTACGCTACTCACTTTACTGCCTGCAGAGTACACAGTGCCAGGCACGGAACCGCAGAGCTGCTCGTAAACTGTGGTCGAGGAGAGGCGAACTAACTCTCTGTCTGCGCACGACAGCGAACGACCGATCGCAACTCCCTACCGAACTAACCAATACCAGCCACCCAGAGGCTTTACGACGAAGGATTTCTGACTGAGAATTACAATCAAGCTTTCTTAAATTACAGAAAAATTGAACAAACTCGAAGAAACGAAAACTTTTCAAAGTGAAAGTAAAGTATCTTCAGAAGAATGAAAAGAATAATTTCCTGCACCCATGAAATAAATTTAGCAACCAACACAGAACTGAAATCTGGATCACCTGCAGCTAGATTCAAGGTACACTTTAGTACCAACAGTGTTGAAATGAATAGAACGAAAACAATCCTACCAAAGAGCTACCACGGCTCCTTTTGGCAGCTTTAATTTAGAAATATTTCGTAGATTAAGAGAGTGAGAACTGGATATCAAATATTCATCAACTTATTTTTCGGTGGTGGACGGCTTACGACAATGGCTTGAAGAAACAAACTGTATATCATATTCTATGCAAAGGTAGTGCAATGAACCATATCACAGTGTTGACACTGCAGACACGTAACAACTTGTGTGGACAGGCAACAGGCGAGGATTTCCGTGCGGACTAAATGGAAAACGGGGTTCGTCGTTTGTGTGCTAAAAAACGTAAATTCGTGTGGTTATAATTACATAGTGACAGGGCTGCACAATCTTCCCCTACCGTAGCCGCCTAGCCTAATCCGGTAATTCTACCCGGTATAGGAGACCTACTGTTTAACGTGAAGTGGAACTACGGAAGCGTTCTGGCGTACTTGATGTTACACAGCACTCTATGCCAGAGGTTAAATTCGGTTTAAGGGATTCGAAACACAGCTCTTCCGATCTCCAGGCGGAGGCCTTATCCTTTGAGCCGCTCGTGTGCTGACCATAAAACTATAAATCAATAGAAAGATTTTGGCAGGGTGTATGACATAGTTATATTTGGAACCAGCTCCCAGTTCTGGGTGTGAGACATACATACAAAGTGGAAAGGGGTGATTCCGAATCAATCGTGGAATTTTTGTTAGAACTCTTAAATTTTTTTATTGTTTCCATAATACGAACCTATAAGAATCCGGCGCCGTCATTGGAGAACAGTGGAGGCGCCTCTTACGGCCGAGATTAGCTGCAAACTAGGAAAGCGAAATAAAATATTCTGCTGGCTGACGCGAGAGAGTAACAAGTGTTTTGCACCTAGCCTGGGCGAATGACTTGGAATTGGTCATCAACGTTTTAGATTTAAGTAGTATGTTGGCTCCTTGGGTTCGTTAATTTTTCAATATTATTTACTAATTGTAATATGAATTATTTTTAAAAAATAAAATGGTTCTTTAAATAATAAGCGTGAATTTTTATTTACTGATATAAATAGCAACACTACTTAGAAAACTTGTTACGATGATTTGAAAGCAAGATATGGTACGATTGTCATTCGCACATATATTAAAAAATGGATAATATTTTATTTAAACAACAATAAATAAATGAATATTCCGGCAGTATCACATTGATTTTACATAAATATAGATTTTTATGAAATATGACTATAATAAATGACACTTTTAAAGTTCCAAAAACTCAAAAACAACTGGTAGAGTTGTTTCTTATCTTTTACGACGTGGTTCACCAAGGCCGTTAGGTCACTTGAGCGAGAGAGAGTCAGCTAAGAAAAAAAAAAAATACTTCAAGAAACGCAAAGAAGATTAACAATCAAGTTAAAGCTTATGCAGCACAGCTTCTCAAAAAGTGGTACGCAAGCAGATACAAGAATGTAGACATTTTATCAAACATTTAATTTTCACTCGTGTTTTAAGTAATTTATCGTACTTTTATTTCGGTGGTACGCTACTGATTCGTGGTGAAGATGAAAGGTATACTAAAATATATTTAAAAAATCGCTGTTCCATTGGAAGTTATATGACAGTTGAAATAAGTAGGCTTTCAATTCAAAAGAAGCAGTCAACCCAATGGCACTATACTGTAGATTCCTAAACAAATCTGTTTAGTGACAAGCACACTTTTCGGGAAAAATAAATGTCGGCTAGAAGTGCTCGATACATCTATCAGAAATACCGTGAAAACTTGCTGCGGAAACAACAGTTGCCATTGTTTCCTCACTTCAAACAAATTACCACTATTAAAAAGTGTGCTCAGAAAAATGAGAAATTTTTCACGCTTGCCTATCATTATTGCGTCTATAGCATAACATCGATAAAAATGATAAAAATGCGACTATTTTAGACTAGCATTAAATTTAATTGTATTATGTACAAATTTTTTTTATATACTATCATTTTTTATGCATAATGTCTCTGCTGTGGAACACTAATGGTTGCGAATTGTTTAGGGCGCTCTTCATTCTTGTAAGTTTTTGATCATCACCACTTACAGATCGTTACATCTATAAGCATTCTTTTGACAAAATTTTCATACTTTACCTCTGTAAGTATTATTATGTGGTGTTTCAAGTCTGGACTAATTTCTATTTTACTCACGTCTATCAAACAAGTCACTCTTCAAGCTATTTGCTAAACGATGTAAATAAGTCATAATTTCTTTCCAGAAACTTAAGCATTTTTTCTTTTATTAGGCTCCAAATACAAATTGTAATTTATATCTGAACTCTCTTTTATAACCAATGAAAGCTTATCTACGTTGTTAAGGTGCAGTAGCAAAAGAAAATTTAATTTATGAAACCATTTCCGAGAACTTTATATTTAGCAATGTTTGTTTTTTGTATATACGTATACTGTGAATACCCATTACTGCATAAAAGTGTACAGTTTGTTAACCTGCCACTATAATTTTTAAAAAAATCAGTGCAAATAAGCTTATACGAAGACAAAATAATGATGCGGATGTAATTTCTCAATAAGAGGAGATATTACTTTGCTCCATTATATAACAGAAAAATCGTCTCACTTTCTATGTAGCTAATTCATAAAAGAGAAAGACTTCTAAAGAAATAACATAAAAATCGAGACAATTTCACGCAAAAAATAAGTAAAATAAAAAAAATAGAAAAGGAAGGAAGAGCCTTAGATCTTGCTGAAAAAACTGTATAAATAACAACAATAAAAATCGTGGATGAATGAAATCGTGGAAGCCATAAAATGTAATCAGTGTCCTGTGCCGAACATGAAAGAATTTTATGACCGGCAATATAATCCTTTTCATCCACATTTGTCAGTGCTGCACTTTTCAGCTCTCAAGTTTAATACAACACTATTGGTGAACTTCCGGCCAATGTCACAACTTTTCTCCTGCCCTACGGAGTGTAATATAATTCGATCAAAAAGCACTCAGTTTGCAGTTTTTCTTTTAACGTAATTAAAAAAAGTGAAATGGTCACTTCATAAAAAAAAAACAATTTCACATAATTTTTGATAAAGACTTCACAAAACCACAATGATTTTGATGGGGTCTATTTTACGACCTACGATACTGATTTATTTTCTGTGATAACGCTATATGTGTGACAATGAAGCTGGGAAGCTATATTAACGAAGCCAAAATGAACGCAATCAACGACTCCCATTTGGTGGCTGAGAAGTAACGTTACCAAGAAACTATAAATTTATCAATAGATAATATTTCTTTCTTACCGTATTTGTCACTTAGGTGCGTATTACAGTTACATACTTAGTTGCTGAATGTATGCTAATCATCTTCGTCACATCGGAAGTCTTAACTATGATCATTGTTGAAGATCGAAGAATATTGACTCTGAATCTAGAATCTACATCTACATCTACATATATACTCTGTAATTCACAAAACTGTGGGTGGCAAAGGGTGCTCAGCACCAAAGCTAATCTCTTTGCTGTGCATTCCAATCCCTAAAGGTACGAGGGAAAAAAGAATTCATATAAGAATCAGTCCGGCACCTTATTTCTCTAATTTTATCTTGCAATCGATGATATCTCAATTTGTATTATAATTTGTCAGAAGTCTGTCCACAGTCAGCCACGCATCGAACATCTAATTGATTACCACGTTCTTAAGGAATTGGTATTCGGGAGAAAGTGGGTTCAAATCCCCGCCCGACTATCTAGATATCGGATTTCCACGGTTTTTCGAAATCACTCCAGGCCGAGATGGTTCCATCGAAGGACGGGGTTGAACTCTCCCTGTTTCTTGTCCTCCATCCCTTCCCGCTTCTAATGACCTCAACATCGACAAGCCACAGAGCCAGAAGCAAGAAACACATAAATACAAAAAAGCGGAGTGCCGGATTTATTGATTTTCTAATACTGAGTGAGTTGCATATTTAACAGTAATTTTTATGATGCTTGATTATTATCAGCTTAGCGGTGTGGTGGCTCTGTGGTTAAGGTGTCTGAAAGTCCGCGCTTCGAATCCCTGTCTCAGCGGGGATTTTCATGGGTCCTTAACACTATATTCACCTCTAGCATAGCTTGCTACGTAATTTGAACTACGCCCGAACGCTTCAGTGTTACGGATTCCACGTTAAACTGAAGGTCTCCTGTAGCCGGTATGTTTGTCGGGTCGGGTTAAGGTGGCTATGGCAGGGGCGGAATGCGCAACCAATAGAAACCCTGTCACCAATTCATTACGACCACGCGGAATTGTTATATTATTATTATCAGCTTGGTAGTAAATTGATTTTAAAAAATTGTTGCGTGATGAATTTGTTTTTTTTGCGTTCAGTCCTCATCGGTATGTGGTATTCTTTTAAATAATCAGTTGGTGAGTGTTCGTTTATAAATCAGTCCCCGTTATACCTACATTATTCTGTTCACATTTCTCTCATATCTTATGATTCTCTTCTATTTTGTAATCAGAACGTTTCACTCAGAACGATGAAAAGACGAACTTTACCAATTTTCTGAAAGGAAATGTGAGAGGAACTAGTACAAGGTCGGGAATTGTTAAAGAAGGATAATGTTATAATTTACAGAAGTGATATATCGAGTAAGCCTCAGATACTAAATAAAGCATTACACAACCAACGTTCTGTTTTTCGGGTTCCGCATTAAGCTATAAATTAAACAACAAAATCCAGTAAATGCCGTCTGTATGGAACTTTGTAACAGGTCCTTGCATGCTGATGAAATTATCGTTATTGTTTCACTTCCATTGATTATTCGCAATTCTGCACAATGGGAAAGACGGATGTTCAATATAAAACTGAAGTCTTACCGCCAGCGCCTTCAGGGAAATATACGGATCAATATGTCGTCATGTATAATCTTGTGCGTCTCATGCATCATTCATAACAATATCTCATGAATATTCCTTTTGTTTCCGCCCGCCACTAAAGAGAACCGGTACACATAATTTACTTGTTAGTTAATACTTTTTTGTCTTGGATGAAAAATTATAAATATTACAAAAGTTACACAATAGCGTACAGTAATTTTTTTATATAACTTACATGCATGCGTAAGTGCGTCCTCTTTCGTTTTAAACATAAAAAAATTTAAGTTACGGCCTAGGAATCATTTTTACAAAATTTAAATATTATAGTAGTATACTCGTACCTACAAAATTTTGTAGTATTCTATTCTTACGGAACCCTTGCCTGGGGGCATAAAACTTCAGGTGGAAACCAAAAACTTAGTCAATCGTAAACGATAATCCCACCATCACTTGATTCATGTAGTCTAAAGATTCCAAAACAAAATTTATTTTATTATGTTTGTCGTATAGATATCACAATAAATATTAAGAGAGACAACAAACATTCAACATTCTTCACAATTACTTGTTAAAACTGTTCAAGAATTATAAGAGGAAAAACGTCTAGTATAAAAAAAAGCAAAAACATTCAAATATTTACATTACTACTGACCATCATGTTTCGGATACATTCAACATTGTATTATTAAACAATTTCTTATTTTATCCGCCATTGAAATAAATTAGTCACCATAGTATGAAAATATGTATTAAAGAATATACCGAGCTATATTTTGAGATAAACGGATCTGCATGCTATGGGAGTCGACGAAATAGTTACGATTATTTTCATGACTTTTAGCTTGTTTCTATGTAATATTATTTTATATTATTGGTGCATTGTTTAGACTTACATTTTCTAGTTCCGCTTATACTTTAAAAGCTCTTAATGAAGAACATTTTGAAAACTTTTTGCGTCTACTCATCTCATAATGTTATCAGTCACTTCAAGCTTAACAGTGGCTAATGAAAAATAAAAGTGAAATAATCGTGGAAACGCTATTAACAATAAATTTTAACTAAATGGTGAATTTATTTTAGGTGGCAACTGAATTTTTGTTGTTGAAATTTTTTATTTACAATTTCGGTACCTTAAATTGAGATTTTTACTAGTTTTTCATAATAATACTTCTTAATAATAATTTATTTATGCTGAACTTCGTGTTTACCTACATTGAATTCATATTAGTGTTGCAAATTTCAAGACAGTTACACAAAGAGAAAACTTCAGTTTCCTCAGTACCAACATATCTAGGAAACAGATATTCAACTTTTTTTTTGTATGAAAGCAAAAACAATAGAATGGAATCATAGCAATCACTTAATTTCTGTGAAGCCTACGTACCACTGATATTCCATTTGAATTACATTAAAGGGAAAGGAAGCTCTGGAAATGAATAAATTTTACATGAATCCTACTAATGCAAAATAACTAAATAATAGTGTTTCACCAAACACGCAAATTTTGCATGTAGTAATGAGACGAAAATATCCCGCAGTACAAGGATCAAAAGGACCTCTGGACAGAAAATGCATTTGAAACTCTATTTAATCTCATTCAGATAACATGTTAAACATCTCAGGATGTTTAAGGTCGGTTGGATACACGAAAAAAAAAAAAAATCCTGCTTCTGCCGTGCACAAATTGTGTATCATACACAGAGATATTCTAAATTATTTATGCAAAATTAAGGTCTATTTACAAAGAAAGCGTAAGTCCTAGTGAATTAAGTGATACAGTAAAAAATTCACAAGAACTTCAAGTTTTGTCTAGAAGTGTTCAATATGGGTTCCTTTCGACACATGACAGACATCCCACCTGTAAGCGATTTCGTTCCACATCTTATGAATCACATCACCATCTATAGTTGCAACCGTTTCTGTCATTCAAAGTCGGAGGTCGTTTAGATTTGCCGGAAGGGATGGAACAAAAACTTTGTCCTTAACGTAGCCCCATACAGAAATGTCCAGTGGTGTCTGGTCAGGTGACCGTGGTAGCCAGGTTATCGTTCCACCGCGCTCAATCCAGGTTGTCATATTTTCTTTCAGGTAAGCAATAACTGTGTTGTGGAAATGCCGAGGTGCACCATATACTTTAATTATCTGTGCGTTGTAATAAGGGGGAAGATAAGACTGTTTGCCGATGATGCTATTATTTATCGTGAAATCAAAACTCTGGACGACTGCTCTTTGTTACAAGACGATATTACGAAAATAATTGAGTGTTGTAAAGACTGGCAGTTGGAGTTAAACGCTACAAAGTGCCAAGTCATGCGTATAAGTAAAAAGATGACACCATTTAGTTCTGAATATACAATTAATGGCACTGTCCTTAGAACGGTAGATTCCGCTAAATTCCTAGGGGTAACAATTCGTAATAACTTGTCGTAGAATGAGCATATCAAGAAGGTAATTGGAAAAGCAAATCGTATGCTTCGATTTCTAGGTCGTAATTTAAATCAATTCACTCCGGAAGTTAAATCGATCGTATACAAGTCACTAGTGCGTCCTCACTTAGAATATTGTTGTTCTGTATGAGGTCCCCATCAAAAGGGGTTAATGGAGGCATTAGAGAAGGTCCAAAGAAGAGCCGTTCGATTCGTGACAGGTATATAATAATAATCTTTAATTAAATTTCAATGTAGCGCACGCTCCTGTGGCAATTTCCCTACCACCCATCTTCCCAGTTCCCTGCACCCACCTACATTTGCCATCGGCAAATTTTAAATTTAAATTTTTAAACGTTTTTGGTAAATTATTCATCATTTTTCTTGCTAACTTATTCCAATCCCTGACACCCTTACCCCAAAAAAAAAAAAGAATCTTCCTACAGTAGTCCGAAGCTCTGGAGGCTCTTCTTACACGGATATGATATGTAGTTGGAAAGCGTAAGTGCGATGTTGAAGGAGTTAGGTTGGGAAGACCTGGAACAACGAAGGCTTTACTCTCGACAGAAGCTAATTGAAAAATTCTCGACTGACGTATTTCGGAATGACCACAAACAAATATTACTATCAGCAACGTTCATATCTAGGAATGACCGCGAAAATAATGGCAAACCTGCAGCAGTCATAGTATAGGTCTGACGCTCTGCTTCGATGTGTTCGTCTGAAGTTCGCGTTTGACTTTGACCTCGTTTCCTATGTCCTATACAACCAATTTTCTAGGAAACGATTGTAACAGGCAGTAATGGTTGAGGTGGTTTCTTATGATATTTGGTCCTGATTTTCCTTTGAACAGCAGTGGATGATCGCAATTCATGAAACCACACACAACAATGAACGCGCATTGCACCAGTATACGAATTCATGTTTATTAAATGAAGTTTGATTGTCATTTGAAGCGTAAAATAATACGCTCTAACAGGCGTAATGTAAACTTGAGGATACGCGGAAAATTACTGTAAAATAACTATATACAAGTGAGAAACATAAAACTCAGAAACGAGTATTGGCTGACGATTATTTCTAAAAGGCATTTTTTTCCGAGCTTCATATTTAACCAAAATCGGTAAATGACTTATCATTTGAAAGATTAAGTTCTCCTCATTGATAATGTCACTAAATAAGAAAAGGAAATTTTCGAAATTCAACACGTATATGGCAAAATTATTGTCAACCACGGTAACTGGTACGCAATAGTTCGTAGTGGCCACCTCGATAAAATGAATTCACAAAATATATAAGAATAAACATTGTTAATCTATATATATAAAGATGAATGTATGTATGTTTGTTTGTTTGTTCTTCATATAAATCCACAGTTTTCATCCGATCTCGATGAAACTTTGCACACTTATCCTTTGAAACAAGGAAAAAAAATGCTGTCTACATTTGGTTGAAAAATTTTCTGTATAATTAATACATGTTGTCTCATAATTTCGAAAAATTACTGAATGGCGATAGACAGACGCGTTGGTCGTCTTTGTACTGCTTTTTCCGGGTAACGGCCAGGCAGCTCAGTGGTTAAAGCGCTTGCTTACTAATGTTTGGGTCGTGGTCTCCAGTTCAAATCTCCGTAGAGGCTAATATTTTTTTAAATTGATTTTGATCGTAGGAGTCATGCCTGGGCCGTAGGTTATTCCCAATGAATGTTAAATTGTAGATATCACAAAGTTAGGGGTGCAATGCCAGGCAAATCGTAGGTAGTCTTGCAATGCTGTAGGTGTACACTTCTTTACGTTATATTGATCCCTCAGGGGTGATTCGCTGTCAATGTGTGTGTGATCTGCAGTAACAATACTATAAACGCGGAAGAAAGTTTATGTCTTTTATTACGTTTTGACAACTAAATGCTATACCGATATTGACGGAATTTGACAAGAAAATTGGTAGGAAGGGTTAATAGTTGTAGTCACGAAATTTTGTGAACTTATCAAATGGTGACAGAGGGATGGATGTGTGTGTTAGTCTGTAATGTTACGTCGCTTGCTCAAGCTATGCTTCTAGCGCATTATGTTAGTGTATAATTTTGTTGATAAATTTCGTTTAGGTAAAAAACGTATTATTTAGTATAGATGTCGATTTTCTCTGTCCTGTTACTTTGTGTCGGCTTAAATGTTTCTGGCACCAGTTCATTTTGCCTTCTTTTTTTGTCATGCCTTGAGGGCGTAAACTGGCCTAAGTTGTAGCTCTAGCAGAGCACGAGCAGCTAAAGTTATGAGAGTCCAAGAACCGGAAGCTCATACTAAAGAAAGAAGAAAAGACCAACTGAAATAAAGCTGCCCTTAGTTAACACCCCCCCCCCCACCCCACATCCCCTCACCTTCGTTTCCTTTTTGTTTTAAGTTTGTTGGAAATTGATTCTATTCAAGAGACAGGTTCGATGGTAGATTGATAAGGTGATGGCTTTCCGGTCATATTATGCCGACTCGGTATTGTTTGGGATCAATCCTTCGCTACCAACAACTTTCTATATTCAATTCTGGCAAAGAAATTCTTAATCCACGCGAACAAAGTAACGGGTATCAGCTAGTTTTTTTATAAATCCAAGTTGTTTTTACATCGATTTCTATATTATCTTCGCAAAATTATATTAAAATAATATATTTTAATCAATAACAAATATAATGGCCAAATTATAATGGGTTTTGGATAATTTTGGAAACTTTAAAAAAAAAAATCCAGTATTTTTGCTAAATTCTCTGTCGAATGTAACGTATGATATATTTTCTAGAACAAAATAACTGCTAAAGAACCAAATATGAGAAAATTAGTCATTTCGTCATTAATTAATTATTTTAATTAATTTATTTCCATTTCGACGGGTGTATCCTTCGCCCGCAGTTTCCCTGCATACCCATTACCCCATTTTTTTAAAAAACTTTCAAATGCAGTTTATCCAGCCGCCCAGTTCTACACTTTATGAATCTTAATTTTTAAACTCTTTCAGTGTTGTTGGTAAATTAGTGTTCACTTGGTAATTTATTACAATTCCTGCCATCTTAGCTACAAAAAAAAAAAAAAAAAAAAAAAAAAAAAAAAAATCCCTCTCGGTATGGAATTTATAAACTCTAGATACACAATTATAAGTATTCTGTAATCATCCGGTGGTTACGTATATCGCAAATTATGAAGAAAAAATTCGAATTAGTTGCTTCGGTTATAATGGAAAAAATTATTATTTTAAATCGTTTATCGCCATAACTCATAAAAATAAGAGAGAAAAATTTCAAATATATTTCGAGTCAGTGGGTGCCAGTTTTTATTTAATAACCATAAAGAATATTTAAAAATATATATCTATAACCACATGATTTTTTTTCAAAACTGTTTGCGGTGGTAAGAACTAAAATAGCAATTACAAATTTCTGAGTCAAATAATTTAGAAGTTATGAGATTGTGACAGACAGACAACTGAGCGATTTCATAAGAGTTGCATTATTTTTTTAGAAGGTATGTAACACTAAAAATGGATTCTTTGTGTAGAACATCCATCACATTACCACACAAACTTCCCTTGTAGTGGTGATTCCACATAAACTCTCTTGTCCTCCAATATTGTCGCTGTCGGTGTTAATCTAATAACTGCCCTTGTTTGAAACGTGATCCCAGCTGCCACGAAATACAATGGTATCGACGCGACAACACCTTACAGCTCAGCCATGTTCAGAAAGTGAGCGTCACGAGGTTTTTCACTCGGGGTCTGCGGCAATTACTCGTTGAAAATGAGCAGTACATAAAATGCATACAATAGTATAGGTTAACCTTGTGGCTTCATCCTTCTTACACTAACTTATCGTTATGACGTGATGAGGCTGCGGTGGGAGCCGCGCTGCAAACCTCAGACTTCTAGCAGTTAAGTATGTTTACAACCGCTGTAGCGACCGAATGGCTCATCTGATCGGAGAAATTCTGGTGTAATTTTATGAGTAAAACAACACAGTAACTAAAAATATAACAAAGCATCGTAAGTAATAATCACACATAGTGACTTCTTAATAAATAACAATTTTCTTTGCAGATTACTAGCCAAAACAGTTAAAAATTGCGATTTAGGCGAAAAGGACACTAATAATATTAACAGCAAGAAGTCTTCAACAAAATTCCGGAAGTTTGACAGCTAACTCAATTTATGTCAGAGTTATATGAAGAAGAAGAACATTCTGCTGGCCCAGTGGTAAAGGCGTGTGAATGGAGATCGAAAAATCCCCTGTTCAATTCCATGTTTCGGTGGGGATTTTCGAAGGCACTTTAACCCAACCTTCTCCTCTGGCACAACTAGCTATACAGGGTGTTTCAAAAAAAGACTTTACAACTTTGAAAATTCATATAAATTTTATGAAACAAGGTACAGAGCGGGTTTTGGTGTTGTTTTAAAAGAAACCACTTCAAGTTTTTTACCTTAAACTAAAGATGTTCTATGTGGCTTCCGTTGGTTATTCTGCAGACATCCCATAGGTAGTCGATTTCTTTCCAGACTCGCACTAGCATTTCAGGTGTAACTTGCTCAGCAGCAGCGTAAATTCTTGCTCTAAGTTCAGGTAGAGTGGCCGGCAAAGGAGGTACGTACACCATATCTTTTATGAAACCCCAGAAGAAAAAATCTAGCGGTGTCAGGTCTGGGGAACAGGGGGGCCATGCAATTTGCGCATCACGGCCAATCCATTGACCTGGAAAGCGGTCATTGAGAAAATCCCGGACGTCAGTCAGATAGTGTGGTGGTGCGCCATCTTGCGTAAAGAGGACATTTCGTTCTCGGTCATCCTCATCGATCTGTGGTATCAAAAATTGTTGCAACATATCAAGGTACACTATCCCGTTGATGGTTCTCTCTTGGAAAAAAAGGGGCCGTACATTTTCCTCTTGCTCAACGCACAAAAAACGTTCACTTTAGGGCTATCACTGACATGTAGCAATGTTTCATGTGGATTTTCACTGCCCCAAATCCTACAGTTATGTGTGTTAACCTTGCCACTTAAGTGAAAAGTTGACTCGTCAGAAAAGATTATGTTGTCCAAGAAATGTTCATCATCATCCACTCGATTTAACATATCCACACAGAAGTTCCTACGTGCAATCTTATCAGTGTCTTTAACTGCTTGTAAAAGCGAATATCCGTATGGTTTCAAATGCAAACGTTTTCTTAACACACGCCAAACCGTCGTATGTGGGACTTGCATCTCACGAGATGCACGCCGGGTCGATTTCGTAGGGCTGTTAACAAAACTTTTTCTCACTTGCTCAACGACCTCGTCAGATGTGCTTGGACGACCTGAGGATTTTTTATGTTTTACTGAGCACCCTGTTTCTACAAAACATCTATAGTAGGAGGAGGACCTGTTTTCTCTATAATCCCAACTTCCGGTTACGTGGCACAAAATGGCGGCTTCCCTTCCCCTTTTCTCCCTCCCCTCCATGACGTCACTTCCGGTTGGCGGGAAATTCAAATCTAGTGCAGAGTTGCCACATTGACGGCATGACGACCGCATATTTCAAATTAAACATATATAACTGTTATTTAATCTTTATTCTAGCTGTTATTTCACTTATATCCAACAATGTTAATCTGAAATCAGCGATATTATTTACGATTGTGTCCTATATGATGTAGATATTCCAGCTGCACAAATGTTGCAATGTAGCATATACACACATCCTGACACCAGGTGTCTCCACCGAACAGCCGATGCAACGAGAAACTTCATCTGCGCATGCGCCGGCCAGAGATATTCCACTTCGCCACGAAATCTTCTATCCTTGTCTTGCGGGGGAAAACCCTAGCCTAAGGCGTATTTGCACAGGTGTCGGCCGACATGTACGCACTTGCTCGACCGCCGAGACCCTGTTGCGACATGCGCGATAACTTGCATAACTCTCGCTAGAGGTCAGCACACGGTAGTAGACATTTGCCGCTAGATGGTGCGGGTGTCCCAATATGCGTGAAATATTTCGGGAGTCCGACAGGTTACGAAATGGCTCCATTACAGAGCGATACAGCTAGGCCATCCACCATTGTGAAAGCATAGCTGGCGGACAAAGAAATTAGGGCGTCCAATACATATTGCAGAGTCTCAGGCTTCAGGTGTCCTGCATTCCAGCAGGATACATAGAAATTCACTGCGGTTCAAGAAGAAATTATTACGAGATGAGAATAATTATTATATGTCAGTTTTCGTAGAACAAATATAAGAATCTTTTATGGTAGCCTAATCCCTCGCCAGAATAACGTGTTTTAAAAACGAAAATCGAAAATTTAGTTTTCATTCTGGGCGAACAGAAAAACTGCTTGAGTCTTTGTATTTAATTAAAAAATAAGACATAGACCATGAGAAAGCGTAACTTTTACGTTTAAAACGTGATAATGAACTATGGAATGTCCTGACTTAGCTCAAATTCAT
>CM061920.1:369898266-370035784 GCA_031002005.1 Vandiemenella viatica | reverse complement strand
TCTCTTTTTCATGAAGGCTCTTTTTCCTAGTGATATTCTGCTTTTAACATCATTCCTGCTTCGGCCATCGGTTGAAATTTTGCTTCCCAAGTAACAGAACTCACTCACTTCTCCTATTGCATCAGATCCTATTTTTATATTTAATCTGCTAGTATTGGTATCATTTCTGCTACATTTCATCACTTTTGTTTTACTTTGATTTATATTCAGTCCAAAATCTTCCTTCACTATTTTGTTCATGCCATTCAATAACTTCTCAATATCATCAGCCCTCTCTGCTAATAAGACAATGTCGTCAGCAAATCGTAGCATACTGATTTTTTCTCCCTGAAAACTTATGCCACATGGAAATTTTTCTTTGACTTTCTTCATTGCTTCTTCTTCATACAAGTTGAATATTAACGGGGATAGACTACAACCTTGTCTCACACCCTTTTTAACTGATGCATGTCTCTCGTGATTCTCTACTTTTATTACAGCCACTTGATTCATATATAGTTTATAGAGTATTCTTCTATCTCGATACTTTAGGCCTGACTTCTTTAAGATTTTGAACATCTTGTCCCACCTAACATTATCAAAAGCTTTTTCTAAATCAACAAATGCCATAAAAGTATCTTTGTTTTTCTTGATCCGCCCTTCAAGTATTAATCTTAAAGACAGAATTGCTTCCCTTGTACCACGATTTTTTCTAAACCCAAACTGATCTTCACCTACTATCTCTTCTACTACCCTTTCCATCCTTCTGTATATTATTCTGGTCAGTAATTTTGAAGCATGTGATGTTAGACTAATGGTGCGATAATTCTCACATTTGTCGGCTTGTGCTTTCTTTGGACAAAAGGGGTTAATGGAGGCATTAGAGCCGTTCGATTCGTGACAGGTATATAATAATAATATTTAATTAAATTTCAATGGAGCGCACGCTCCGGTGGCAATTTCCCTACCACCCATCTTCCCAGTTCCCTGCATCCACCTAAATTTGCCATCGGCAAATTTTAACTTTAAATTTTTTAAACGTTTTTGGTAAATTATTCATCATTTTTCTTGCTAACTTATTCCAATCCCTGACACCTTACAAAAAAAAAAAAAAAAAAAAAAAAAAAAAAAAAAAAGAATCTTCCTACAGTAGTCCGAAGCTCTGGAGGCTCTTCTTACACGGATATGATATGTAGTTGGAAAGCGTAAGTGCGATGTTGAAGGAGTTAAGTTGGGAAGACCTGGAACAACGAAGGCGTTACTCTCGACAGAAGCTAATTGAAAAATTCTCTACTGACGTATTTCGGAATGACCACAAACTAATATTACTATCAGCAACGTTCATATCTAGGAACGACCGCGAAAATAATGGCAAACCTGCAGCAGTCATAGTATAGGTCTGACGCTCTGCTTCGATGTGTTCGTCTGAAGTTCACGGTTGACCTTGACCTCGTTTCCTATGCCCTATACAACCAATTTTCTAGGAAACGATTGTAACAGGCAGTAATGGTTGAGGTGGTTTCTTATGATATTTGGTCCTGATTTTTCTTTGAACAGCAGTGGATGATCGCAATTCATGAAACCACACACAACAATGAGCGCGCTTTGCACCAGTATACGAATCCATGATTATTAAATGAAGTTTGATTGTCGTTTGAAGAGTAAAATAATACGCTCTAACAGGTGTAATGTAAACTTGAGGATACGCGGAAAATTACTTTAAAATAACTATATAAAAGTGAGAAACATAAAACTCAGAAACGAGTATTGACTGACGATTATTTCTAAAATGCATTTTTTTCCGAGCTATCTTTCTCCCTTCATATTTAACCAAAATCGGTAAACGACTTATCATTTGAAAGATTAAGTTCTCCTCATTGATAATGTCACTAAATAAGAAAAGGAAATTTTCGAAATTCATCATGTATATGGCAAAATTATTGTCAACCACGGTAACTGGTACGCAATAGTTCGTAGTGGCCACCTCGATAAAATGAATTCACAAAAATATAAGAATAAACATTGTTAATCTATATATATAAAGATGAATGTATGTATGTTTGTTTGTTTGTTCTTCATATAAATCCACAGTTTTCATCCGATCTCGATGAAACTTTGCACACTTATCCTTTGAAACAAGGGAAAAATGCTGTCTACATTTGGTTGAAAAATTTTCTGTATAAATAATACATGTTGTCTCATAATTTCAAAAAGTTACTGAACGGCGATAGACAGACGCGTTGGTCGTCTTTGTACTGCTTTTTCCGGGTAACGGCCAGACAGCTCAGTGGTTAAAGCGCTTGCTTACTAATGTTTGGGTTGTGGTCTCCAGTTCAAATCTCCGTAGAAGCTAATATTTTTTTAAATTGATTTTGATCGTAGGAGTCACGCCTGGGCCGTAGGTTATTCCCAATGAACGTTAAACTGTAGATATCACAAAGTTAGGGGTGCAATGCGAGGCAAATCGTAGGTAGTATTGCAATGCTGTAGGTGTACACTTATTTACGTTATACTGATCCCTCAGGGGTGATTCGCAGTCAATGTGTGTGTGATCTGCAGTAACAATACTATAAATGCGGAAGTAAGTCTCTGTCTTTTGTTACGTTTTGACAACTGAATGTTATACCGATATTGGAATTTGACAAGAAAATTTGTAGGGAGGGTTAATAGTTGTAGTCACGAAATTTTGAGAACTTATCGAATGGTGACAGAGGGATGGATGTGTGTGTTAGTCTGTAATGTTACGTGGCTTGCTCAAGCTATGCTTCTAGCGCATTATGTTAGTGTATAATTTTGTTAATAAATTTCGTTTAGGTAAAAAACGTATTATTTAGTACTGATGTCGATTTTCTCTGTCCTGTTATTTTGTGTCTGCTTAAATGTTTCTGGCATCAGTTTATTTTGCCTTCTTTTTTTGTCATGCCTTGAGGGCGTAAACTGGCATAAGTTGTAGCTCTAGCAGAGCACGTGCAGCTGAAGTTATTAGAACCCAAGAACCGGAAGCTCATACTAAAGAAAGAAGAAAAGACCAACTGAAATAAAGCTGCCCTTAGTTAACACCCTCCCCCCCCCCCCCCCCCCCACCCCACCCCACATCCCCTCACCTTCGTTTCCTTTTTGCTTTTAAGTTTGTTGGAAATTGATTCTATTCAAGAGACAGGTTCGATGGTAGAATGATAAGGTGATGGCTTTCCGGTCATATTATGCCGACTCGGTATTGTTTGGGATCAATCCTTCGCTACCAACAGCTTTCTATATTCAATTCTGGCAAAGAAATTCTTAATCCACGCGAACAAAGTAGCGGGTATCAGCTAGTTTTTTTTATAAATCCAAGTTGTTTTTACATCGATTTCTATATTATCTTCGCAAAATTATATTAAAATAATATATTTTAATCAATAACAAATATAATGGCCAAATTATAATGGGTTTTGGATAATTTTGGAAACTTTAAAAAAAAAAATCCAGTATTTTTTTCTAAATTCTCTGTCGAATGATATATTTTCTAGAACAAAATAACTACTCAAGAACCAAATATGTGAAAATTAGTCATTTCGTCATTAATTATTTTAATTAATTTATTTCCATTTCGACGGGGCGTATCCTTCGCCCGCAGTTTCCCTGCATACCCATTACCCCTTTTTTTTAACTTTCAAATGCAGTTTATCCAGCCGCCCAGTTCTACACTTTATGAATCTTAATTTTTAAACTCTTTCAGTGTTGTCGGTAAATTAGTGTTCACTTGGTAATTTATTACAATTCCTGCCATCTTAGCTACAAAAAAAAAAAATCCCTCTCGGTATGGAATTCATAAACTCTAGATACACAGTTATAAGTATTCTGTAATCATCCGGTGGTTACGTATATCGCAAATTATGAAGAAAAAAATTCGAATTAGTTGCTTCGATTATAAAGGAAAAAATTATTATTTTAAATCGTTTATCGCCATAACTCATAAAAATAAGAGAGAGAAATTTCAAATATATTTTGAGTCAGTGGGTGCCAGTTTTTATTTAATAACCATAAAGAATATTTAAAAATATATATCTATAACCACATGATTTTTTTTCAAACTGTTTGCGGTGGTAAGAACTAAAATAGCAATTAAAAATTTCTGAGTCAAATAATTTAGAAGTTATGAGATTGTGACAGACAGACAACTGAGCGATTTCATAAGAGTTGTATTATTTTTTTAGAAGGTATGTAACACTAAAAATGGATTCTTTGTGTAGAACATCCATCACATTACCACACAAACTTCCCTTGTAGTGGTGATTCCACATAAACTCTCTTCTCCTCCAATATTGTCGCTGTCGGTGTTAATCTAATAACTGCCCTCGTTTCAAACGTGATCCCAGCTGCCACGAAATACAGCGGTATTGACGCGACAACACCGTACAGTTCAGCCATGTTCAGAAAGTGAGCGTCACGAGGTTTTTCACTCGGGGTCTGCGGCAATTACTCGTTGAAAATGAGCAGTACATAAAATGCATACAATAGTATGGGTTAACCTTCTGGCTTCATCCTTCTTACACTAACTTATCGCTATGACGTGATAATGCTGCGGTAGGAGCCGCGCTGCAAACCTCAGACTTCTAGCAGTTAAGTATGTTTACAACCGCTGTAGCGACCGAATGGCTCATCTGATCGGAGAAATTCTGGTGTAATTTTATGAGTAAAACAACACAGTAACTAAAAATATAACAAAGCATCATAAGTAATAATCACACATAGTGACTTCTTAATAAATAACAATTTTCTTTGCAGATTACTAGCCAAAACAGTTAAAAATTGCGATTTAGGCGAAAATGACACTAATAATATTAACAGCTAGAAGTCTTCAACAAAATTCCGGAAGTTTGACAGCTAACTCAATTTATATCATATTTATAATATTATATGAAGAAGAAGAACATTCTGCTGGCCAGTGGTAAAGGCGTGTGAATGGAGATCGAAAAATCCTCTGTTCAATTCCATGTTTCGGTGGGGATTTTCAAAGGCACTTTAACCCAACCTTCTCCTCTGGCACAACTAGCTATACAGGGTGTTTCAAAAAAGACTTCTTTGAAAATTCATATAAATTTTATGAAACAAGGTACAGAGCTGGTTTTGGTGTTGTTTTAAAGGAAAGCACTTCAAGTTTTTTTACCTTAAACTAAAGATGTTCTATGTGGCTTCCGTTGGTTATTCTGCAGACATCCCATCGGTAGTCGATTTCTTTCCAGACTCGCACTAGCATTTCAGGTGTAACTTGCTCAGCAGCAGCGTAAATTCTTGCAGGTAGAGTGGCCGGCAAAGGAGGTACGTACACCATATCTTTTATGAAACCCCAGAAGAAAAAATCTAGCGGTGTCAGGTCTGGGGAACAGGGGGGCCATGCAATTTGCGCATCACGGCCAATCCATTGACCTGGAAAGCGGTCATTGAGAAAATCCCGGACGTCAGTCAGATAGTGTGGTGGTGCGCCATCTTGCGTAAAGAGGACATTTCGTTCTCGGTCATCCTCATCGATCTGTGGTATCAAAACTTGTTGCAACATATCAAGGTACACTATCCCGTTGATGGTTCTCTCTTGGAAAAAAAGGGGCCGTACATTTTCCTCTTGCTCAACGCACAAAAAACGTTCACTTTAGGGCTATCACTGACATGTAGCAATGTTTCATGTGGATTTTCACTGCCCCAAATCCTACAGTTATGTGTGTTAACCTTGCCACTTAAGTGAAAAGTTGACTCGTCAGAAAAGATTATGTTGTCCAAGAAATGTTCATCATCATCCACTCGATTTAACATATCCACACAGAAGTTCCTATGTGCAATCTTATCAGTGTCTTTAACTGCTTGTAAAAGCGAATATCGGTATGGTTTCAAATGCAAACGTTTTCTCAACACACGCCAAACCGTCGTATGTGGGACTTGCATCTCACGAGATGCACGCCGGGTCGATTTCGTAGGGCTGTTGACAAAACTTTTTCTCACTTGCTCAACGACCTCGTCAGATGTGCTTGGACGACCTGAGGATTTTTTATGTTTTACTGAGCACCCTGTTTCTACAAAACATCTATGCCATTCATAAATTGTAGGCCTACTAGGAGGACCTTTAGCGTACTTGGTACGAAAATTACGCTGAATTGTTGTCGCAGACTTCGATTCTTCAAACCAAAACACACAGCTAGCACGCTCGGGTCCAGTGAAGGCAGCCATCTTTAACGTAACTGCCGCTGGCGCTTGTTGCGGTGCGATTAGGCACTAGCGGACTACGCGAGTCAAAAGCTGAAGTGACGCCGGCCTCGGTAGCGTAAGGACTAGAGTGCTAGCTCCGCGTGCCGAAGGCCGCCGGTTCGAATCCGGCCGCGGGCATGGATGTTAAGTGTTGTGTGAATGTCCTGTCCGTCCTGTGGCGTCCATACATTGGAAAAAAATACACATTGAGCTGGCTGTATGGCCTCCGTTGCCGAATGCCATTAAAAAAAAAAAAAAAAAAAAAAAAAAAAAAAAAAAAAAAAAAAAACCTGAAGTGTTTTCCTTTAAAATAACACCAAAACCAGCTCTGTTCCTTGTTTCATAAATTTATATTAATTTCAAAGTTGTAAAGTCCTTATTGAAACACCCTGTATAATGTGAAGTACTCCAGAATGCTTCCGTGGTTATGATTCCACGTTTAACTGTAGGTTTCCTCTACCATGTTGGTTTAGCGGTTTAGGTTAGGTTAGGTAACGAGAAAAAGAACTGGCCGTCCTACCTCTGCGGGTCCAACCGATCTTCCGGATGAGGATCAAGCTTAGATAATGAAGATCAAATTAACCAAAAAATAAACAACAGTGAAACAATCAGCGAAAACTAAAAGAACACCAAGATAGATTGTAACACGTCAGCTACCAGAACATACGCACTCACACATTATGTGATATTTATTTCGCTGATGTTTCAATAGCCACTGACGAGATCAGATTCTATTTTCTGCTTGAGTTTGTCTACATGTATCCCTGGGTATTGATTCTTATGTACGAGGCTCTCTTTTCTACATGTTCATACCCCCCTATCTCAGTGTAAATTCCGATACTTCACTTGTGCTTTGCTATGACCTCATCATCGATTTCATAGCTAAATCATAATTCGTGTACTTCACGAATAACACATTCAATCAAGACTGTACCTCCAACACACCAACCCCATCGACTTTGGGACGCACTTAACCGTACCTCACATTCATCAGACATATCACTGCTGAGATTTTACATTTTATATCGTTGATATGTGTGGTTGCAACTAAGGACTCAGTGGGAAGCATGTGGGAGCATGGTTATAAAGTGCAAACCTTGTTCAAACTTTTTATTACAAGAATCATGGTCAACGATTAAACTTATACAGAATATCACAAATAATATAATACATAAGAAAGCTTCGATCTTGCAGATTATGATCCTGTACCAATACAAATATAATGTTAATGCGATGACAACCTTGTTAAGCCATGA
Source organism: Vandiemenella viatica (assembly GCA_031002005.1). Lineage (NCBI taxonomy): Eukaryota > Metazoa > Arthropoda > Insecta > Orthoptera > Morabidae > Vandiemenella > Vandiemenella viatica. The sequence goes on along the minus strand of CM061920.1, from coordinate 370,028,330 downwards.
GAATATCCCTAATCACAATATCTCCACTTGTATTAAACATACAAACATAAAATCCTTACGTGCTTGGAAACATAAAATAACAGGGCAGGCTCTTACCAATTTACCATCATATAACAAATTTACAGCTAGTACCAAACACAAATTTGTACACAGGAGGCAAAATACAACAATTATTTTAAACAAACAGGGATAAGTTTACCTTAGCGCCCTTCAGTTTAACCTTAAGAATCAAGTTCTTACCAAAAGGTTCTGACACACTATAGTGTGTACACGCCGGCGCATAAGTCGTTACCACCCACACACACTGATAAGGTAGCGGGAACGATTAGCACCACATATCGGGGAATTTTATCCATCCCCGTAACAAAATTATTCAGCACAATTAACAAGAATGCAGTAAGCGACGCACTTTGTAGTTGGGATCATCAGGTATACTACTTCAAATACCCGACAGTGCTAGAAAATGGCAATTTATCACCTCGAAGCCACCGCCAGCCCCGCTCGCTGCCGTGCTCCCCAATCGGCGGAAAACCCTCACGAACATAGAGCGCTGCGGAGGAATTCCCTCGATTAATGCGAGCGAGGAACGGTCTCGGTCGGGTCACAAATCCACATCATGCGGTACTTCCAGGCCGCCGGGTCAAATTACAAGTCCTCGCTTATACCAGCAGACCTCTAACGTCGCAGTCAATTAGGGAAAATATTAGGCCCAACGAACCAATCCGCTGCTGCCGACCGACTGACTTCCCGGTTTCGTGTCCCCGAAAATCAACTCCATTAGCCGGCAGAGGGCACCACCAGAGCCACAGCGCGCTCTCCCGGGTGAAACTAGCACGCGGGCTCTGCAGGAACCAGCATCAGAAGACAATCGAGGGCGGGGAAAATAAAGAATGCGAGCCGAGCACGGCTCAACCGTACTTCTCTTCCATCGCCCAGTACTTTATCGTTTGTACTGTACATCGCCACTGCAACCCCGTTGTGCGCTGATAACAAGTAAATTGATTTAACAAACACTGTATATATTTTCCCCCCTTAGACGCTGTCACTTAACAATATCTACGGCTGTGTAGACGACACATCTCACCTCATTTTTTACAGCGCAATTAAGTCTGCTTCCCGAGCACACAAAAAAAACGAGTATCCCCGCAAATACGTTAAGTAAAACTAGACCCATTTTCATATTTAGGTATATTATTTACAAGTGCAATGGGTGATTCAATTTCTTATTGCGATACTTGAATTGATCATGCGTCAGTGGTTGAAGTTTTTTGGTTCAAGTAGCAACTATAAGGAATTATTTAATTTTAAGTTACTTTGGTTTTGTGAGAACCATGTTGCTGACGTCATACTTCATGTGAATGATTGTAGTTACAGATGTTTCACGGTCTACGAGGCTTGTACCATAATAATAAATCACATTTTGAGGTAGAACGGTTGGTGTGGAGATGTCGATAGTAAATTTTAGTCCACGATCCTTTCATGAACACAATATTGCTAAAGTCATTAATCGAAACAGCATGAAAATAATTCCTTCGTGAAATTGTACCCGATTGACCTGATGATAAAACTTATTGTGGCGTCATTCATACTAGTCAATAGCTCACCGAAGAACTAGTTTTCTTGTTTTCCTGACTTGTCCCTCTATTGCTGTTCAGTAACTTTTTTGTGTCATAATGTCTTTGGAGGAGCCTATGTGGCTATGCCATGATATTTGGATTCTTGTGAGATGATGTCTGTATTTGTTGGGTGTACAGAGTTTGGTTTGGTGTGTGAGAAGATGTCTCTATGGTGATATTTGGAAGTTTGTCAGTGGACAACATATATAATATCCCTAGACAAAATAAAGTTAGATACAAAATGAGCGATATTGTGAAACATTAAATAATCATTGCCTTGTAAATTGTCATCATGTAATTTACTATCTTCATAATTATTTAAATTCTTGTACTTAATTGGCCTCTTTTAGTGTCCGTTTTTTGTTGTAATGATAAATACGTCTAGCCTATATTCCCCTGGCAAAAATTGATGGTGTGGATCTTTTCATGCGACTATGTACTTAGACGCTGTTATTTATTCTATTCAATCTAACCAGCTATCAAATACAACATTTACAGAATGAAGCCTTAAAAATCATATGTTTCTATTTTTCATAAACATTAATTGCAGTAAGGTGATAAATCTTGTATTACAATTAGAATCAGTTTATCTTTTACTGACTGTTCGTTTATACGAATAAGATCGTCCGTATGACTGCCAAACTGTGTTTATGCAGTCTTTACATGAACTTGTTCTTGACTTTTTGAGTTTTATACCGCGGAGAACCAGGTGACATCCTTACCTAGTCCGATACAGTCTGCAAAATGTCCCGCCAAATTCTTCTGTTCTAGTCGGAATTCCAGGTGAATGGCGGTGATTCAAGATGTTTAACAGTCGGATTATCGGCGAAACAAGATTTTTTTCCGGTAATGGTGCTTGAAAAAGTTAGACACAACAAAGTTACGCTAATATATCAAAAATGGGATATGCTGATCCAGCAATTGGATACAATATCTCAATTATATACCAATAATCAACATAAGAGCATTCCACTTGGTGGTCATATGATTTCTTGCCAAATCAGGATGAACATTAAACTATGCTGTTCCTGCAAGTCGAGTGTTTTTTGGTGAAGTAACATGGCTGAACTTTCTTGACGGGCAGCCTGCAGTGAGTGACCAGCGCACGAAGGAGTAATGGTGTCACCAAATCGCGATGTATTGCAATAAGTTTGTGGACACGTTATCTGATAAAGTGCTGCACGATTTAAAAATGGATGCATGTGCCCACTGCACAGTCATAATGTATATGTGAGCGCATGGTCGTAAGGTCTAGGTTCATCCTTGGACTGGTCACCATTAAGACTGGAGCTTATTGCAGATAAAAATGTGTTAATATTTGATGATCTCAGTTGTAGAGTTAGTCAACTTTTAAACCACCGTAAACGTGTATATGATGACTTCTGGCTTCACCAAGATGTAAAGTGGATGGACTTTGTTAAAAACTGGAAACAAATTTGAAGAAATGTAATGTGGCCCGAGAACTTTTTATATAGCTGATATACCGGGAAAACCTTCATTATTTCAAATGTAATATTATTCCAAAGTGTCTTGTGTCTCTTCATATTTCCGACATGGTCCCAGAAGGGGTGTCATCCATTCTTACGTAGAGTTACTGACTGTTCTACTGTAATTTATGCATCCAAATCAGCTTTCTCATGTTGTTAACGTCCAAAGCAAATGAGATTCACACATGATTTCGTATCCCAGCTCACTTTCAAAATCTCCTCACAGGGACTTGTCGAGTTGAGCTTATTGTAAAATGTTATGTATTCCAGTGCATAATTTTGGCTCAAGTTCACGTAGTGCAAATCGACTTACACACAAGAAATAATTATTATTCTGCACATACAACAGAGTTGAGGTATGCGTCATTTGATTTGTGGAATGACTAATAATAAAAAAGTTTGGATATATTTAAACCATACGACCTTCATTCCTCTAGACCTCAAATAGGAATGTAAACGTGTTTTACTCATACCCCTTCTACTCTGAATCTGCGAAAGCTCCGGAAGCTTGCGAGGTTGTATTTATAACTCGCTTGTGGTTTCAAGTGTTTTTTTTTTTTACGAAAAAATTACTAGGAGTGTGATGGTCAATATCCAGTCCTTTCCATAGCAACTCATTAGGTAAATTTTGATTTGGGTACTTTCTCGTTGCCTTTATCATTATGGCTAAATTCTTTAATAAATATTATGGTGTTGTGTATAGTATGTTATTCATGAAAGATGAATGAAGCGAGAGGCTGAAACCCATTAAAGGGCCTACTGTTCTGTGATACATCGCTCGGATCCTCCCAGTTTAACTTCTACGCTACATAGATGGTACCGTATGCCTAAATATCATACTTACTACGAACTTGATTGAAGTTTAAACCATGCATTCTTACTGAGTCTGGTTATTAAAAATTGTGTACCAACATCTCGTTCCAAGTATAGCATCCTGAAATTTATACCGAGTCTGGTGGTTGAATTGTAACGTTAGGCCTTCGCATTCTCGAGGATATGTGTTGAAATACCCATACAGGTTCCGGTCTTCCGTGGTCTCCTGAAATTACTATAGGTGGTTGCAGGGATGCTTCCTTCGGAAGGCGATGCCCGAATTCCTTCCCTTTTCTTGCTCCTATACTTTCTTTCCTTAATTACCGCGACTTCAACAAGGCATAAAGCCATACAAAAAACCTTGAAAATTAATTATCACTGGCGCTCCTATCCGGCGCCAGGCGCTAATAATAGTGCCCTAACGGCATCTGCCATATATGGATAGACGTTTATATATAACAAAAATATACAGACCAAACTATGATATTTCCGAAAATGGTGGTCTGATTCTTTCCAAACATTCATATTAATGGCTTTGAAGGTGGTGGTTAGTTAGGAATGTATCTTTGACCAGAATGGGTCGTAGTACGAAACATGTTTACAATAGGGCAGTGTGTTGAAGCGCGAGTTCTTGGGATATTAGCTTTGAGGGCATTCCAGCCTTGAAATACCTTCTCCAAATATCACCGCCCGCCTGAATTTACTGGCAACTATTTCTGACATTGCTTTCCGTACTGCATCTCTCGCTACACATCCTAAAGTTTTATTAGAGTTTCTTGCCAAATCAACTTGTCTGTAGGCTGAAGCAGTTGCCGATCAATGTTTTATTTCCATGTCCGAAAAACAAAATATTCGACATCACACTTGGGATGAAGTTAATATATTTTCTCACTTAAGACAACATGTGTTCACACCTAATTACATAACTCTCAAATATTTTTTTCTTTCAAATCGTATGTTAGAGTGATCTGGGCTGTTGTCATCCTGCTCAGGTCGAACAGAAATAAATCTGTTTCGACCAACAAGTGGTAAATTCTTCGAAGGGATTAGGAGAGCTAGGCTTGCTACTCGTGTCAGGAAACTCAATAGAGTCGAAGAACGGATTGTGCCCAAAGCGGTACAGAGAGGTGGCGGGAAGAAATATGTTCATTGTACAGTGATATTTACTCTCCAAAAGATTACAGATTTTTCTAAATGAGTAATTTTAATATATCCTTTCTTAAAGAACTTTATCAATAGGGTAATATACATGTTGTGAAAATACTTCTTTACATATATAATTGTTTTCTTTTTTGTATTTGATTTACATATTCCATCTGAAAGACAATATTGTAAATTATTTTTTTAAAAATCAATTGTTATTAATTTTTTAATATTTAAAAAATAATTTTAGTGAAATAAGATTAGTACACAATCTATGTATAGAACCATCATCTTGCGAGAGTAGCTCACTCTTGGCAGATTTTTTAAATTTCCACTACATTTAAGATATATTATCTAGTGATTTTTTTTGGAGCGTATAAGTTCTGAGAACCGCTCGCACTCACAAGAATTCTCCGCCATCGGGTTCTGCGTCTTGTTCTATTGTGTTTGCTGCCGGTTTACATCAAGTTCTCGCAGATTTCGTCACAAAACTCCTGTTTGGTGTATCAGGTGAGTCTTGTCATCGAGAGATGACATAGAGCGTGCTGTCAGGCCAAAGTTCCCAGTTCATTCGAGACGTCTGCTCCTCATCAACCAGAACGTGTTCACCCAGTTATACAGTACTCGTGGCTGTGCAGTATTCAACAAATTACCTTGACAGTGTCTAGTATCGAACCATAGATCATACGAAAAACTTTTCTCTCGAAGACTATCAGTTCGTCAGTGTTTTGCTTCCTTTCCTTCGACGTCTCAATGCCATGTAGGACAACTGAGTGGATAAGATATTATGTAGTAGTAATTTCAGCTGCCTGGTGTAATAAGTGACGTGAATTGTAACCTCTTGCTGAAGTAACTACAGGGTGTCCAGAAAAGGACTCCCTGATTTCAAGATTAAATATCTCGAAAACAAAGATCGATAGAGGAATGCAGTAAACTGTATGTTTATTGTGACAGCTGTAAGAAGTGTATACAACAGTGTGAAATAATAGTTACAAAAGCTGCTAACAGATGGCGCTGTACGCTGTACAGCTCATATCAGCATACATAAGTGAAATAATCGTATGAAAACAATCTTTGCGAACAATCTCATCAACTCTTCCTTCGGTACGCTAACCTCCTTTCACGTTTCAATGGTGGAACTGATCGCCCTGAGCATCGGATCACTATTTAGGCATTACGTATGGTGATTACAGCGCCATCTGTTAGCAGCTTTTGTAACTATTATTTCAAACTGCTGTATACACTTCTTACAGCTGTCACGATAAACATGCCGTTTACTACATTCCTCTATCGATCTTTGTTTTCGAGATATTTAATTTTGAAATCAGGGAGTCCTTTTCTGGACACCCTCTACGATTCCCACAGTTAATGCTCCTCCTAATTTCTGCTCTCGAGAGTGGTTTTCTTTAACTGCTTCTTGTTGCTGTACGTCATGAAAATATTATCAGCATATGCAAATTGGGTGATGTTATCTGACTCCTTGACACTGATTTAGTTAAATCGGAACGCTTCACGAGGCACCTTATCAACACAAAATTAACGATAGCCCAAAAAAATTACTATGCAAACAGAAAACATTTCATCCAACAGCACTTCATCAACTTCAAAGACATACGAAAATTCTGAGCAATATTAAAACGTACTTTCTCCTTTACATTCACATGGTACTTCCTTCTATAAGACTTCTTACGTTGAAATTAAATCGTTCATTGATTTGATTAATATTCAGAGTTAGTTTAATGACTAAATTTTCTTAGTGCGGCCGCGTAGCTCAGGTGATAGAGCGTCTGACTACGGCCTGGACGATCGAGGTTCGATTCCCGATGAAGCTGAAGATTCTTCCTCGAAGCTGAACGTCTGGAACGGTCCCCCGGGCCCATTCAGCCTGCTATCTAATGAGTGCGATGGGGGAAACTCCCCGGGAAGTTAAAAGAAAAAGGACCGGACCGTGTCGCTGACTACGGCACGTCCACTCTAATACCTTACCTACGATCAGGAAATGTGGAGCTCTACCTCCGCTAATCCTACGGGAATACGGCTTGGAAGCTGCGAAAACCCACTGCATTTACCTATTTTTTAAAAAAAATTCTTATCACAACGCTGGAAGGAGTGGACAGCAATTCACTTGAACCTACAAGTTATTCATTTCGGTGGAATAGTACATAATTATTCTTCACTTACATGTTTGTGCTTCCTTGATTTCTTCAATACCAGGGCGCTAATGACCCCGTCGTCGACGCGCCCTAAAACTTAAAAACAACAACAATCTTCAATACCATAATGCAATAACAGAGAGCAGATTTATGGCACAAGAGAGAAACTTTACAGCTTATGAAAACAGATTAGCAACTGACTAATGTAGTATCTATTCGATTTATTAGGATGAAATGCAGTCTGATATAAGAGTTTTATCAATAAATTGTCATAATATATGGCAAGTGACAGCAAAATAAAACCTTCTGTTTTTTTCAAAACTTACAAACATAACAGGATGGGTAAAGTTCTAAGAAGCTTTTATGTCTTTCATAGTACGCTAGATTTCTAGTAGCTTAATGCTGCGCCACACTTTCTACCATTAGAGACATATAACATCTGAATTGTTGAGAATTTCTCTAACTTCGTTGATGGAACAAAAAATATCTTCTTTAATATCATATCTGTAAACTTGTGACTTTTTTCGCATAATATGTATTTTAATTTCACCTTTTACGAATTCAGATATTAGTAATTTAAATGTTACGAGGCGTGAAAGATACTAAAAGATACTTCAAGTTGTTCCAGAACAGGAACTTGCATCAGTATCAACAATTTACACAGACATCAGCTCCCATATTAGTACTAAAGTTTCTTCCTTACGAAGAACTTTTACTATACTGTTCGTTACTTACTGATCGGATTCCATGTGCAGAGAATATTTTCTTATATACAGCTAGAATGAAGCATACATCTCTGCACTTCAATTCGTGATCAGGCCCTAATGAACCAGGCATTTAAGATACGGCAGATAGGGCTCTATATTCACATTTTTGACATGCAATACCAGGGAGTAGATGCCATGGCCTGCTCCACGCTTCGGTCTTCATTTTCCAGAGAAGTTTCGCCCTCAATATTAACTGTGTTATACGTATCTACAACAGAAAATTTACGCAAACAACGTTAACATGGCGTAAATCTCTTACAAAACTAACATTCTTAGACCAATAAAGCACCAAGAAGTATCTGCCTCAAAAGTATATGAACATCAGCACATTGTTCAGTAGAACTATGCTGACGATTCAGATGCAGATAAAAGACAGTGATTCATGGTGTCGTCTTACTGCCCATCAACGGCGGAATATTGGATGCTGTCTACTTAGTAACAAATTGAATTTACCATTTCTCTTCTGGAAAATCAATTCAGTATTTTTATTGGCCATTACCATCGATCATTTCATTTAACTGTACGACGATGAGACGATGACATGGCTAACAATGTTTTTTTTTTTGTGATGTTAGCACACTGTTGCGCTTACAAACGTCAAGTTGTATCTCGATTTGTGAAGTAGTTTTCATCATGCGGCTTTTTCAAGTAGAAGTATTGTGTTTCGTATGTTTCGTTGACATTGGTAATCTGGAATTTCGTACCGTCACAAAATTCTTCGATTTGGAATATTTATCGCCAGCTGAAATCTATCCAAAGTTGCTAGAGAATTATGAATAGTCTGTTTGTTAATTTTCAATAGTAAGGGGGGCAGGGATTTTAAAAAATTACTGAGAGAAATGATAAATAATTTATCGAAAACGTTGAATGAATTAAACGTGGAAATTCGTAGAGGGCAAACGTAGACTGGTACAAGAAAGGGAAAAATGGTTGCGTAGGGAAACTGACAAAGGAGCGTTCTCTCCGTATCAATTAGATTAAACTTAACTAAATAAGTTATTATTTTGTATCGATATTTTAGAACAAACTTTATAAAAATCTGTAACATGTTGCCCCATCCAGCATATTTGAGAGCTATCGCCAGTACGCGAACAAAAACAGGGAGAGATACAATAAGATTTACATTATCCTTGCGGAAAGTTTCATAATCCTTAATTGTTCCAGAATGAGAAAAAAATATTTAATAATTGAAAAATTATGAAAAGATAACGACACAGACGTGACTGGATTGCCGCTACATAATAACTCTTAATTTTATTCTTTATTTATGACCTATGAAGAAGGTTAATGCGAGTGGATAAAAATTTTCTGTGTAGTGAGGACAACAAATATGGATAAAGTCGAGATTCGCTGTGATAAGGAAGCAGAAACTGGATATACTCTTATTCCTGCTCTAGGTACGGGACACATTATTGGGCCACAGACTTCTCCTCTTCGGCGCCTGAAAGAAGACTTAGACTACTCCTTGCCTGGTCGAGGACACTGCGACGCTTAAACACCGCTGACACACTAATCGGAGACAAGGCGGCCTGCAGTCGTAGCATCCACCAGACACCTACGCCCTATAATGACTTTAGTTAGTTTTGGACTTTCTAGCTGCAATTTACTTAAATTACCGTATTTGTTTTTTAAATTCACAGATGATAGTCTATGAGTTGTGATGACGCTCAGCAAACAGTTAAAAGAATTTAAGGTAATTGTTCGTAATGACTTGGTGACATGGTTTTTATCGGCGGTGCATTCCACCCCTGTTGTAGCCGCTGTAAACTAACCCAGGTAGGGGGACTTTAACTTGGAATCCAAAGCACAGAAGCGTTTTGGCGTATTTAGCATTACACAGCAATCTGTGAAGAAGGTGAAAGTCAGTTTAAGGGCCTGCTAAAATCCCCACAGAGACAGGGATTCGAACATGGGATCTTTCGTTCTCCTGTCAGATCCCTTAATCACTGAGCAAAGAGACCGCTAGTAAAAGAATTAACTAATAACTTTTAACATTAAAAGACGTAAAGAGTTATCCTGATATTTCGTTTCGATACGATTAATGCTGTGCAATATAACTTATCACAATTTAATTTGTTTTTAATTACCTGTCATTACGATTTTAGCATTTAATTATTTATTGAGATCAATCATACGTTTCATTTCCAAGTTACGTACACGTCTAGTTTTGCATTATAGCAATTTATGGTTTAGTTTCTTTCGCAAAATTGTTGCAGTTTATGACTACACCTTTATGCCAAGTGATAGTTTATGGCGTTAACGCTCTTGCCACGCATTCGGGAGTATGCGGGCTCAAATCCCCGTCCGGGTATCCAGATTTGAATGTTCCATGGTTTAATCAAATCACTCCAGGCGAATGTTGGGAACATTCCTTCAAAACACCATGACCGAGCTCCTTTCCATTTCTTGCTCCCAGTCCTTTCCCAGCCTCTCATTATCTCGACGTCGACGAAGTGTAAAGCAAGGAAAAAAAAACTAGTTTATGGATATGGTCATATCTTCGCCTTCGCATACTGTCATAATATTTCTCCCATTATTGATCCGGACCTCACCGCCATTGTATTACCCACGCAAGCCCAACACACTGATAAGGCTTGGAAAAATATTATTCTCAAAAAAATATTTTTGTAAAAATAGACCAATTCTCGTGGTTGTTTGGTGATAAAAGGTTATGAGATCTTGTTCTGAGCCAAGTCTGCACGTTATTTTCTGAAACAGATTAGTATTGTGGAAGGACTATTAATAAAAAATAATGACTTTTGCCGACAAATATCCGGTAAAAACAAACATAAGGTTTCTTTTCTTTTATACTCAGGGCTTTTCGTTTCATGGATGTCGAGTTCATTAAAATCAGAAAGTGATTGAGGGCAGGCAGGGACAGAAATTCGGCCTTGACCTTTTGAAGGAACCATCCCAGCATTAGCGTCCAGTGATTTCGGGAAACCATGGAAACCCGAAATCTGGATGACCGGGCGGAGATTCGAACCTGCTTCCTCACAAATTTTAATTTCTTTGGCTGTAACATTTTATATCATAAAAATTCTGATTTAGGAAATAAATACATTTCCGATTTAACCCCAAAGAGATGACTTTAAAGGTGTAAATCCATGGCAATACAATGGATATGTTAGTGAACCATGGGTGATTGTTTAGAAAAAAGAAAATAAACTAGCAGAAGCAGAAATACAATTCTTAGGGGATGTTAAAAATATGAATGGAAAGAATTTGAAATGAAGGTATCCGCAAAGAAGGACTGGACACTCTTATTGGTACAGTGCTGCTGTAACCGGTTAGAATGGAACCGTTTCGGACGGAAGCAATAACCAAGCGAGAAATATGTACAAAATGAGAAGACGTTTATGACGGCCAGGGAGACAAATCCATGACGGGATATGATGAAGATGCTGAATTAGAAGGATTTAAAAATTTCTGAAATTACTTAATTTCCTTTTTTTTTCCCTCCAAATTTGCAGAAATAATTTATTCTTTCGGCTTACTATCCAATTCAGCGGAGCGCGGTTTGGCGATCTCAGCGCTACACGCGGCAGCCTAAGGAACTACAGGCCGGCTATTATAACCTGAGAGCGCGCTACACGAGCTTCAGTGTTGTCAGCGACTCCGCTGCGAGTTAAGGCGTGATAAAATGCGAGAGATGAAAGCTGTGAGCCAAATGTGAGTACGACGTCTTTAGTTACAGCATGATGCTAGTTCATAACTCTCTAGACGTACATTTTGGGCTCCTGTAGTTATACCGGGTAGTATACAGCACTAAGAGAATAGAATAAGTGTTTGAATTAGAACAATTTAAATGAAGATAATGTTGGTAGCAATAAGTACATAAATTCTTTGACTGTTTTTAATTATTCTGTTGAGTTATTGTTTCGTTTCTCAGCAAAATTCGTCTCTCGACAGAACACTCATTAGGTAATGAACAGACTACACAAACTCCAATTTTGAATTAAGATCTTACGATATCGCCACTTTACGTGAAGTTTAGTAAAGATATTATTTAAGGCTACAGTGTATTGTGTGTGTAGAGGATGTGTATGCAGATATTTTATGGAAGGTTGTTATTTATTTTTTATTATTTATCAATCTTGCTTCATGCATGTGGTTAGGTTGTAATACTTTATGAGGCAGAATGACAAATGCTGTTCTGCGGTACAGCATAAATTGCGAGGCAGTTAACATGATAGGAGGTATGTTGTGGCAATATTTGTAAGTTGATCCAGCGGTATCATATTCTCGTAATTCTCAAATCTGTGAACAGGTAGTTTTCATACATACTCTATTTAACGAAGTACACAATATGATTTCTCAAAAAATTATAAAATGTATTTACAGAAAAGTTAAAGGCAACTCTTCATGCAATTGGTGTTTTACTTTTCTGTAAGTACCGCAGTTTTGTAATAGTTGGAAAATTAAAGCGAATTCTTTTTCAAATTATTAAGTATGTAATTTCGGAATGAAAAAAAAATATGTTTCAGATGAAGATTAGATATCACTTTCTCTGTCTCTACGATGTTCAGTACTTAAAAAAAAAATTAACTGAAGTTCAAAAATTCGTGCCAATAGCATAACTATTCTAAGCTGTATCGTTTCGTAACAGTTGTAAATTTTATTTTTAAGAAAATCTCTAATCACCCTGGTTATTAGCACTGAATACCCGTACAAACATAGTGTTTTATGGTAATCATACGATAAAAACCATAGTTTTGAATAATAAATCGTTGCTTTTACTAATAGCAGGATCTGTCATTGTATTACAGAGTAATCTGGACAGGACATTTTGTCATGTAGGTCAGTGTGAAATGAAGTAAGACAGCAAACAGATTGAGTATATTATATATACAGACAGAAATATGAAGGTTTCTCATGACATTGTGGAATTGGGGGCATAAAATCTAATTACTTATCTTGAAATATCAGCTGATAGTAAACTAAGTTGGAGTGAAAGATTTCCAGGGTCCAATATATATTATTGAGAGTAATGACTGGACCTACCAGAGGGCAAGGGAAACTGGCTACAAATCCTTGGTCATACTACTTCTGGAATTTAATGGTGTGGCATGGCACCACTTTATAATTATCCTATACAGTATTCGCAGTCGAGAATAACTACATTTTTTATGAAATTACCATAAAGCACAATCAGAAGTTGATATGATAAAGAAGCTCGGTACGGAATCAACAGAAGTAATGAGGTGGACCAAAACAGTGGTGGATGTGTATTAGGTAGATACTAATCGGAGACAAGACCGGGATAGCTAATTGTTAAAAAATTTACAGTTCCTATGTGAAAGATAGAAGATGACAATTATTACAAACTAGCACTTGTTTTCAGTCATAATGGAGTGCGAAAATTTTCATTTGTAACTCAGGAATTAGGCACCGGAATAGATAACCACGGGAGATAACAGATAATACACCTACAAAGTAAGTGTGTATGAAAATTTTGCTTTGGTTGCATATCAGTTAATAATAATAGAGTGAAACGCAGAATGGTGGACACTTATACACCTACATGTGTGCACATATGGAACGTCTCTGAATTTAACACTTGCAATAACATATCATCAGTACTATTTTATTTGTGTTTTATGTCTCCCACTGATGAGCCAAAATATTATGATCATCTGATTAATAACTTGTTGGTCCACCTTTGGAATGCAATACAACAGTAATTTGGCGTGGTACGGATTCTACATGTCCTTGGTAGGTTTCTGGAGATATCTGGCATCAGATGTCAACGAACAGGTCACGCATTTCCCTTAAATTACAGGTCGGTGGTTTGTGGGTGCGTCCCAGATGTGTTTTGTTGGGTTTAGATCAGGCGAATTTAATGACTAAGACATCAACGCGACTTCACTGTCATGCTTCTCAAACCACTGTAGGTCTTTTGATACGGACAGTTATCCAACTGGAAGATGTCATTGCCCTCGTCGAAGACATGAAGCATGCAGGGACGTAGATGGTCGGCAATAAGTTTTAGGTTGTCCACAGCTACCATGACGCCTTCGATCACTGCTACAAGTCCCAAGGAAACTCAAATTAATAGCTCCCATAGCATAATACTGCCTCTACTGGTCTCCGCCATCCGCAGCGCAATGCATGTTTCGAACAGCCGTTCACCTGCAAGACGGTATATGCGACACGACCATCGACATGATATAACAAGAAACGTTATTCATCCGTCGAGGCGACGTTTCATTTGATACACGGTTCAATCTCGATGACTTCGTGCACACTGCAATCGTAATTCACGATGTCTTTGGGTCAACATGGGAACACGTAGAAATCGTCTACTGCAAAATTTTAAAATTCTTATAAAAGAAAACACGAAACAATCAGGTATTTTCGTCAAAGGTTTAAGAGGGCCTTTAGAGTGTCTTTCGGAAGAGTAGGCCTGAATGGGCAGGCACAGAGTTTCATCTTTTCCCTTCTTTCACCTCTCAAACACAAAACAACCAACATACGGCACTGAACACGCACACTATCACAGTCATCCACGCTTACGAAGGCTGTCACACGGGGGAAGGCAACTGGAAACCACTCCAGTACATCTTCTCAGACGTTCCCATTTGGAAGCAAACATCCCCCATGGTACCACCCACCAGCGGCGACACGTGCAAGGCGTTCATGGAAGAAGAAGAAAGGGGAAAGTACGTGCCGCAGTGTCAGTCTTTCTGATAGTCTGACAACAAGACTATGAAACTGGCGTGTACAGTTATATTGTAGCAACCAAGTGTAGACAGATCTCTTATTTTATTCGAAGTTCAGAATTATGGGGTAATTAAGGGCTTTATCGCCACTATCTAATCAAGCGTATAAGACGGCACTGTTCTACCTCTAATTTTATTAAGAATCCTTGGAAGACTGTTGTTCATTGTTAGTGTAACGAGACGAAGAGCCTCATGTTTCTCATTGCTTATTTGATCATCAGAGCGAGCGGCAGATAATATTTCCAGTATCAAGGTCCGCCTAAATCTATAAGGTTGCTGCCACGCTGAAAGCATTGAATTCAAATCACTAATCATGGATGTTCCTGTCATGTAATATGTATGTATGAACAAACTTCGTTCTGGAAAGTTTTTTTGAGTAAAATTATCAACATAAAAAAAAACAGAAACTTGGTCTTAAATGTATCCCTATCCCAGTAACAAATTACTTTGCATGTAATAAGAGGCTGTACTAATTAAATAATTGATCGTACAGTCGTAAGAGGTAACCAATTTTCTATAAGGTATAAATTATTTTTACGTCCTGTTAGCAGTACATGGTTATCCCAGGATGCAGAGTAAATTATTCAATAACTTAGTTGTAGTTCGTTTAATACGACAGAAAACTATATAAAGCAATGTGCAAATCTAAATTTATAAATAACTAGCTTCAAACCCGTTGAGAATGACGGGTTAAATGCAGTATTCTATCAATTCGTTTCTTTGCAGTTGGTTAATTATATGTAATTTTTATTATATAATGCTCATAAACTTGATTTTATAATATTCTGCCTATTTCGTTTACGGTTTACATAGCAATACAGTTGTAACATCTATTGACATGACCACAGAGGTATAGAAGAAACGAAATTAAAAATAAATTATGAATCCCAAAAGCTTTTGCTATATCACGAAATATTAGTTTTATTCCTGGTCTAGGCACAATTCAGCACAATAAATATGGAACTACTTCCATCCGCATGAAGTAATAACTCCGCTTATGAAAGCGGTTTAAATTCTTTATAAGACTGATTTCAGAGTAAATTATGCTGTAACAAAATGTGTCAGTTGCGATTCTTGTCAACTTAACCGCAACCTCCACTAATATTGCCGTTCGAAAATCATATTTTCTATTACCCTCAGATGAATTAACAGCGGGTATCACGTATGGTGGTAGTAGGAATTTATTCTGGAAAAACTTGTAAGCAATCACGAACAACGATCATTTTCAATGATATTTTTCGTGATATGAGTACCTTGCTCTGGTTAGATTATCGGAGTATAGGAACGAAGTCTTTCTCGGCGTTGAGAATGGATGTAGTCTTCTCGGGAGACTAGCCGAGTAAGTAAGATGTTTCCACACGATATTTCGGCGATCTCAGACTCCGTCGCCATCTTCTGGTGAAGATGGCGACGGAGTCTGAGATCGCCGAAATATCGTGTGGAAACATCTTACTTACTCGGCTAGTCTCCCGAGAAGACTACATCCATTATCGGAGTATTTGGCTAGGATTTTTTTTAAATGAATAAATGGATGGATTACTGATATTTATTTGATTCATATATTTTGCGATTACATACGTTTCGTGTAAACTTTCTCTGAGTTTTTAATAAACTTCATTGTTTCTTATCTTCTGACAAAAAAATTTTGGGTTATGTTGTAATTTAGTTCTTATAGCTGCTACAGTGAAAATAGCGTAAATTTTGAATGCCCTTTCTCCTTACGTGAATTTCTGCTTCTAGTTGTCGCAAATGAACAAAAAGTAACATGTAAATTTAAACGAATGTATCACTGTAACTTTATAGCGTACTATTGCCTCGCATTAAATTTTTTTTATCCCTGCTCCTCGTTCAGTTACTGTCACAACAGACAGTTACCTTTCATCAGGCATCGCAAATATACTTTCTTTTAATATTATAAGTGCAAGAAAAATCAAATTCAATTATTTATTTCAGATTTTTCCTTTTATTAATATAAACGCAAATAATGTCAATGCAGTCATCCACTTGAAGTTTGCTGTTAGCCAAGCACTGCGGTGGTGACCCATTGAGGTGTCTACAGTCTCAAAGCATTTTATTGAAGAGGATTCCTTTAAATAATTTTCATTAATATGATACATACTTACTTCAGTAGACATACCTTTCATCTATGATAACACTAAAATTTCCTTTTTGTTGGATAACACTTTTTGAACTGATGGTCTGGCAAACAGAAAATGTCCTAGTCAGACGGATCCCGAGGGAGTCCTCATCTGCGACGTTTGTACGGCAGCTTCAGGCCTATTGAGAGCACTCATTAATGCAGATCTGCAGTCTGCCACAAACCCTATTTCCTTTGATCATCAATTCTCGTTTCAACTGCTGTTTGTGGCAGCCCTTGCGAAAGTGAAGTAGGTATTGAGCATAAACCTCAGCTCTGTAGCTGGTTTTTCTCTGTCAAAGCTGCAGAAACATCCTTATGTAGGAAACCACTTGATCCAATAAATAAATAAATTCCGTACTCGGATTTAAGTCAATGCAGCTAATGAAATATTTAAATTTGACGTTTTCAGCTTAATTTGTTTACGAGATAAAGGTTAGTGAAACATTAGGGTTCGGATCCTATTATTCTACGGAATCCTAAAAATTATCTGCAGAAATCTGTAAATCTGACTAGTACTCTTAGAATTAGTATTTATCCTGTTGAATTAAATGACACGGTGATAAATCTACTTAAGTACGCTAACATAATGTGAGTAGACGAAATCTGTAGAACACGTCAGATGTTCAATTCAGTTCCGAGTATAGACCATAAGTGGAAGTTACCAGGCTCAACAACGGACCAGTACCATGAAAATATGAATATTTTCTTCCAAGTGGTTTACATGGTTCCAAAGAAAAATGCGCTACATGCCAATCCTAAGAGAATCACGTCATAATGAGATGATATACTACATAAACTGTTGCAACTGCTGGTCTAATTACTGTTCTCGTAACAGGGCGTGGTGGGTGAGTGGTTAAAGTTCTGGCCTCGCATTCGGGAGGACGCAGATTCGAATCCCCGTCCGGGCATCCAGATTTGGGTTCTCCATAGTTTACCCGTATCGCTCCAGGTGAATGCCGGGATGCTTCGTTCGAAAGGCCATGGCCGAATTCCTTCCCATTCTTTGTCCCTAATCCCATTCCGCCTCTAATGACCTCGATGTCGACGAGGCGTCAAGCCGCAAGTTAAAAAAGAAATTGTTCTCGTGAACCCATATAAATCACGCTGTGAGTGAAATTCTGCTATGTTTTCTACCTCCGGATCCCAGTCTACGGTAAAACAACAATTGGAATGTTCATCTCATGCATGTTTTTAGCGTTTAGGTTTTCGGAGTTTGGCAAAACAGACGACAAATGAAGAGGAGTAATATCTTTTCAGCATTAGGGAGGAGAGATTACTATGAGAGGGCGTGGCACAAAGAGGAATTAATTATTGAGTTTAGGATGGTACATTAGAAATATTTTTAATGAATTTTAATGATTACTGACTCAACTTGTAATACAGTTTCTAATATATGAAGATTTGGAATAGTTCTAGTAGGAGGTCATACTTGCAGAACAGGACCATAACAACAGACAGGCCATGTAATCATGTAATTTCAGCTTTAAGTTATTGACTAACTCCAAATCACCCAGTTCTTAAATGTGTTGGTTTAACGTTTTCATAGAAATGTTCTGCTCACAATGATACAGGAAAAAATGTTAAATCTTAAGGGAGAGAAAACAAATAAAAGTGTACAAAATATGGCATCAAGTAATTTGGAAGAGAGACCAGAAACACCAAGCAGTAATTAATGATCCCTTCGCTGGCTGTCATTCAGGAGCTGGGTTGTTTGCAGAAAATAGTAAATTAAAAAAAAAATACAACTATCTTTCATCATCAAAAACGTTTACCCAGCTCTGTGTTTCTTATTATTTATCTTAAATGTACGGTACATTAATCTCTTTCAGTATAATTACTAACTACAACTGGAAAGACAGCACAGGTGGACACAGAACTAGTTTAAAACCTTCCGAGCGGGGTTGGTGAGCGGTAACGCTCTGGCCTCGCATTTGAAAGGACGCACGTTCGAATTCTCGTCCGGCCGCCCAGATTTTGGGTTTCCGTGGTATTCCTTAATCACTCCAGCTGAATTCCGGTATAGTTTCTTCAAAAAGGCCGTGGCCTAATTACTTCTCGTTCCTTGCTCCAAACCTATCTCTCCTCTAATGATCTCGACGTTACGAGACATAATGCCATAAGGAAAAACAATCTCTTAATACCACCCATGCTCTAAGCCGAACTCGAACCGGTGAACTCTGCAACGAGATACCATCTCACTATCCTTACGAAAATAGTGTTACACGTTATGATTACAAAGAGAGATAATCGTAAGCAACAACAGAGGGAAATGCATTGGCTTATCAGGATGATATGTAGATCACTCCCAAGAAGATTCAGCTTATTTGGTACATCAACAAGGAAAACAGTTCTGGTTATGTAATTTCGTGGAAAGCTTCAAATTTAACTTGACTTGATAATAAGCTTAATTCGGCGGGACATAATGAAATATAGGATAAAGAGGGTCTATGCAGTGGAAATAAGTAAATTATACCAGTAAATCTTGGTCAGTCCCTAGACTGAGTATAATGAGATGACACTAACGGTATAAAACACAAAAGTTAAAGAATTTGCTAATGATGGCAGCCAGTATTGTCTCGTGAAATTGTCATAGAACTCTCTGGGTAAATGATTCGAGTTCACAGAAATTTAATGTGCTGGCGTTACATCTATACAATATTGTATCTAATTCAATGTCTTTGACATTGATGCTATGATTATCTTGTAAATTGTGAGCTTTGTTTCCATGGTTAATTTAATTTAAAGACTGCAAGACCTATTTTTCGAAGGTTTAAAATGTGTTTTTGAAACAGAAGCTTTCTGTAAAAAAATCTATACGTGACGGATCGCTTTGGGGGTTTGTTCATACAACAAGTTTTGTAAAAATAGTAGTTTTCCATTCTGAAACATAAAGTAGTACAATCGTCAACATTTATTTTATTAACGATTTATCAGCCAGTGAGTAGATCTCTGTTTATATTTCTTTTAACTCCTACAATCCGATGTCTTGTTAGACCTGAGTATATCCAATAACTTTAAACCATGAGAAGCAACTTTTGTTTAGCGTCAGGGAAATATTTCTTGTCAGGTCTCTTAATTGGTGTGATGCGACCATTACTACGCCCGAATCGAACTTTTTATAACTCTCGTCATATAGTCAACACTGTTGAGATTCATACTTAATCAGTCACGAACATTTCGAAGAAGTAATGATGTTTATTCGACGGTGTTTCGAATTGATAATTTCTTTCGGAAAACTGTCAACTGATTGATGATGGCTCAATTAGAACGAAATTTTTCGTTTATCTGTACATTTATGCAATTAATTATGATGTTTCTATTTTCAGTTCGTTTATTTCAGTTGGTTGTTTCATCCTGGTTCATTTTTGAGATATCTGATTAGAAATCGACAGGCCCTATGTTCAAATGCAGGTGACGGCTCGTATTTTCAGCCCTCGAACTATTTTTTTATCACTGTGTAGGCTGCCACTGCAGAGGCGAATTGCGTTGTCAATTGAAACTGTTTGGTAGTCGAACAGCCTCTGGGAGCTTTCCTACCCAAAATAAGTATGCCTTATTGATGTTTTTTTTTCTTCTTCTCTTGAGTTTGGTCTACTTAGACTCAATATTCTATTATATTTAACTATTTGCTTATTTTCTTTCTTTCTTTGACGCCTCCTTTTCTGGTATTTCCAGATGTCATTTCCATTGTTTCTACCTTTACGTCTCGTTAACGTTTGACAGGGGGAAAGGGATGGGAACGAATTCCATCATGGTATTTTTGAAGGAACCATCCAGATATTGGCCTGGAGAGAATAGGATAATAATGAAAAACCGACGACTGGGTAGCCGGACGGGGATTGGAACCCACTTTCTCCCTGATGCGAGGCCAGAGCGTTACCGCTCACCCACCACTCTCGGTCTCTTTACGTTTTCCCGGAAACCTGTTAGGTTTTGACCGATATTTTGGAAGTTTTTCTGTCTTTCATAATGGCTTTTGCCATTCCTATCTCTGTAGTATCTATTTTTTTACCCCTTCTATCTACTGGTTACTATTCTTACTCTTATGAACGTGGAGAAAATATTTTTCTCACTATACAAATTTTTGTCCTCAAAATGTGATCAAAGAAACTCTCCCTTTTAATTTTTATTTGAGACGAACTTTCTTTATCTTTTCTTGAATAAACATTCCCCCGATTAATCCACATTTTTTTAGTAACACCCCAGATTAAAGTGATAATATTTTTATTAAATAATCTGTAAATAATTTGACTTTCTCTATGTTACAAATTCTTTGAGCATCTGCTTGCATTCAAAACATGTTATTAACAAGTGGAATGGGTAAATGATTTTTCCATTACGTTTTTGGTTTCTCTGATAGAAAATGAGCCTTTATTCAATTTCACGCAGGGAATGTTTCAATCTCGCGTTTGGAAAACTTGCTGCCAGCATTTGTTTGAAGTTCCGTCAGTTGCAGGAAATCGACTACCTTGTTGTGGTGGATGGGCATAAAAACGGTAAATGGAGCTAAAGAAAGGCGTTACGCAAACAGCAGGACGGGAAGGCTCTACATCAACGCCAGGCGCAGCAACGATAAAATATGGCAGCCACTGCCGCAGAAACCTGTAAAGTACAGCCTGCAGAGCTAAGCCAAAGGTCATTAGATTAGCGGCCAGTAGCGAAATGGGCTCACTGGCAACTCAACTGAAGTTGTGAGTGTACGACTGCAGAACGATTTGTCAAAGAAAATCAATTTAGAAATTTCACATCGCTTCAGTTTCCAATTTAGGATGGAGTGGTAGGTTGTTGTGTGCGAGATTATTTTATTTGTGAGAGGAGGGAGCAGTAGAACCGGAGGGATATAAATTTTAAAATATATGAAGTGGATAATGGAGCATGTAGGTTGGAACGAGGATGTAAAGGTACAGAGTTCAGCTCACGTATGCATCTATTCAATAAACAGATTAAAGGCAATAAAGAAAGGGCCACGTTGACTGTAATCTGCATTCATGAATAAGTGGACATCGGATAGTAAATAATGGTTCATGAACAAACTGACATCGGATAATGATGTCAGCAATAATTGATTTTAAAAGTAATAGCTGATACCCGCGACTTCGTACGTGTGGATTAAGAATTTCTTTGCCATAATTGAATATAGAAAGTTGTTAGTAGCGAATGATTGGTCCCAAACAACACCGAGTCAGCATAATTTGACCGGAAACCCAACACTATATCATTCTACCATCGAACCTGTCTCCTGAAGGGAATCAATTTCCAACATATTTAAATACAGAAAAACAACGAAGGTGAGGGGATGTGGGGGGTGGGGTGTTAACTAAGGACAGCTTTATTTCAGCTTGGTCTTTTCTTCCTTCTTCAGCATGAACTTCCGATTCTTGGGTTCTAATAACTTTAGCTGCTCGTGCTCTGCTAGAGCTACAACTTAGCCCAGTTTACGCCCGCAAGGCATGTCAAAAAAGAAGGCAAAAAAAAAAAAAAAAAACTGGTGCCAGAAACATTTAAACAGACACAAAGTAATAGGACAGAGAAAATCCATATCTATACTAAATAACACGTTTTTTCTCTAAACGAAATTTGTAAACAAATTGTACACTAACATAATGCGCGAGAAGCATAGCTTGAGCAAGTGTAACATTGCAGACTAACACACACATCCGTCTCTCTGTCACCATTCGATAAGTTCTCAAAATTTCGAGTCTAAAACTATTAATCATACCATAAAAAAATGTTCTGTGCCCTCCCTACAGATTTTCTTGTTAAATTCCGTCGATATCGGTATAGGCATTTAGTCGTGAAAACGTAACAAAAGACGGACTTACTTCAGCGTTTATAGTATTATTACTCCAGATCACACACACACTGACTACGAATCACCCCTGAGGGATCAATATAACGTAAAGAGTGTACACCTACAGCATTGCAAGACTAACTACGATTTGCCTCGGATTGCACCCCTAATTTTGTGATATCTACAGTTTAACATTCAATCCGAATAACCGACGGCCCAGGTAAGACTCTTACGATCAAAATCAATTTTTCAAAATCTTGTCCTCCACGGAGATATGAACCGGAGACCACGACCCAAATATTTGTAAGCAAGTGCTTTAACCACTGAACTACTTGACTGCTACACGGAAAAACAGTACAGAGACCTCCACATCCAATGCGTCTGTCTTTCGCCGTTCAGTAATTTTTCGAAATTATAAGACAACATTATTATTTATACAGATAATTTTTCAATCAAATGTAGACAGTATTTTTCTCCTTGTTTCAAAGGATATGTGGAGATCGGATGAAAACTGTGGATTTGTATGAAGAACAAACAAACCAACAAACATACATTCATCTTTATATATATAGATACAATTATTTTCAGGTCGTAGACCTTCATGTGTCCGGCGTCTGACACTAGGTCGCTGGTTTGAGTATTGGTGGTGAAATAAATTTTCATCAGGACTTGGCCACCAGTGTAAGATAGGGCGTGGTGCACAATTTCTGATAGCCGGATTTTGCACCAAAGTTGTGGGTTAAGTCTGAAACCTCTGCGCAGTACGTATGGAGTGAGTGCATACGACGCTGTTGATTGTGATTCGTCAGTCGGATGGGGACGTTAAGCCAGGCGGTCCCCGTGATATCCATCTGACGAATAGGCCTGAATGGCCTGCATTGGGTTTCGCTGTGTCCCTTCTTTGATCTCTCATTCATTTCACAACACTGCACTGTACATGCATACAAACAGTCATCTACGCTAAAAACAATAAGAATTTGAATACACTTCCATCTCTGAGGAAGGTTAGAGGAAACCAAACAATGTTAAATTTCCCAAGAAAAAGTTCCCATAAACCTAATGGTTCGGGAGGTAAAGAATATAACTTCAAGTAATGTTACAAATAAAAAATAACACCATCAGTGGTTTCTGGTTTGGCAATATGTTAGGTCCTTAAAGAAGATCCATGTGAACGGTGGGAAAGTAGTTAAAAGAGTGTTTAAGTAATCAAAATCACTAGGATGGTCGCAAGAAAAAATATTCAATTAGATTCTGTGTTTGATTTTAAGTGCAGATCATAGACAATAATCACTGCTCACTTTTAAACAAAAAGGGGCTTTCCGAGAAAAGGCTGTATGATCTCCGTTCGTTGACTGAATGTGTGTACCTGCGAACTTGAGAAATCTATGAGTTTTTCTACCTTTCACCACCTGAGGTTACATCTAGACCAAAACTAACCAAAAGTGACGTTCAGCCGATGGAACGAACATTCTAGTCAGGTGTATTATGGGCTTCTCTAACATCGAACAGTTGCCTCACTGTGGACTAATTACTAACAGTATATTAATCTATATTATTTTAAAGCTACGTAGGGCCTATAATGTTTTGGGCCTTCTTCTTGTAGGACAAAACAGCTGTGTTTTGAATTTTTGTCTTCTTGTTCCAGCATAACGCAGAAATTAAACCGATTTTGGAATGGATTTCATATTTTTAAGGTTTAAAATCTGACTAGGTGGTCTGTACGTAACCTCTTCACAGACGTTTTACTTAATCAGATAAACATTGTGTGTAGACAGAAAACAGAAGTTTTACCTGAACTGAATGAAGAGCGACGACTTCTAGAAAACGCGTAAGTCGGATGATTGCTTTCAGTCTTTAATAATATATCAGCTTGTGTGGAACGGAAATAACTATGATTTTGTTTTTTTCTTTTCGCAAACTTTACGCCTTGGAATTTACGATAGTAGTCACCTTTTTTGTGGAATTCATTCATTTGCATCCTAGTATTCTTTATGCATGGCAAGTTAACTCAAAGAACTACAGTAACCGAGAGAAGAAAATCAACCGTGTTGTTCGACTGGTAAATGTAAAGAAATGGACCTTGGAGATACAAAGCATACGGATACGCGAAAAAAAAACAGTTCTTTCCATTCAGTGTTTCGTAAAGGGTTGATAAAAGTTAAAAAAATCGTCGGCACGTTCTGGTGCTTATGACAATTACAAACCTTCTCTGTGAAATTTCGATCTTCTTTCATTCTTAAATTATGAAGAAAGCCCAAGAGAAACAATCAGCAATATAAAGGATGATTCAGAAATTGAAATAAGTTGTAAACTGCTGCAGATTAACAGAACTGTACATAGAAATATATATTCAAAAATAGATTCATTTAATAACTATACAGTGCCTAATAATACAAAACAGATAAATAATTATTCTCTTCAAAATTATTTTATTAGATTTCTCCTCAAAGAGTAGTGGCGTTGTCCTGTTACGGTTTTAATCCTTGGTTATTAAAGTTCTTGCATGCAGCTCGACAATTTTGTGGTATAAGGCGGACTAGTAGATTGTTTAGAGTTGTGAACTCAAGATCTTCGCAGGTTCTACTTTTAAATGGAAATCTTAGCATAGCAGTCAGTCTCTAGTGGGGTGAGATTCTCCTTCCCACAGCAATGTTGTTATGTATTTGGGAGATTATTAATGATAGCATCTTCAAATAAGTGTCCGTAACCATTCGTGAATTACGCCAATCTCCAGGTTCATGGCTTAATTCCTGAAGCAAATTCACACGAGAAGATCTTTTCCTCTTTAGCAACAATCTTCTAGATCATTTTTACTTTTTAATCTCACCAGACATAGTGAAATAACCACTAAAAATCGTGCTTCACCACTGTTTTAATAAAACCAAACTTAAGATGGAAGTCAAACACTTAAGAGTTTATTTAAGTTTTGTGTACTATTAATTCAAGCCACTAAATTAGTCACCAATACAAGTATAACAGCACGTTTACATGTGCTCGCTGAGTGAACTTGTGTAATGAAATCACACATAATATGACATTACCGTCACTATCGCTTCACGATTTTCGTAAAGTGTTAAAAAAAAAAAGCGTCAAAGTCAATAGTTACATTTTTAACCTGGGTGTTCAGTTTCTGACAGAAGCATCGAAACCACTGCAATCGTTTATAATTTAACACAACAGTACGTGTTTTAGGGCTTGTTGATGTCAATGTCGTTGGATCCAATAGAGCATGGGGGCAAGGAAAAGGAAGGTATTCGGCCATGGCCTTTGAAGAAACCTTCCACGCAATTACCTGCAATGAGTTTCAGAAACCATAGAAAACTGAAATCGGAATGGCTGGATCGGGGATTAAATCTTCGTCCTCCCTAAATCCAAGCCGCTAGAGTTAATAACTAGTCACGGTAGGTGAAGAATCGCACTGAGTTTTCTTACGACTCCATTATTCTCATCGTGTATGGAAATGTAAATGAGCATAGAGAGCCGTGAACTGGCAGTGCCCGGATACTTGGTACGCCGTGGAGCGCTGGACCATCCCTCTTGAGCCGGGCACGGAGCCAGGCTATTACCTCCAGCACACCTCTGGCTTCTTGTCGATCTCTCTCGCCGCTTGGCGACTCAGACACGAGTTATGGAATCGATGCCAGTGAAGTTTTAATGGAATGGATTACTTTTCATGCCTCTGCTATGTTTTTCCCTCGCAATGCGGGTAAATGTCGGTGGTGATGGGGAGAAAATTATTCCTAATACGAACGCAAATGAAGGTTACTCGGTCTCTTCCCTAGTAAATGATATACCTAACAAGTAAGCTACACAACGTGTTGAGTGAAAATGTCAGTATTTCTGTAGGTGAAAGAACACAACATTATGATATTATAAGTTCATATATACGTCTGGTTTACGATATAGAACCACTTTAATATGTGTTTGCAGTATTCCATCTATCACTTTAGTGCTTTTGTCTGCTATCGTGAGGAATTGCGGTGTTTCTTTTGAATACCAAGCTACCCGTTTTTCCATATTAATGTCCGTTATGCGCCTCAGCAGTTCATTCCTTACTGTTTCTCAAATTAGTAGGTTCTATAAAATTACTTTATTTCTGTAAAGATGAATTATTTCGTGCATCCTACTTGACACTGGTAAATACAGATTTGTAATAGAAAGCCAGTATTTTGAAGCTTTTGAGAAACGCATCATTTAATAGATCAGCAGTTACTAAAGGCGAAATATTTCTGAATCACACAATCATTTAACATTATGGATCAGTGGCGCCTTAGAATTAATCATTTACTTTCGTTATTATTATTGAATGTAATAAGAAAATATCTATATATTTTCTCAAAAATTTCCTCATTAGTAATCTTGTCCCTCCAGCTAATTTTTAACATTCGTCTGTACCACCATTGCTCAAACGAAATTAATCTTCTTTTCTCTTCTGTACCAACTGTCCAGGTTTCACATCCATACAGGCAATGCTCCAGACATAAGCCTTTAATAGTCTTTTCCTCATTGTCCAGCTGATATTATTTGTTGTTAAAATTAGTTTTTTTTCTGTTGAACGCTATTATTGCTTGAGCTATCCTGCATTTTATATCATTCTTGCTTCTTCCATCATTTGTGATTTTGCTTCCTAGGTGGCAGAATTCTAGCACATCCTCCAATGCTTCTCCATTAATTTTAATTTTTTAGTTTTTATCTTTCCCACATACCATGGCTTTCGTCTTCGCTTTATTAATTTTCGTATTGTACTCCTTCCCCATTAGTTACTCCATTCTTTCCAAAATTTTCTTAGGATCCTCTTCACTTTCTGTTACTATCACAATGTCATCTGCAAATCGAACCATATTTATTAGTTTTCCTTGTATCTTTATCCCAACATCAATTTCGTCTCTGGTCTTATCCAATGAGTCTTGAATAAAGGCATTGAAAATTAAGGGAGACAGGCCAGAGCCTTGTCTGACTCCTTTACGTATTGCTGCTTCCTCTTATTTCCAATTTTTATAACAGCCGTCTCATTTTTGTAAAGATTCCATATTAGCCGCCTATCTCTGTATTGTATACCTATTTTTTCCGAGGATCTCAAACATCTTCCCCCATTTAATGCTTTGCCTTTCTCTATTCTCTTTTCTAATATTATCCTCAGTGCAAGAATTGCTTTCCTTGTACCTCTCTTCTTCCTGAAACCGAATTGGTCTTCTGTTAGAAACTCTTGTACTTGTTTTTCCATTCTTTGTACTACTACATTGGTGATAATTTTTGATGCATGAGCTATAATTGAGAATGAAGAAATGCTGTAACCAAACTTACGCTTATTAATGTGTGCGCGCATCTTCTTTACTCTGTAATTAAGACTTGGTATTTTTATAAGGTGGCTTCTATTATCTGCATTCTACCTTTAATTTCTGGAGATAAAAATGAATATTGAATCTCAATTTTATAAATTGTACTATCTCCCGTTTGCTTCAGATTGTTTTACAGAAGTGGTTACTGCTACTTTCGAGGCATTCTTTCATAACCTTGATTCTCTTATGTTACCAAATAAAATTTTCGAAGCTTATTTGCTATGTCTTTTGTCCCGATTAATTTATAACATCTGGATTATAGCTAAAAATATCCTTTCGCTGTCCTTTTTCCCTCTTATATGCTAGAATTATATAATGTACCCATTTCTACTGTGATTGAAGAATTAAAATAAAAAGTCTAGTATTCCCTTTCTCTTTAATTATTTCCTTTCTTATCGTACTGACATTCAACTGTTTCTACTCGCTCAAGTTGGTTATCTGTTAGAAAGCGAATGGTAGTTCATTGCTCTCGTAATCACTTCTCTTAGTATTTAATTCAATGTTACATCATTTATTTATTTTGTCTTAAGGTTTTTCGTCTCGTAAACGTGCAGATCATTAGGAGACGGGAAAGGACTGGTGGCAAGGAATTTGGCGATGGTTTTTGAAGGAACCATTCCTTCATTCACCCGGAGTGATTTCCGAAAGCCATCTAAAACCAAAGTCAGAATGGCCAAACAATTTTAATCTGCATCCTCCCGAACGCCAAGTCAGAACGTTACCGCCCACACACCACGCCCAGTCTCATTATATAGATCTATTCTCACTTTTATTAATTAATTTCCTTTCTGTCTGTAAATGTTACTGCTCCATGTGGGAGAGTGACGACGTGGTAGCTACATTTTCGCCAAGATTAAATGAGCAGTTGCTCAGTGGTGAAGTGTCCGACTAGAGGCTGAAAAACTTTTGCTTCGAATCCTCGTTTCTGTTGAATTATTTAAGGGACCTAAACCTCTGCTCTATTACTGCCAAAACTTGATTTTTGTGTGAAATTGTCTAGACTCCTTCAGTCATTCAAATTCTAACTAAACTGTATGTCCCTTTAGCCGATAGCATTACTCGGTAAGCGGCCACGTCAGAGGCATATTACGCGGCCAATTGAAACTGGCAGTAGGTCTTACGAACTGGTGTCAGAGTCTAGATCCACCGCGCTCTATACGTCCTGCGTGGCAGGACCTACAGTGTTCTCTATGTCAGATTTCACTCTCATTTCCTTTGTACTGCTGACGTTAATGTCGGTTAATACCTTGAAGCTGTTAAAAGAAAACAGCTGGGCAGATGAGAAGAAAAATTGGGGAAGTTTTCTTTTATGCAGTCAGCTGGAACAATATTAGAGAGAGGGGGTGGGGGGGAACGAAAAACTGAGCATTGAGGGTTCCGTACATTGATTGTGTATTAAAATGAATTCGCAATTTATTCTGTTTAAGCTTTTAAAAGGTCAATAATGAGTGTCGAGGTCGTTAATCTTTTTGAAAAATTATGATATTAATGACACACAAAATCAAATTTAAAATAGTTACAAATCATTACAGGAATTGAAAAAAAATAGAAAATTTTCAAAGAAAGTATTTTCACGACGTATATATTATCTGACTAATAAAATTATCCGTCGAATAATATAGGCCTTTATGATTTTGTTTCCAAAACAATTGCACGTTGAAGCATCAGATTTTTAAAAATTACACATTTAGTTATTTTGCAAAAACTAAATTGCTGTAATTTTCATGTACTCTTTAAAAAACTCTATTTGCTTGAAATTTTAAAAGATTTTTTTCTTATGGCTTTACTCCTAGTCGACGTCGAAGTTGAAGTCATTAGAGGAGAGAAAAGTTTCGGGGGAGGGGGGCAAGGAACGGGAAGGAAGTCGGCAATGACCTTTTAAAGGAACCGTCCCGTTATTCACCTGAAGCTATTTGGGGAAATCATGGAAAAACCAAATATGGAAGGCTGGACGGGGATTTGAACGCACCTCTTCCAGGGTGTGATGCCAAAGCTTTACCGCTAACTCACCACGCTCGGCAAAAATTAAAAAAAAAAAATCAGATTAGCAGTTCTTCTTGACCTGTTCTAGTTTCAGGAACTATTCCCAACTCTTTCTTGCTCTACCTATATTTCTTCTACCTTTCGATCTATATTGGATTACTTCTTTCGGCAATCGTGCATCATCCTTTATACACAGATGGTCTCTCCTGCTATTCCTGTGATCCTCTATCTTGTCATTCATACTATATATTTTCAACTCCTCTCGTATTGTCTCGTTTCTTATTAGATTTAGCCTTTTGCATCCCTTTAAGATCTTAGGAACTTCATCTCCATTGTTTGTATACGATATAAGCTAGGAACTGCCGTCACTTCATATAATTTAATTAGTAGTTTCGGAAATAAAATGAAATTAGGTTTTCCATGGTTTTTCCGCAAAATTTCGTAATAAAAAAAAAAAAAAAAAAAAAAATCCTTGTAATAAATGGAAAAATACAAACACTCTGAGAGTTGGGGGTAGTTAGCTTTCATTTATACCTATGTAGTTTACTTTTTTTAATCCTCAATAATTATTTTCAACCCCACGATTTAATCCAAATTTTATGTTTCAGTGATATTACAGTCAGTAAGTAAATTCGTTTGGTTTTGAGACTTGGTGACAGAGTTTCAACATACCGCGCATTCCGTCTTTATTGTGGCTGGACACGCAGTTCAACGTGGAATCCGAATCGCGAACGCTCTGGCCTAACTCAATCGATCTAACAAAATTCTTAAAAATTCCTGGCTCCACTGGGAATTTAACCCGTGGACGCCTTACCACTGAGCCACCATACCGCTCATTTGGAGCT
Organism: Vandiemenella viatica; assembly: GCA_031002005.1. Taxonomy (NCBI): domain Eukaryota; kingdom Metazoa; phylum Arthropoda; class Insecta; order Orthoptera; family Morabidae; genus Vandiemenella; species Vandiemenella viatica. The sequence continues at coordinate 369,997,531 of CM061920.1, read as the reverse complement.
GGTAATAAATGTGGTATGTGTAATCGCATGGGTTTGGACGGACAAATGAATGACTCTGTATAGGTTCCGTCTTTCATTCATGAGGTACGGAAACCTAAACAGGATGTTTTCATGTTCCTAGTTCTCAGCATTACATTCACTAAAATGGTGAAAGCACTACGCAGATTTTAAATAATATTTACCGGACGACTACCATGTTACCATCGAACTTGAATTTTATCTATTGTACAGCGACATAAAACGCACAACTACTTTTTCAATTGATTGCAACCTGCTTCACGCGCGTCTTATGTTGGGACTTGCGTTCTTTTCCCATTCTGTTGGTGAAGAGAAGAATTGCGAACCATCTAACCATTCGCTGATGTTATTATGAATAAACGGCTAAATGTCTGCAATCAAGGTGGCAGGCTAGTAGGCAGTGATGAGATTTAAAAGGCTGTAGGTGTCAGCACAAATTCACTTACGGCGACGCTTTAAAGGTGCTCAGTCAAATTACTGGGCCCTTTGATGGAGATAGCCTCCATTGTAGTTGCATTTCCAATAAGGTAATGGGATTGAGGAAGACAGCATTCCACATTTGTTCGGATTTGCCAACGGATAGAAGCTGGATGTTAAGAGTACAGTGTATGGCATTCGGGAGGACGCCGATTCGAATCCCCGTCCGGGCATCCAGATTTTGATTTTCCATGATTTCCCCAAAATCCCTTCAGTCGAATGCCGAGATGCTTCATTCAAAAGGCCATGGCCTAATTCCTTCCCTTCTTTGTCCCCAGTCCCATCCTGCCTCTAATGACCTCGACGTCGACTAGGAGTAAAGCCATAAGTAAAAAAGTACAGTGTATGATTTAAGTGAAACTTGAGCTGTGGGAATACTGAAACACTGGTAACAGCAAAGAAAAGCCTATTGGGCCAAACAGCCAGCTACAATTATTTCTTACGTTAATTATTTCTGGGCAGTATATACACGAATTAAAATCATTTACTTGCCGCAGAATTTAATAATGGACGATATTATACTAACTTTCTGTTAAGACCACCCACATCCTGGATTGTGTTCAAACCTGCGATCTTTGCAACGTGAAGCCAGGGCCTGTCATGTACTCCATGAAAGTTGGCCTAAAGATTACAGAAAATTCAGAAGACAGAGAAAGAATAAAATAAATATTTGGAGAAGGTGACGGGGACAGAAAGGAATTCATCAATCGAAAATAGATGGCGGGATAATGGACAGTATTTTTCTTTCTTAGTTCGTTGGGAACAATATAAAGGTATCAGAAATTTACCGCTACTTTTCCGGCATAGATCTTGGTTTATGTAGTAATGCATTTAGCTTTTGTTTTTCTTCTAGTAGAAAAGCATTATCGTTAGTAATATAGCAGCACCTTACTAATTTTTACTGTATTTAAATTCCACAATTTTGTTACGCTTTTGGAGTATTCATTTTTGATATGGTGTTATCATTGACGTTTTTTGTGTATTTTAAAGTATTATAGTTCAGAAAACTGAAGAATTAAATAACCAAATTTACGTATTCCGAAAACAGTATTAACAAAATCCAAAGGGTGGAGTGTTTATCTCTGTTATTGCACTATCTTTGCTGAGTATCTCTACTAAAGGAATGCTCATCTGCGATGCGGTGTGAAGTTTGTAACCTGTCTGTTCTTGCTCCAGTCACGTGGAGTCATAAGATAAAGCGCAGATTGTAAGATAGGCCATAAGTTTCCAAACTGTGAAAACCACATCCAAATCGATTCTGTAGTTTTTGCGTGACGCCTTAGCAAAGAGGCAGATAGACGCAGACAGCTTGTAGATTTTAATAGTATAGATGATTGTGTAACTTGGAACTAAGGATGTGATAAAGTTCTTTTTAGCCGAGGATAGGAAGATGTGCTGTATGGCTTTAGATCAATCACGGCATCAGTGACTATATAAATGATCATAATCATCTTGGATTGTTTGCAGCAACTGTCTGTACCGTTTGCTAAGTTATACTAAACACTTTCTTATACTCTCTTTATTCATCTGCCCTTTGGTGGTACTTGGAGGTTGTTTTCCACTAATCTTGGGTTTAAAATTTTTAGTTTATGCTGTTTCTTCACTCGTCGTCTTAAAGTGGGTCTCCCTATTGTATCCTGCACAGGTTCGTCATTCACTGATTTACTTTCATGTTAACCTCGCGGCTTGTCCGGTCCAGTTACTCCTAAGTAAAACAAAAATATAATATGGCAGTGCGAGGATTTTTAGCTGAGCCAACAGTAACCAACGGTCAGTTATGATTGGTGTTTTGTTATCAAACTGACTGCACTTCCGGTTTGTTATTCATAAACAAATGCCAATTTGCATATAGATTCGCCATTTTAAGAGTTATAAAAGCTTAATGGGCCGCCATATTGGAAATTGAGAGTTATAACCTCCACGAGTTTTTTTTATTTAATTTTGACAGTTGCGTAACAAAGTTGATATGACACCAAACGTCCGCTCAGAAATACACATTTCGCCAGCAAAATAACACAGAACCTATCAGCGAAAAGCTTTCACACTACCTTCCCTTATCACAGAGCATCTAAAATATTCTTAGCTGTCAACAGAATTTTACACAATAGGAAATAAAAATAAAGGAAATAAATCTATTAATAACGTCGATGAAATAAAAAAATGTGGGATTTCTCAAAAGCTCCCGATGTTTTTCTTTTCATTGGTACACAATTCTACGTTGTATTAAATAAATTAATTTTGCAGATTGTCGCAGAAAATTTATTTTCACCAAATTTCAGTTTCGTATGTTTTCATATACACAACAAGAACTTTCCAGACCATTTTCCTGTTTGAATTTTCGAGTTATGATGATCACAAAAGAGGGTAAATAGTATGAAAAGATTCTAAAAGTAGTTGAAAATATTTTATGAACCACTATATTACAAAAATTTTCAGTTGATAACATTTATTCCTTTTGCAGTTTACACCCCCGACTGTCAGGTTTGGAAAAGAATAGAAAACAATTCATCGTACGCTATCTCAACGTGACGAATCTTGTAATGTTTACTGAGCATCTGGCACATTATGCTATACAGATAATGCATAGTTCTTATTGCAGGTACACTTTTTGAATACTAGTTTTCGCTATGCATTTGGGAACCTCGTACTGTGTAATGATGACCCTGGTTGGCTGTGTTCATGACGTAACAGGGCCGAACAATCCTTTCAGTAGCTTCCTGCTGCTCATTAGGTTGCAAAAAATCTAACAGCGATAAGGCGTGGCCTCAGACCTCCTTCTGGGAGTGTGTCCGACGTAAACAGCTTCGTTGTTTTATAACTTAACCTTAACACTTCCAAGCACAAAACAGTCTGAAAACAACACAACACGTAAAAGTCTAAAAGTATACGTGAGTGACATGACCCACATTTCTATAGGCCAGTGTGAATAACTAAGTGTATAGTGGTTAGATCGCGTGACTGGAGTACAGAGGTCGTTGGTTCGAATCCCAGTTTCGACCAGAACACGGGCCTTACAGCTGACCTTCGCCTCTGGAAAAGCTTAGCTTCTCTAAAGTGAAAGATGGTTGTAAAAATGTAGGTCTCTTTACCCTGATACTAAATCGATAAGACGTTTCGTAGCTAGGTCTTTAAAACCACAAGACTCTTCCTTTTTTTAAAATGTTTTTACTAACTCACTTTGGGCGTTGTATGTGCGGGTGGATTTTAGAAATTGACCATAGCTCAGAACTGGATGACAATGCATGAAAATGGGGGAAAATGGAAAAAGTTGTACGGAAGATTTGAAAATTCAGGAAAACTGAAAGTACTCTTTTCTATGGACCGATTTGGCTAATTTTTTTTAAATGTTCGAAAAGGTTTTTAGTTAATGAAAAATTGGAAAAGTTACCCGGAAAATTAGGAGGAAACTGAAAGTCTTTTTCTCTGTGTACCGATTTGGCTGATTTTTTTAAACTGTTCATAATAGTCCGAATAATGTTTTTAAAGAAAGAAAAATTGGAAAAGTTGCCTGGAAAATTCAGAAAAATCTGAAAGTACTTTTTCTATGGACCAATTTAGCTATTTTTAAAATGTCTTTGATAATCTGAATAAGGTTTTCAAAGAAAGAAAAATGGAAAAGTTGATCGTAAAATAGTAAAATTAGGTAACAACTGAAAGAACATTTTCGAGGGACCGATTAAGCTAATTTTTTTATCTGTTTGCAGTAGTCTGAATGTTGTTTTCAGGAAAAGAAAATTTGGAAATGCTGCCTGAAAATTTCTGGCAGAACTAAAACTATTGGATTTTTGTTCGAATTCCAGACCATAACTTATGATTCAAATGATGGATATGCATAATTCTTTTTTTGTTTTGTTCCTTATTTCCACGGGATGGAAATAACTCAATTAAATGTTTTGTATTAAAAAAGAACTAGAATTTGTAGCAGGTCTCAGTGATTATGTCATCAAAGTATTTAAAATCAGATACAAATTTTCACTCAAGTAACCCTAAAAAGCAGAAAATAATAATAAAATATAAAACTTTTTAATGTACCATGGTTTTATAACTGACTGAAAGGTATAAAATAATTTCTCTAATCCTTATGAAGAATAAAACCACATACAGATTTCTTCTAAATTGTCCTAAAAATTTATACTTGGAAATTTTTTATAGCTATTAAATTACTTGTAAAACTTGTGACGAAAAAATTGGGCGCTTGAAATACATAACTATAAGACGTGTAGAGAGTAGTTATCGATTAAAGAACTTACTTATCAGTTCAAATTATTTGCGATGTAATAAAATTGTTAGTAGAGCTATTAATGCAGCAATTATCTGTTGCATGCGCCTGATGTTGTCCGTCACCAATCTTACGATTATTTTAATAGCTATCAAAAATTTCCAAATATAAATTTTCAAGACAGTTTAAAAGAATTTAAAAATCTGTATGTGGTTTTTTTATCCTTCATAAAAATTAGAGAAATTATTTTATACTTTTTAGTCAGTTATAAAAAACATGGTACAATAAAAAGGTTTTTTCATTTTATTATTATTTCCCTTTGAGTAAGTTTTGGGTATGAACTAATTTCCTTCGGTTTGAGTTGTATGGTAATTTAAACGTTATTTTATCTCCGATTTCGATTATGATGGAAAATATTAATTACTACATAATGTTATATCTAGCCTTTAAACTACTCTTATTCCAGTTGTAGTGATTTTGTGAGCCAAGAAAAACAGATATCAGGATTTCCGGACAGGGAATCGAGCCTCTGTACTTTTCGTACGTTACTGCTCTTCCACGTGGTTCAGTGATATTCTGCAGACCTTGTTTATTGCTGAGGGACTGATTTCCCCTGGTACTGTATCCCATACCACTGGCTTAAAACCGTTTCTAGAAGAGTCGTGAATAATCTACACGTAATCGGAAGTTGTGAGGCTGCCCATTGAGAATCAAAGACTAATTTTCTGTGCCGTTGCTCCATGAATGTTCACTTGCATTCCCTGCTTTACATATTTAGAAAGTTTTCAGTGCAGTTTCCGTTAGTGTTGAGCTACCAGTCGAAAGTGAACATCAGTGCGGCTCTGTTTACCCTGCTTCAATACATTGCAGACTCGCTCAAACTGCCAACAATGTTTTGATGTATAGTTCTATACCGGTATTAATATTTTTCCAGTGTTTGAGTGCAGCTTCGCGCAAATGGACCTAGATGTCTGGACGAATGCGCGTACGGTATATGTTCTGATTTTCGAGTGGCTATGATTATGTTGAATGCAGCCTCGACCAGAATCAGAAATATAGCTCTGTATTACAGCATAAGACTCGATGAACTTAGTTTTTAATCATTTAAGCTGACTTCGTGACTCCATGTTACTGACGTCACAACTATTGTCCGCAGCTTCTTAACCTCTAGTAGCAAAAAATACCTAAATGTTACGTAAGAAATTTTCACGGTCCTAGCAAAATTCAAATGTCAGGGGTTACACCAGCTTTCTAAAAGGTTCGATTTACGTTTACCGTGTATTTTAACTTACTATATCTCAGAAAACCGAAGAAATAAATAATTAAAGTTACAGTAGTCAATAACAATATTAACAGAATCCAAAGAGTATAGTTTTTGCATTTGATGCTGTATGATCTTTGGTGGGTATGTATTCAAGTAAGAAATGAGTGTTTTCGATTGATATTTTGTAAACTTTGGCTCTTATATGTCCGTGTTGCGAGCAGATTATCATTTATCCCTCGCTCCACTGTTCACGTAAAGATATAAACCATTCCGCAGTTTTTAAGTTAGATCCTAAGCTTTCAGTCGGTGAAAATCCCATCGATATTAGTTCGGTGCGTGATACCTGAATGTATAAATCCGTAGTAACAGGCTATTAACCGATTTTTATATATGTGATGTAATCCTCAAAGCTACTCAGCAGGTAGGATAATGCAATGACTGAATTTCAGGAATATTGATGGTTTTTTAATGTAATCATTCACATTTATGGTGGTACATAATGAGTGGCCGGTTTTTCTCTCATTTGTAGGGCTCAAAATAAATATATTTAGACACTTATCCTTGTAAATATCAATCTTTTCGCTATAATATCTGGACTCGAAAATAAAGTGTGGTTACATACATTTGCAGCAATTTTCTAAAAGTTTAAATTCTTGAACTCCAGTTCTGTGATCTCAAAGCTTTCTGTGTTATGCTCGTACTTCCAACGGTCCCACCACTTTTGGAAGCATTTTCAGCACCTGTACTTGAGGAATATCTTGAAAAATGCACAAAGTACAACTGTTCAACCGTAGTTTCAGAGAGCTACAACTGATGAGATTCAGGGATATGGTTAGCAGAGACACTGTACGAAGAGAATAGAAATAGAGTAATGATAAACGGAAGCTAAAGAGTGGAAGTCGGTGGAGAAGTTTCATTTGTTTACTCGTCGAATAGATGATAATTCTTGGGATTCAATATAGTATACTGATTCACTTACACATCTTGGAAGAAATTGTGAAACAAAATCTTGGCCTGATCATTGCTTGTGTACAATGGGCTCTACAGGACACTTATTATGGGTATTAATACAGAAGTATGAGGGGTTGCAAATAAGGGCAATTAGATTTGTTTGTGGAAAGTACCATAGATCTTAATTAGTATCTGGCATAATAAAGGAGCAGGGTTGGGAATCAGCAGAAAAGAGAGGATGGATGAAAAGCGTGGTGGGAGTGTCTAGGCCGTATATTTGTGGAGAGGCCTGAATGGATATTGGTAGAAAAATGAGAAGTATTGCATTAATGAGAAAATATTGCTCATAACATAAAGAAGCAACAGCATAAAGAAGGGAGAAATTCTTTTGTAGGCAAGAGAGATAAATTACCAAGGAGTGAGCTGAACAATTTATGTCAAATATTAAAATTAAAAAGTTCGTGAGATGCAGAAGTAGCTGTGTAGTGAATTACCACCCAAACGTGTACTCCATCCAATAATAATAATAATAAGTACCAGAGAAATGTTTTCCAGATGGTATGAATCAAATGCTTTTACTTATTTCGGAACTGTGAAATCCGATTTACTTTCGCAATATTCACCACCCGAACTTTGTTCATTTGGTTTTTCTTATTGCTGCCAGCGCTGGTACGGACTTTTTTTATAGACAGAATGAATAAATGACTCTTTTGTTGTTCCCTTCTTTCTTTCGTGCTCTAAGGAAAAAGCGAAATGAATGATTACATGATTAACTAATTGGCTCATAGCTACATAAAATTTTGTGCATGAGGAAAATAACGCCCGTCATCAGGACTTATACCACTGTAACAGAGGATATCATTCCTATGTATAAACCACAGATTACTTACGCAAACGATTAAAACAGTTTAAGGCCTCTCCTTAACTAGATATGACGTTTATATCTTGAAACACAAGGTTGTCAAGATTAAAATTTACGAATATCATAATAGAATATTTAACTATTAGGATGTTACTTTGTAAATGATCTCTACGTTTGAGAAATAATAAATATGAAATAATGCATATCAAATAATTTATTACTATGCGAGGTAGATGGCTTTAGCTTAAGGGTAGAAAAAATTAAGTTGCTTAACCTGTAAGCTGGACTGGAATATTACGAGCAGCGTTGATTTTAGCAAGGAGGGCAATGTAGCATTTAATAACAAGCAAACAACAGTGGGAGAGTTTGATAAGAAGTAGAATGTTTGTATTCAGTGTGCTCAAAAAAAAAAAAAAAAAATCTGCACACTGTTAAATCGTCGAAAATGTTAAATGAATTGTTTATGGTGTAGTAGATTGTTTCCAGAATTACAACTTATTTTAAGGAGCTATCGTTCGACATTTTGATGAATCCAAGATGCCTGGTGGGCTCTAATATAAACACTTACATTTTTAGCCCGGGTATGCAGCATACAAGAAATGAAAATCCCCTCACAATAGTCAAAACAGAAAAATATCTCAACAGGCGAAGAAAATCTAATACACGCACTATGGTTTATGTTTTGAAGATAATTCTAACTGGCAACTGTATGAAAAAGCTGAACAGGTGCCTAAGGTTGAGATTGACTAAGGTTGGTTGGACCTGCACATCATCTGGCTGCCGGCTGTGTTTGAACAAATACAAGCGTCCATTGTATACTGGACCAGCAAGTGGCATTAACTGGCCGTCAAGGATGTCGTTCAGCCCTGGGCTACTTGCTTATTAGAGACCTTAGCACCTGCCGGAAACTTGTCACTTAACTTTAATCCTAAACACACATTCCTCGTGGCTAGGTCAATTGCTATGTCTATAGGTTCATGGTTGTTCCTGCATAAAGCGGTGGAGGAACTAAATCTTTAGTTCATTTGTGGTAATGTTCATATTTCTCGTTCAAGATTACCCACCACCCACAACATAGTCGTAGTGAGTAAATAAAAAGTTCACCAGATGATTCTGAATTAGTATTAACAAACGATCATTGCCGCAGAAAGAATCCGTAGCTGAGAACAACCGTATACATCATCCTCCCTCTTCCACCAACGACAGGCGAGATCTCAATAACTACACGCTGCCGTGCCTGATGGGTGAGCGGTAACGCTCTGGACTCACATTCGGGTGGATGCAAGTTCGAATTCCTGTCCAGCAATACAAACTTTTGTGTTCCATGGTTTCACGAAATCATTCCAAGTGAATGCCAGGATAGTCCCTTCAAAAGACAAAATGAAAAAAAAAAAAAATACTACTCGCTATCTTCAAATTTTTTTTTTTTCAGGTGAAACAAACCCAATGAGAGAAAAAAAATTTGTTCTCAAAATAATTAATATCATGCCAATGCAATTAAATTTTGTTACCTTTCATTTTTCATTGAACAGTTTCACTTTATTTAGAGAAGCATCTGCAGCGGTTTTTAACTGTTGAAAGGAGAAAGGCAAAGCAGTTAAAGTATACATATTGAGCAGACAAAAACCGCTAAAGCTGCTTTTGAAAATCAAGAAAAACTGTTTCGGTAAAAAGTAGATTAGTTGCATTGGAGTGATAGTAATTACTAATAAAACATGAAAATATTTATTTCAACTGATTTGTGGTGACACACAATTTTTCAACTGTATCATCAAGCACTCTCATCGATAACGACAAAATAAGATGGTTCCCGCAAATAAGCGAATCGGCAACATTGTTTAATATAAATAAATCTTTCAGATTTTTAGTGGAGAATTTTATATGGAATTTAAGTTAATTATACTTGGATTTCTTCAGTATAAAATGGACACTTTTATCAGCAGTTTGCAATAAAAGGTTTAGCATCGCATGTATCACTATGTACTGAAGGTTTGTTGTTGTACTTTGTTGCTGTAAACATTAATACTGTAGTAATTTTCTCGAGTGTCCAGAAACGAAAGGTCACATGTTATCGTTCCACTCTTCCTTACTTTCCTTTTGGAAACTATGCAATTGATAGGTTCAGTGCTATGCATTTCGCCTACGGTGGAATAAATTCAGTTCCAACGAAAGACGTGAGTCTTCATACAAAACTCTTGATTTGGATAGACCTTCCAACTATAGTTGATCGACGTTTCCTTGTGACACGGATATGTTGGAAGGTTTATTTTCAAAGCAAGTTTCTCATGGCCAGGTGTCCCTGCACGGAAAGTATTGCTTATATAAAGTATAGCCCGTACCCGCGACTTCGTACGCGTGGATAAAGAATTTTTTTGCCAGAATTAAATATAGAAAGTTGCTAACGAAGGATTGATCCCAAACAATATCGAGTAGGAATAATATCACAGGAAAGCTATCACTATATCATTGTACCGTCGAACCTGTCTCATTAAGAGAATCAATTTCCATTTCTGTCACCATTCGATAAGGTCTCAAAATTTCGTGACTACAACTGTTAATCATACTGGAAAAAATATCCTGTGCCCTTCATACAGATTTCCTTATAAAATTGCATCCCAACGATATAGCCATTTAGTCGTCAAAACGTAACAAAAAGACAGAGACTTACTTCCGTATTTATAATAGTATTACTGTGGTTCACACTCACACACTGACTGCGAACAACACCTGAGGGATCATTATAACTTAAAAAAGTGTACACCTACAACATTGCAACACTACCTACGATTTGCCTCACATTGCACACCTAACTTTCTAATATCTACAGTTTAACATTCAATCCGAATAAGCTACGGCTCAGGCCTGACTCTTACGATGAAAAATAATTTTTAAAAATCTTATCCTTCACGGAGATTTGAACCGCAGACCATGACGTTCGTAAGCAAACGCTTTAACCACTAAGCTGCCAGTCCACTATACGGAATCACGGTACGGAGGCGACCATATCCAACGTGTCTGTCTATCGACGTATTTCGAAGTTATGAGACAACATGTGTTATTTATACAGATAATTTTTCAACCAAATGTAGACAGTATTTTTCTCCTTGTTTCAAAGGATAAGTGTGCAAAGTTTCATCGAGATCGGATGAAAACTGTGGATTTGTATGAAGAACAAACAAACAAAGCAACAAACAAACAAACATACATTCATCTTTATATATAAAGTATAGACCGAAATTCTAAAAGTTGTGAATACCTCGTAATATCGTATAGGTGCCCCCCTTTTGTCCGGCGAAGTAAAGAAACCCGACGAGATATTGCCTCAACATGTCGCAGAAAGTTCCCGAAGAAATATTCAGCTATACCGTCCATAATTGCGAAAGTGTTGCATGAACTGTTCTTCCGATTACGTCCAAGATTTCGATTAGATTCATGTCTGGGAGATTTAGGCGGCCAAATCGTTCGCTCAAATTGTCGAGAATGATCCTCAAACAAACCATGAACGATTTTGATCATGTGACATGGTGCATTGTCGTCTTGAAAAGTCCATCATTGCTTGGGAACATGAAGGCCAAGTATGGCTGCAAATGGTGTCCAACATAACAATTTCAGTCAATAGTCGGCACAGTTTGGTAAGAGGCCCATACCAAGATGGAGCCACCACCAGCTTGCACGGTGCCTTGCTGACAACCTGGTCCCAACCGAAATGTTCACTAGCACTGGAGAGGCGTTCCAACCGATAAATTTATGTTAGCAAAGGCATTCGCGTCAGGGCTCTGCCGCCATATCCCACAAATAAAAAATTTCTCTTCACTGTCAACACGGACACGTCTTTCTTACGTCATACGTTGAGTGTCGCTGTTCTTTGAGCAGTATTTTTATCTGTCAATACTGACACCTCAACGCAGACGTTGTTGGTCTTGGTCATTAAATAGATATGGCCGGCCACGACGTTGTACATGCTGGAGGGTAATTCCGGAAATTACGTATTCACGACACAATCTGACACCATGGCTCGAGGAATGTTGGATTCTCGAACTTTTTTCGCAATGTACTGCTCCAGGCGTTTAGAGCCAACCAGCAATCCGCATACAAGTTTGTTAAATCATTTCGAGCAGCCATAATAACTTCAGAAAATCTTTCACGTGACTCAGCAGAATAAAAACAACAGCCCCGACACAGCACACCACATTTTTACGTTTCTTCGGCGGTGCTACTGCCATCTGAATATTAACATCTTCCTATCCCATGACTTTTGTCATCTCAGTGTATGTAGGGTATGGATTTTGTACTTAACTTTCAGGTAGCAGAAGTGTTGCCAGGCGTCTGCGGACCGCGTAAGATGTATTTTGTGTGTGTTAAGTGTTAAACTGTTTGCAAAACTTGTAATTTTTAAGGCGGAATCTGCGACCGACTACGGATTCACCTACGTGATTAAGGAATAACGATTCAGAATTGTATGGAAGAAATTCGGGGTGTCGGTACCGATGTTTAAACCTGGACCTCTTTTACAGCACCTCTCTCAGTCTAGTTTGACGACACCTTGACGCACAGGAGCAAATAAGTGGACCTAAAATATCGATCACGATATCTCTATGGAAGCCATGATCTATTGTACAGAAAATGTTACATCACATCCACATTTTTAACATGCACTTAACGTGTATAATTGGCGTCGACAGATTTAGAGCTGAAAGCTTACACATGAACTAAACAACAGCACTCTGGGCCCTCGGGCAATGCTCTCACCTGACGCGTGGCTATACGGAGCCAATACAAGATTTTGTCAGTTATTTTTGTGAGGAAATACTTATGGATTCTATATACCATGGTTGAGACTAATAATCGGAGAAGGTATTAGTATGGTTAGTCACTTTAACATGCTTTTCAGTGAACTACAAACAGCTCTCTATAAGGATGGAAGTTTAAAAAGCGTAATTCAAACTCTCGTATTGTACTTTAATCCAAATTTGGCACTTTCCTTCTAAACAATTATTAATGGTAATCATTAAATAGCTGCCAGCAAGCGTAGAGAGTACAGATTTAACAAATTACATGAAATTTACATACCCAAAAAAAAGGTTCGCTGTGAAAAAACCAAATACGAAATTTTGATGAAGTAAATATATATGATTGATACTTTGTTGCGGAATTGATGTATTTTATATCAGAAAAAACACAGACGAAAAATTAAACATTTTTCTTGTGCAAGTACAGCACCTAATGTGGTAATAGTGCAGACGGAGTACCTAATTTACTTTCATTACCTAGACACAAAACTGGAAATGAGCTCTCGCCCATCTACGAATTTTCTCTCCGATGCTGCCACTCATCTAACAGCAAGCTAACGAGTCTGACAGGTGAGCATCAAAGCTCGCGCTTGACATTATGGAGGACGCCGGTTTGAATCCCCGTCCAGCCATCCAGGTTTAACATTTCCACAGTTACCTGAAAACATTCCAGCCGAATAAAGGGATGGTTCCGACTAAAGGTCATGGCGGAATTCGTGCCTTTCTTTGCACCCAATTCTTTCCCGCATCTAATGATTTTGGTGTCTTCAAGGCATATGCAGAAAGTAAAGGGAAATTTGAAAAGGCGTTGTCGATCATCAAAGCACCGCATTGCGGACCACAACCTTACTTTAAGATTAATAATATTTGTTGGAAAATAATAGATAATATAATGATAGCTGCGAAAATAACAGTCAACGACTTCCGTGGACAAAACCAGTTGAAAATTAATTAGAAATATTAGTGTGAAATGTTCATGTTCTCTCATTACTGCTTAATGGATCTTTAAAACATCAGCTATACCTACCTCCTTCAATTTCGTAAGAAATACTTTCCCTCCAACTGGCTCTACATTCTGATATCGGTTTGAAAATAATGATTTTAGTAGCATCCTTGTTCTTTCCTGCTGAATGAGGCTTCAATTTATATTGTTTCCCTCTGTGTGGTATTTGTCGATGACTTTGCGTTATTCTTGAGGACTGAGTTATGCGATGCCTCCATTTGCAAGTGTCGATGCTTAAATAATTGAGAAATTTAACATACTTCTACTAAATATGATGATTAATGTGTTTTATCGCTATGTTATTTCCAAATTAACTTATATTTAATTTTTAATCTGATCTGTTAAAGAGATTGCGTAATACAAGGATCACAAAATGGGAACTCTAAAGTCAGAATGTAATGAAAGTGAGATCTGGTAATTGGGGAGCTATGTGTGGGAACGTTAAAGTACTGATTAATATTTTGGCTCCAATTATGTTGAGAAACATTGTGTCACCCAGGATACGGGCTTACGAAGGATGTTGAAATTTCAATTGTTCTCTTATTTTTAAACTTTACGATTGATTTATTTTCTGGTGATTTTACATCCATGTCATAGTTTACTAACAAAATTTTAACCTGTTTTGTTTGAAACTTTACCGTATATGTTGCTAATATGCCAGTACAACTTTAGATTTCATGGCAGTTATACAGTAAATTTAGGTTTGTTTAATAAAGGCATTCAGAAATTGCTACTTATATTTCATGTGTCGATTTTGCCCACAGGCATATTTTAAACCATATCATCCATGAGCAGTTATCAATTCAAAAAGTTGGAATGGAATTCGACACGGCCACTAAAATACCGGAATATTTTAAATCGTAAATTGCGGGTAATTCCGTTGTTACGAGCTTAACATCAGCAACGTAGACTTTTGAAAAGTATTAGGAAGATGTGCGAGTTTGTCAGAATGGCACCAAACCTCTAAATAAATAATGAGGAGGTTTTTCAACAATCACATCAGTTAATGAGAAGATTCACTACTGTAACTTTTTTATGTTCCAATAAGTAATAAATTATTCGGTAATTCAACGGTCGTTTCGTACGTTCGTGACCTGACCCTTACGCACATCACTGAAAAGAACAGTTGTGGTCTATTTTTCAGCAAACTATTCTCTGAACTCCATAACCTTGAGCCGAAGCTGTTCCAATTATTTTACGCCCTTCGCGTAAAAGAATTTCCCTAGTGCGTCATAAAATTAGGTCGTCATGAGTCTTGAAATGTGTGTTTGACAGAAACTTGTTAAAACTTTGGAAGTGGGGTGAAGTCTGTAGAAACAGAAGACACCAGCCTGAAATAAAACTCACACGCTTCAGCTTCTGCTGTGGAACTTAGATACAGTTAACTAACAACATTTTCATCACAGAACACCCCTTTTTGACATTTCTATATCCTCGTCATTGATACCTGCACACAATTGCTTCATATGGATTTTGTTCCGTGATGATTTCAACATTTTCCAGTAAATTTGGAAGTAGTACACCCTCAGAACACCCAAACCCAGAAACCATCAACTTACCTGCAGAAGAAACCGATTTGGCCCTCTTTGAAGGAGGAGATCTGGATTCCTTCCACTGCATTGATTGTTGCTCTGAATCTGGAGTGAAGTGATGGACACAGGTCTCAACCATAATCAAAATCTGTTTGATAAAATCTAGTGGATTGGCTTCAAAATGGGCTAGACTTTCCGCAGACATCTCCCTCCCACTTTGATCTGCTGACAGTTTCTGAGTGAGCGGTAACGCTCCGGCCTGGCCTTCGGGAGGACGCAGATTCGAATCCCGTCCGGCCATCCAGACTTCGTTTTCCATTGTTTCCCGAAACCACTACAGGTGAATACCGGGATGGTTCCGTCAAAATACCACGATCGAATTCCTTCCCGTTCCTCGTACCCAGTTATTTACTCTTTTAACGACCTCAATATCGACCAGCCGTGAAGCCCTCATGAAAAAAGAAAATCCAAAGATTTGGAACGTACAAACGGAAAACATTCTATTTCCAATTACTACCGCAGAATGCGATATACTGTTGACATTTCTTTTTTGTGGGGATTTACTGTTCGTCGTTGAAGGGATCAATAGAGTAGGGAGGGGATTGGGGGTAAGGACTGGTCGTAATTCGGTCGTGACGTTATGAAGCAGCCAATCCGACATACATACGGAGATATATCGATAAACAAGAGAAAACATGAATCTGGATGACCAGACTGGGGATCAAACCCTCAACCTCCCGAAAGCCAGATTCGAGCTGTTGTTGTTGGCATGCCTAATATCACCTCAGTTTACCTAACGTCACCAAATCCTATATCCTGCCAACATTATCCTGGGTGGCTGCCTCCACTGACCTTCGTTGTGTGTGGCGTCTTCCCTGATAGCTATCCCCCGTTTAAATTCAAGTGCGCATTTTTTTAATTACGTTATATGCAGGGGTCCTTCCAATAATAATAATTCTATATCCTGATTAATATCCTTTGGTGAAATATCCCTTTCACACAATCAGTGCACGAATTTCTTTCGCCTTCATTTCAAATTAAATGTTCACATCATCTTCTTTAAGCTACTATATTTAAATAAAGGTTCGTCCCATTATGTCGTAATGTAGTCAATGTTCTATAAAGTAGTAAATAGTATGCAGTTTTGCAAGGTATCGCTATTTATCTTTCCTAGTTTTTCTGATTGGCCCAAGTACTTACCTGATTATCTCCCATTAGTGAGTGAAGAGATTACAAGAAAAAGTAGAATACTTTGTTTATCTTGTTATAATTTAAAACTTCTTGGTTTAGGTTGTTTCAGGCATCGGAGCAGTTATTTTTGTGATAACGTCAATCGTATGTAATAAACTGAAACTAAATTAAAGGAAATATTTAAATAAATACAATAATAAATATTTTAGTCACCCTTAATTGTTCAATCCATTGTAACATACATTTATTAAATACACGGTAGTGGTATGAGAAGTAGGATTCATATGGCTCTAACCGATTTTGTGATTCTGGTTTAACTTTGTCCTAATATATAACAACATTTAAAAAAAAAAATCAGGAAATTTTCAACTTTTTTTCAAATTCACAGCCTTCTCTTTTATTGAGATGCAGACTTTGAGTCCAGAGCGAGTTATAAAACATACATTCCACTTCAAGACAACAACTGGTTCACACTGATCGAGTTATTAGTCTCTGAAATACGATCCAGTTTATGCACACGTGTCGAATCCAAAAAGTAAAAAACATGGGTTCACTTTGCGCGTGCATTTCGCCACGTACAGCAACCCCGAATAACGCAACCGGTACTTACTCAAAACTGTCAACCTTCCTCTTCAAAGTTAGACCAAGATGGTGGCGCTATATTTATTCTTAGTCAAGGTATTGTAGTTTGAAATTACTTCGACAGAAACTGTAGCTCATTTGTGCGCAATTGACTGCTTCCACCCTTCTTCGATTTTGAAGACGTTTTCCAGTCAATAGTTTTTTTTTAAGTATCTAACTAACTCTCTGTATGATTTACTGTAACATCGTTTTATCCTCACTCTATTCTAGAATATAAAAACTATTGATTGAGGTATCCTTCCAGTAAATACTTGCTTTCTCTGCAGCTTAAGAGCCATATCTGCTCTATATCTCAGTCAACGCCAGATACTTTATTTACCTCCTACCCATTTTCCCTATCCTCCATTCTTTAGCAAAAATCTGATAGAAGATCACACCAGCGATAAATACACGAAAGCAACAACGCTCCAGAGATTAAGGTCTGGTCTACGGACATACCAGACCTCGCGGTCATTAAGCCCTCGCAGAACTCCTCGTATACCCACTATCCAGAGCTGCCTCCACCGCAGGATGAGTCCTTCCGAACTATCCGCCATTACAGCGAGGACGGTGAAGGGGCGTTTCGCCATCCATAAGGGGTGAGACTTGAATGTGCAGTTCCAGGGCTCCATTAGAAATGTAAATCTACTCACATAACCCACCTACTCTATTTAGACTCTTTGCCAGGGTACAGAATAGCCTTTACGGCGTTTAAAATATACTTCAATAATACTGAACTTTTGTAAAATATAATGACATTATAACACAAGACAGGCGATTAACGACATATCGCGTTCTGCGAAATTTTTCGATCACTGTGAGAATGAATTTATTTATTAATGAACTGGTTTTATCGATTTTCATAATCGTGATACATTCATATTTCATTGCTAAAGTTTGTCTATCCTGATATCGACAAAAATAAAAGTTAAATAACAGATAAACAAGAGGCTGAGTAGAAGACAAAAAAAAGACCTTGAATCATATTTTAAACGGTTATTTGACAATAACTGCAAAATGCACAACTATGATCAGCTTTCTTTTGCTCCTGGATTTCCCCCTTGTCGACGTCAAAGACATTAGAGATGGAAGAACATTGGGATAAGGAATGAGAAGGAACCACCGCTGTATTCGCCTGTTGTGATTTCTGGAAACAATCGAAAATCGAAATCTGGATTGCCGGACGGAGAGACGACCCGTGTCCTCCCGAATGTCAGACCCGAGTGTTACCACTCGTTAATAATCAAGTATACAGAAATTATACGCAAAAATAAATAAACACATAAAATCAGATTATAAAAAACAAATCTGCAACATAACGAAACAGTAGGCGCATAGTCATAGTGACAAAACACTACGAAACTACTTTAAAAGTTAATAGTGAGAGATTTTCTTATAATCACGGCTTCATTGCTAAAATACATATTTTATTTACTTAGCGGCCCATTCACAATCCAAATTGAAGGACCACCATTGGATGCGCTTGTCCGTTTACACTCCTGTAAAGGCTCTTCACGCGTATTTTCTCGTGGCACAGAAATGTCATCATCGCACATCATTTGAAGGAGAAGGAAAAACCGAGCGTGGTGGTGTAACGGCTAGCGTTCTGGCCTCGCATTCGGGAGGACGCGGTTCGAATCCCCGTCCGGGCATCCAGATTTGGGTTTTCCATGGTTTTCCCAAATCACTCCAGGCAAATGCCTGGATGCTTCCTTCAAAAGGCCATGGCCGAATTCCTTCCCATTCCTTGCCCCCCCCCCAATCCTTTCCCGTCTCTAAAGACCTCGCTGTTAGAGAGACGTTAAGCAGATAAAAAAAGAGAAGGAAAAGAAACATGGCGGTACTTTTCTCCTCCCTGCATAGGTTGTAATGCACCACCGTATGAAAAAGGGAGGGGTAGGGGGGAAGCCATTACGTTGAAATTTTATTAAGAAGATTACTATTAATTTGTTAAGCAGGTTAATTTGGTGAACCAGAATCTTGAATGCTGCAAGAATTACAGGTAAACAAAAGTATTGAATTTATTTTATCTTCTGGCTTATACACTGCCGGGTATATTTAATTTTAACGTTAAACAAAATATATTAAAAAAAAGCAAGCAATTCCCGGGGCTTACAGTTTGCCGGATAAATGCAAACATTAATAGATTTTAAATATTTCAGAGATTTGCAAAGTGAATATAAAATAATGTGGCGTCGCAGGCCAACAGATTAAAGTTAAACATTTTACAAAAATTCCCAGGGGTGCCAATTAAAGTGAAAACATCATTTGAATTACGTTATGATGAGCAAGATGCTTAAAAGTTCAATGTTGGTGAAATATGGAATGTTAGCTAGCTCAGCAATATTGTCATGATCAGAGTAGAGAGTCTATTCACAGGGATCGCTTACGGGTCTGAAAGCCCCATCAAAACCCCATGGAACCAGTGACTTTGCGTCGGTACATTACCGTTGTTGCAACTGCTTGAAGTATTGCGACACGCTGTGTCGCAGTCAGATGCATATCCACGGATAGCCCATCCGCGCTAGTGCATCAGTGTTGATGGCCTCTACGAGGTAAGACACTATACCTCCGGCAACGTCTTAGCCAGAAAGCGTCTATCTTCAACCATGGACGACAGCTAGTCGAGTGTGTCGGACTACACCCAGACAGTACGTCTGCACTCTAGCTCGTCTGGACAGCAAGTCTTTCGTGATGGCGTCTTTTCTGCCGCTTAATACATAAATTCATACGAATTGATTAGCCATAAACAATTTAAATTTTTAATAAAATAAATATAATTAATCTGAATATTAATTATGAATGTATTAATATTCAGTGGGGGATGACGCTGTCATACCACAAGGTTTAGGGTAAAATAAAGTGAGGGTCAAAAAATTGTATCTTTATCGAGTAAACAAGTGTGACGCAATGATATTGAATGAAAGATATGGTGAGGATTACAAAAAAATTAATAGGGCACGTGACAATATCAAGTTTGCCCATCAGTGACCTAACGCGGTACACCATTTCGTGAATATATACCTGCAGAAGAACGCCCCATAGCGTCGTTACATTTTCTGGCTACCAGGCGAACACATGAGGATATGAGATTCAGTTGCCAAGTATTGCCTCGGCAAAATAAAATTCTCTGGAGAAATTAGCCGAGTGAGTCGGTTGGTGAAACACGACGTTCCGGCCGTCATAGTCTTCACCGCCAGTTACTCCAGAGAGTTGTATCTATATAAAACTCCGAGGAAGCCTCCAGTCTTACATTTCCTCAGCTAATTAGAAAAGCTAGATGTTAGAAAATTAGTGTAAACAAAACCGTCTTGGTACTTGAGAGTTTCATATGAAATAATTATAAAATAGAAGAAAGAGATATAATAAATTGACAAGAAACTGTTGTCAGCCAGTTGATTCTAAAATATACAAAGTCTCGAAGTTTCTTAGATGTAACTGTAGGTTCATGTATGCTTTGATGGTGAGAGAAAAAATAGCGAAGATTCCACTTTGTTGGACATACTGTAGGACGATTCCTCAATTTACGATCCAACGTGGTAGGATGTTGAACAGGAGGAACCTGTGCAGGTTGGTCTGGGAGTCCAACATGTCCTTCGGCAATCTCATTCATGGTCCAACAAAAGTCCTGCGTCAGAAAAATGGATCATCATAGATCCTACAAGTTGCATTGTGAATGGGCGTTTTTAACTCCTGTTTACATAATATATATAGATGATGATAACTACAACAAAGTACGCAGTTGTAGAATAGTATAACATTTTTACCTTGCTTTTTTCACAGTGAATATGCTGATTTCTTCACTTTCCTGTAATAATATCTTCAGTAATATGATTGTGTACTAATAACTGAAACTGTATAGATTTTGTTTGTCTGAGGAAATGACAAAAAAAATAAACTATTCGGCAACTACATGATAAGGAAGGAGGGGAGGAGGGTGAAGAAAGTGCTGTGTGTACGAGAATGCTTACGTTGGTGTTGAGACCACGGTGTAAAATATGAACATTATTTCGAGAGAAGAAAGGATGGTGAATCGTAATTAATTTTAGACATAAAGGAAAGAAAATATTATCTTTTCCAGTGTAAGGGAATGAATGAATTTAGTTGATGAACAAAATACTTTACAGAATTTGATGAAATTTGCTTGCCTTGATAGGTTATTGCACTCTCTGACTCCCTAGTCTAGAAATAGAAACTTAGATCACGCCTGAAATCAAATACTAAATGAAATTCCTCTTTCCCTTACTATTTTCCATGTAGGGCATTAATTATATCGTCAGGTTAATGTTCCAATCCCTCCCTCCCTCCCTTTTTCCAGTATACGTAATCTGGTAAGTGGGAAGTCGTCTGATATCTGTTGTACAGAAGGGAGAGACAGAGAGAAGTGAGGAGATAGTGTGATAGTGACAGTAGAGTCTAGAGGATGCAGCTGATGTAGCGGTGGGGATAGATGTCAGAGTCGTTGGTGTGTTGTGGAATGTCTTCTGGCACGTGTGATGCCACTGTGTCTCGTGTTCCGCAATGACCGGTCGCAGACGCATTTAGCCTGCGCTCTGGTCCGCTGGCGGCTCTTGGCACGAGCTGTCCTCCTCTGACAGTCACGCTGCGCTAACTATGTGTGTGTGTGTGATTGCAAGTAGACGAGGAGAGGTCAGGGAGACAGGAAGCTAGGCAGTTCAGCCGAGCCCGTATTTAGGTCCATATATTGTACCGATCTCGAATCTCGGCGGAAGACTTGCTGGATTAAAGTCTTTATGCTATATTCCGTGTACACCGAGCCGAATGCTTGAATAGTCCCTACATTCAATCTCAGAAACAACATGATATTTAGGCATAACATACATAAAAATTCTAAAAAAAAAGTAAACGGAAAATAGCGTCATGGAGATATCGTGCATCAGATTACTCTCTGATTATGGCTAATCGGTCAACATAAAAAAAAATCTCTTACCAACTTTTGGACCGTACTTGGTTGGTGAACGGTTAACGTTCTGGCCACAAATTCGGCAGGACGCGGGTTCGAATCCCCATCCGGGCATCCAGATTTGGGTTTTCCATGGTTTCCCCAAATCACTCTAGGTGAATTCCGGGAGGCTTCCTTCAAAATTACATGGCCGAATTCCTTCCCGTTCCTTGCCTCGATCCCATCCCGCCTCTAATGACCTCGCCGTCGACGAGGCGTAAAGCCCAAACAAGAAAAAAAAAAAAACTTTGAAGACCGTAGGATCAACGTTACTTGGCTTCTTCTTGCTATAAGACTCAAGTTAAAATTTGTTCATTTAACATGATTATCTCTTAATCAGTATGATGCTTTTGGATAACAAATCGAGTTAATACGATGATTCAGCGATTCGGGTGAGACTTGGATAGCCGAAATATCGTGTCGAAACGTGACGGAGAGCATAAAGGCCGAAATATCGTGTGGAAAACCTGTGTTCATTCGACTTATTACCCATTAAATTAATACTCAACGTCGGAAAAGCTTTTTTCTTATTTTTATTTTATTTTCTCTGCAAACAGCCAGAAATTGTGTCTTTTGACTTGATGATAGAAGGAAATCTTTCAACGAAAGGGGAACAACAGACGGTTAGGGTACTTCCTTTTAAACTACTTGTAAATGCATTGATACAAAATAGCTACACATCATTTGTGAAAGTGATCTGAGGACTGAATAAGCAACATGTGATTGGTACGATATTATATATATAAAAAAAAAGCTTTGTTCAACCACTCTCTGAAATCGAGGGTACTTTCTACAGTAGTAGACATAATGTGAAAGAAGTAAGATGATGAAATCACGATCTCGTTATACACGTCATAATAGTGCAAATCCATCCACTTATAACTTTAACTATTGTAGCTGCCTGAAAGTACTAAACTGCATACAATATGAAAATCAGGTCACTGCTAAACGAATACCGGTGTTCAGGCACGCCGGCTCCGTTCATAGTGTTATTAATCAAGAATGTTTTGTATGTTCATAAAAAAATCTTACACCAGACATGAAGTGGGCATTCAGACACAATGCTGCTTATAATAAGGTCGTTTACACAGACCCTAAAATGTAATGATCCATTGTAGCCCCGAATTGTATGTTTAACTCAATTACCATTATTCCCTTCACCATCTTCCTAGCACTCTCCCGCTACTCTCAGGGTCCGCTTTTGCTATATAGCCGAGAATTATGAGTGAGCGGTTATGATATGGTCTATTATTCTGGAGGACGCAGGTTCCAGTCTCCGTCCGGCCATCTAGAAATCGGTTTTCCATGGTTTCGTGAAAATACTCCAGGCAAATGTTTGGGTGGTTGCTTCATAAAGGCCATGGCTGAATTCCTTCCCCTTCTCTTGGCCTCTAATAACGTCGACGTCGACGAGATATAATGCCAAAAATAATAATAATAATTTTAAAAAAATGTAAAATAAATACAGGTGTGCGGCAAGGTGATGTCCATTCTTTTCAATTGTGTCTTGGAGAAAATAGTAAGGATTTGTAAGAAAAAGTTAATAGAACATGATATTCCACCAATAACCTTGGGTAGAAAAAACAAAGGAGCCGGAATTCATTGTCTGGCATTTGCAGATGACTTTTTTATCCTTTCAGAAAGCTTAAAAAATTCAGAAACACAAATTAATCTTTGAAGAAATAGCAAACAAAGCAGGTTTGAAAATCTCAGTGGAAAAAACTAAATTCATCACAAACATAAAAGATTCTCCAAAATTTTAATGACACATATTGGCCGAAATAAAAAGTAAGGAATTTCAAATATTTAGGGGTGATAATTCAAGAAAATGGATTAGAAAAGTTTGGAATAGAAGAAAGAATACGCAAAAAGGAAAGAGCGTATGGTATTACTAAAAAAATTTACAACAAAATGTGTCTGTCTAAAAGCCATAAAATAAGACACTATAATACAGTGGTGAAACCGGAATGTCTCTATGCAAGTAAATGTCTGGTATTAAATTATAAACTGGATAAGCTAGAAGTATTGGGAAGCAGAATTATAAGGAAAATTTTGAGTCCATTGAAAAATACAGTACAATGGAAGTTAAGAACTAATGAGGAAATACATTATAACATTGAAAAATAAAAGAAATAATTAGAAAGAGGAGAATGATATTTTTTGGACATATCTATCGCATGGATGACACCAAGCTAACAAAAAAGATATTCAAATATTTTTGGGAGAAAATTTAATTTAATTTTATTTAATTTAATTTAATTTAATTGCAATGGAGCACAGGCTCCAGTGGCAATTTCCCAACACACCCATCTTCCCCCTATCCTGCACCTACCTACATTTGCCCTCTACAAATTTTATCTTTAAATTCTTCCAAAGTTTTCGGTAAATTATTCATCATTTCTCTTGGTAACTCATTCCAATCCCTGACACCCTTACCTAAAAAAGAGAATCTTCCTACACCCTAGTGCCTGAAATCGAGTGCCAGCTTGTGGTCATGGTCATCTTTTCCCTTCCATGCACTACTTTTCATACCTATTGCAATATCTTTCCATGCCTCATCGCCAGTATATGCCCTGTACGCTCCCATGACCCTCCTCATTCTCCTCCTGTCTTGCAATGAATCCCATTCCAGCTCCTTTATCATATCCGTCACTGATTGCATTCTGCGATAATTTCCAGAAACAAATTTAGCAGCCCTTTTTTGCACCCTCTCCAACTCCTGTATTTGATACGTAAAATGAGGGTCCCATACTACACTACCATATTCAACTATAACCTGGATTCAAGGTATTAAGAAAGATTTGAAACGAAATATCAGTGTACAGGACGCTATAGAAAGAGGACGTTTTCAAAAGCAGATTATGGCAGGATTCCAAGGTGGAGAGGAGGAGAAAACGGATGCAAAATGGTCTGAAGAGAGAAAGCACAGTGCAATAATGAAGAAGTACTGGAAAGGAAGAAATAAAACACAACAGGAGAGGAATTGAAATTGACACGTGGTTCCTAGCTGGCCATAACGAAAAGAAGAAGAAGAAAATTGTTATGTGGGTGCGAAAACAGTTTTCACAAGGCAGTTTGCCGCACAGCCTGTCTCCAGGGGACGAGAGAAACGTATGTGTCGCCATCTGTCTGTCAAACCTATAAACTCTGATCCGTTCGCTAAGCGTAAATTTTGTTCGTGAACCATGTTATTTATAATGTTGAGAGTGCTAACAAATATGTGTGTTAATTATTTTTACGTGTATCGTGTTGTTATATATGCTGTGTCAATATGTAAATTATCAAGGGAGGAGGTGAACATGTTTTTTTCGCTTCGAGTTTTTTCTGTTCGTCGACGTCGAGGTTATTAGAGCTGAGAGAAGATGGTGAGGGGCGCTCTTTTTGGAGGCACCATCACGGCGTTTGACTGAAGTGATATCGGGAAACCATGGCAAACCGAAATCGGGATGACCGGACGGGAATTTAAATTCGGCGATTACTGAAAATATCCGTGTTTATCATAAATAACTAAGCATTTTCAAAAGCTGTTAAAATTAATCATTAATAAAATACCATATGTTGCATTTAATATATAAATATAGCCTATGTTAGTGTATTTCGAAGTAAACTAGCAGCACCTCCAAATCAGAATTGTGGTGGCTCCGTTGTAAGGACTGACTGCGCATCGAAAGGTCTTGGCTTTGAATCCCGTTCATGTCTGAGATTTGCAAAGACACTTTGCGGTCCAGCATCAGAGAGCGTTTGCAAATGTCGCATTGGTTCCTACAAAAGTAAATGGCAGAATTCTTTCCATTCCTAGTACCCAATCTTGTATGGGCTCTTGTGAACTCCACTTAGTAAACCAAGTGGCTTGGAGGGGACGTGGTTGTGGGGTTCCGGACCAAATCCTTGGCCTCATCGAATACCAATCCCTGAATATCCAATTTTCAGGCGACTATCCCTTTCGTTAAGGACTGTGGTGCGGATCATAGATGAATTTGATGTATCGATTGTTGTTTCCACTTAATCGATGTATCGGGCGCAATTTTAAATCTGAAAGTGATTGTTATTAGTAGTAATGAATACGGGTGATTCATTGTAGATTACGTTGCCTGATGGTGACATTACGTTTTGCTTTGTAATATATCAGAGGAGGGGAGGCCTGTATTTCCTCTAGGACCAGAACGGGAATCTGATAATTGTTTATCGCAGTAGCAAGCCTTCCTTCAGTTGCTTACATCAAAGTGGATTTAATCTTACAAATTGTTAGCAAGTTTGAGCGATAAACGACAACGGCGGAATGTCAGCATTCTGAGTTTCGCTTCGCTGAGTTTTAATTTAACTAAGAAGGATGGCGCCAGCCTACTGGAAACCGCCTGGGTGTCGAGTTAATGAAATTCCGAGGATACGAATAACGCCTCTGTGAGCACTCGGCGCACTGAACAATACAGCGAGAGTAGTTATTATTTTTTGTTTGAAGTTATTTTTTTAACTTAAGCCTTACGTCCTATCGACGCGCGACGTTCTGATTTGAGGAAAACAGAACTCTCTAATAACTAACGATCGAGTAAGATCAGTGATGTTGGGACTTAATCGGTCCCGAAGATCAACGGCACTGCATATTTGAAATTGGTGAATCATTATGAAGAAAGTGGAAAGGAAAAGGTAGAAATCTAGTACATACAGCAGGGGTCTGAGCCACGTGTACACCGCATGCAAGGAAGCAACTTACACCTATATGTGATGTGACCGAATCTTATTTCAGAAGTCTGATATACAGTATAGTAAGTTAGTAAATAGAGCACACATTAAACGGTAGCGAAATGACGTAGGTTTTCATTAGTTTTTGTTCTTCTGTCAGGGTAATGACTGAATGATTTAAAATATAATCCAGTAGTAAATTATTTTCTCCAAGGTCGCTCAGATAAAGATTCTGGTAACGTATTAATGCAACCTCAAATATCCGCTGATGATTGAGTTGCGAAACAGATTAGTAGTAGTAATCCCATCATTCTGTTCACTGTATCGCGACATTGTATTTCCATTTTATTGCCAACATATTTTTGTCTCGTAAGGATAGTGTCTGACATGTATTTAACGGATTTTAATTTATTTCAGTAGAGCAACTCTCCGAAAATCTCCTGTAAAGACGTATAACTCAGTATGATGTATTTTATGAGAAAAAAAATTTTCTTGAATTACAATGTTTGTTCAAGTCAATGGTAGTTGGAATTCTTGCATGAATTGTTTCTTAGCGCTATCGGTAAGTCGCTTGGCTACAATAACTGTGGTTCGATTCCCATAATCTGTGTTGTGCAAGGACCGGAAGATAATGATGTTGTAAAAGAATTTATAATCAATTGTAAAAAATCGTAATGGTACCAAAAATTGTTTCTAAAATTACTTATAGGGCCATATTTAAAAACTTGTGTGTTGTCGCTTAGCTCCGAATAGAACTATTCATAGCCACAATACTTAGTAGTATATCAAATATGATAGTTGTTAATCTGTATTTTAATTTAAGTAACAATATCTCTGTCACGTAATAATAGTTAAACGCTAAGTCCCTCTTTTGTATAAGATTAAATGCCAAAGAAAAGTTCTCTTACAGACAAGCCGCAAGCGAGGAGGATAGTAACTTTAAGTTTGTTCGTTTGTTAAATTTCCTCCTTGTGAAAGACAGTATGTAAATTTATCTAAGAACCACCCAGATATGAAATATTAGGTACCCATAACAAAAGGAGATAGCAAGCCAGTTGAGTGTGATAGAACCAACAGACATGCTACAATGTTAAAAATTAACTATCAAACAGTGAGTCGAATGTTGTAACAAGATGTAAAAGAAAACGACATACGTGCATATGTCTAAATATGTATGTAAAATAATTACGTAAAATAATTGTAAACACTTGAAACTGGCTATTTGGTCTAAATATGTATGTAAAATAATTGTAAACTATTTTTTTTAATGATAGAAGCAATCTTTAATCCGAACTTGCACGACATATCCTTTAGAATTTTTTACTAACTTCTTGCAGCAAACCTTTGTCATTTTTCAACTCACGACTGAATAGTTCAATAATTATGACTTCCATCCTAAACTCGTGTAGTCTTGCCTTGCTGAAAGTTAATATCTAGTTAAGTAATTTTTTCCGAGGTTTTTTCATATACTCAAAAGTCCGAAGGAGGAATAAAATGTCGTTAGCCTACTAACTTCTCCAAAAGCAGTGTACGCTAGAGCAAAGGTTTACAAGATATGCATGTTATGCTGTTTCGAGTAATAGATGATTTATGTAAAGAGGAGACTGGTAATATCTGAAGAACCTAAAACTCGTTATGTCACGTTAAAAAGAATCCACCTTATTGATTCACCATTTAGTTTGTTTTTTTAATCAGAGATTTTACTGAAAGCAAGAATTTTGTAAAATTAAGCTGCAAACCAGCGTATAGTCCGTAATCTTCATTATATTGGTTCCTCTCATTTCTAAAGCTCGTGAATCCCTTCAGTAAGCACGCTTGGAATTTGCAATTCGTGTTGTGTGCCGATATTCGCCTCTGCCACGCGTCGTCAGGTATTGGATTAAACTGGAGGAACGCTAGGCACCTTCTGTATAACACAATCCTTCGTAGTATTGGTGCAAATGTGCTGACTACGGATGGATGCACAGATCTTGTGAGTCCAACGTAACAACTTTAAAATGTTGAACATGTCACTGATAGCAGTTATTGATTTAACTGGGGTGAAAGGACGATCAACGGAATAAGTACAGAAAGAGGTCATGTGTAGGACCCTGTTTCAATATATTTCTGTCCCTGCCATATGTGTTAATATTCAAATATATAAAACAATTAAATCCTACAAATCAAATGCGCTTTTGTACCGCTTTTAACAGGAAATTAATCTTTATAAATCAATTTATTGTGAGATCTTTTTATGCCACTATCAAAACCTAGAATATTTGAAAAATCTATTGCTGCAGCTTACCTGCAAGATCTTTCTTCGAAGTAAGGTGTCGTTACTAAACATTAAATTTTATTTAACATTACTTACGAAAACTACATGCGTCCGAACTAAGTTCACAGTACTGTAAAATTGCCGAATCATATTTCTGCGATCAGATTTATGTTATACATTTAGCCTCTATTTAATCGATCCCTGTGCAGAGCAATGTCAGCCCATTAACGTAATAAAGCGCAGAATAAAATATTAATGGATGATCGCCATTGTTTTATGTATATACTGTTATTTGATGAAATAAAATGTCTCGCTGGGAAAGTAGCGATAAATCTAGCTTATTTTAATTGCTGCATTCTTCTGTTAACAAATAAGCTACTATTTATAAATGCTAAAAAAACTTACTATTCATAATGGAGTGGCGAATTATTTTCATTATTATTAATATTAACATTGCTTTACATAAATTATTAAAAGCTTATATAGCTTAATTGCATAATTCAATAAACTAATGACATTACCTTGTAAAATAACAAACACTGTTGTATCTACGACTGATATTAAATCTCATTTTTAAACCAATAAAGCTTCATTAATTTTAATCTGAACATTGACAAAAAAAAATTAATTATTAGCCGATATTAAGACGTGATGAAAAGCTTTCAGGGTTGTTTTACCATTTGATGCAAGTAATGTTCTCAGAACTAATTTTAAATTTAATCGACGGGAGCATGAGATTTTAATAACAGCGTTTTCAGTTTGCAGGTCGTTGCTGGGCGTTTAACACGACTACAGTTTGCGGTGATCACTTTAAACCGGCGTCGGTACCATTGCGACCCTTTTTCATTTGGCCGATGTCTGATGTTTGGGCATTTATGCACTTTGCGGTGACTGTGAACCCAATTGAGGCGTAAATTTTTTTGTCTGCAACTATGATATATGGGAGCCAACAGACAATCATCATTAATTCTGACATGGCGCAAATAAATTCAACTTTTTTTGTACAGTCATAGCTCTTTGTTCACATTTGTTATTCATATTTCCTGCATTTCTGGCCGAGAATTTATAATGTTGTAAAAAAAAAAAAAATGTCTACATTGGTATCTATTTTTACTAGGTAACAAAATGTTATTTTTCTCTAGTTTTTCTAATAAACACAAAAATAACATTTTCATTTCGATCGTTTCAATAATGATCTGAATAAATAAATACTTTCCTTTTATTTTTTTATTTTTTTACAACATTCCAATCTACAAGAAAGTTTTTTAAAAGTGAGTAACACTGTGTTGAGAGATATTTGACGTTAAAAAGCGAAGGAAATTCAAAATTAGGCAGGCAGCGGGAATGCGGCATAAAAACAAAAATATATTCCACATGTGGTTTGGAAAGAAAAAAAGTTTGCGTACTTCTGCTGTAGTTTAAAGCTATTCACACATGTAGTGGATTCGTTTTTGCAAAAATATGTGAGCTGGTTCTGTCCTTTTGTCCAGACATCAAGCAAAAACTACCAATTCAATTGGGGTTTAACAGTATGAAACTTATGATCCAGCTTAAAATCTGAGGCATATCTTGTGACTCCACGTGGACGGGGAACAGGGCAAGAAATGATAATTTGTTCATACCTAGAACAGATAGGCGCCACATATCACACTGTCTCAATGATGAACACTCCTTTACGAGATACCCACCAAAGATGACGCTACAACGCAAATAAACACTCCACCCACTGGATTATGATTTTTTTTTTTTTTAATACGTGACTTTGATTATTTATGTCTTTATTTTCCTGAAATATAAGAAATCAAATCATTGTACTGTTGGCCCGGTGCAACAGAAGGATTGTTCGGCCGTCTGATGACAGAGTTTTCTATCCACAGCGCAGTGCACCTCTTGGTTCGCTGACTAACCTAACCCGGTAATCCTACCGGATATAACGGATCTAAAGATTAATATGGAAAGCGGACCACGGAAGCGTTCTGATATATACACAAAAAGCCGTGCCATAGGTGAAGGTCGGGTTAGCGCCCTTTGGAAATTATAGCAAAGACCGAGATTTAAACCGCGCACCTTCGATCTCCAGTCAGAAACCTTAACGAATGAGCCACCAGACCACTATTCTCAAAAACCATTACATCAAAGCTTAACACTCCAATAAACATAACGAAATTGTGGAATTCATTTTACGATGAAGGTTATGAAAAATATCAGATTACAAACGTTTATGCCTGATACTAGAATAAAAACAAAAGACAAACGCATTATTATGCACATCAAGCTCCGCTCGGGTGAAGAAGCTGGTCTGAAAACAAAGATAAGAGTACTGGGCAGGAAATAATGGTAATAACGTGTAAACAATGGAAATCAACATGTCGGAAAAAAACAACCACCAATTGACAGTCGACAGAACTGAAAAATTAAAAATATGAATATCTAATGCCCAACACGACATACGTATAGTTACAGATACACAAAATAGTAATAATTCCGACTAGTCATAATGACCTGGTGACAGGGTTTCTATTGGCTGCGCATTCAGCCCCTGTCTTAGCCGCCTTAACCTAACCCGGCAGTGCTATCAGTTACAGGGGACCTACAGTTTAACGTGGAACGTTCTGGCGTACTTCACAGTACACACAACAAGATGTGCCAGAGGTGAAGGTTGGCTAAGGGTCTTTGAAAATCCACGCCGAGATTGGGATTCGAACCTGGGACGTTCCGTTCCCCAGTCAGACACCTTATCCACTGAGCCACCAGACGCCACAGATGCACGGTTAACATTAGCATGTCGGTGACGCAAAACTCATAAGATTTTACCCATCCAAAATCGCCCAACGCTCCTAAAGAAGTTTTCACTTAAAAACTAAAAATCTATTGGGTCATGGACAGGAAGGCCAATTCCTTTCCTCAGGGGTCTACAGTTTAACGTGGAATCAGAACCACGAAACATATTGCCGTAGCTCATGTAATCAAGTACAACTCCGTGATCACCACGGGATTTGAACCAGCGATCGGAAAGAGAAACTTTCCGACTTTCCGCAGTAAGCGCATTAACCACTGAACTACCAGACTGCCTTGTTTTGAAGTAAACGTGTACTATTAATATTGTATAAAAACTGTGAGTTTATATAATGTTCAACTGAAAAAATTAAGAGGTGTAGGTGGAAATATGGAGTGTTTTTCTTATTTGTTTTTTGGTCAGAAACCTTCCCAGTCATGCAAAAAATAACTTACCAAAGTTTCATCGCAGTCGGATGGACGGTATAGGAATGCAACAAACAACCATTCATTTTTACATATTAGATACAAGTATAAATCATACTTTCACTGCAACAAGTTCAACACGTCATACTTAACGCTGATATATTGCTATTACCGCATGTCGGTGATGCGAACTTATCAGATTTCACCCATCCATAAAGCGTCCAACGCGAATACCGGGAACTCCCGAACTCATAGAGTTACCACCACCCAAAATCGCCTAACGCGCCATTAGAAGTTTTAACTTCACAAAAATGCAGTGTAGTAATATGTAATGCAGGGGTCCCCAAAGTGGTCGATACCGACCCCTTGGGGTCGATAAGAGATCTCCCGGGGTCGATTAATACAGAGGGGTCGATTAATACTAAAGAGGATCAATTAAACTGTACAGGAAAAAATAGGAATGTTCTACTAAACGTGAGGTCAAAAAGTAAAATTAAAGCTCATCCTCTCAATTCTCGTCTGTTTGTGAAGTCATGTGAAATAAATGATGAAACTTTCAACCAATTACTTTTGCACACTGAGGTAAGGTGGTTGTCAAGAGGTGATAGTTGCAGAGGCTCATCCGAAGAGTGCCTTAGGAAGGTGGATCCATCGCTATGCGACAAGTTAAAACAGTACAACCACCATCTGGTCTTTTTGGCAGGTCTTTATTCGAAATTTATCCCATCTATCCATAGTTTTATTCCTATTTCTTGAGATTATAATAATAGTGGAAAGTATCTCGTTATTCTCTTAATGTTATTGGGTGGATTTTATAAATGATTTCGTTGAGTTGTTATGCAAGCCTCCTTATTGCTTAGCATCAGAAATGCCAAAAATGATTTAATGTATTTTATTAAATACTTGTGGGGGTCGATAAGAAGACAAATATCATATGAAGGGGTCGACGGGGTAAAAAGTTTGGGGACCCCCGATGTAATGAATGGTTTCATTGTACACCAGAATTCAGAATTTCTCTTGACAACTTTGTGGCCAAGGTGGCCACAACCAGCTACACAGTTTGCAAACATACTGCCTGCAAATGTATCGTATTCCATTCAGTTCAAACTTTCATTCCAGAACGTAAAATTATTTTGGAGGCTTTACTTTGATGTTAAGTATAAATAAGTAGAACCTCAGGCAGGACAACGCAAGTCCTGTTCAGATTGGTAAATATGAGACCAGAGTGGAGGATAAACAAAACATGGCGAACAAGTTTATTTGTAGAAAGCATCGAAACATTCAGCAAACAGCGCCAAAGTTTCTACAGCGGCGAGCATGAATGATTTAAAATAGCTCCGCGCATGTTTACTTTGAACGAAATGTATGTAAAGGTTGACAGTGTTTATTCGGATCGTTCGTCAGCCTGGCCGACCACAAGTTGAACACGCGTTCTTGCGTGTGGAGAGTAGGTTAAGCCGCTGATAACAAAGAAACAGTAAATAATAAGTTGAACAGTTTGCAGCACGAAATGCCCACGTGTTTCACAGTAATGATCTAAGTTGCCAATATATTACCCTGTGGAAACACGCTGCCGCCAGATATTGGCAAACCATTAACTGTAATATTATAGCGTCATCTATCTTTCTGGATAGGTCACGTAAATCTGAGGAAACTCTCCCACTTTGTTTTCCTGAAAATATGAAAGCAGACAGAAAATAAGATCGTCTTGGAAATTTTAGTCTCTGTACTTCTGTTGACCTCCTGGTTTGTGCAAACACTGCTACCGCTGGTACTAGTTTTTACTGGGTCCTGTCAGCGTTTCGGTGTATATATGAAAGATTTTTGTAAAATATAACTTTATAATTATTCGACGAATTTACATAAAACTAGAACAGAGCAAAACTGTTATATGTACGAATTTTTTATTATTATTATTTTTACGCTTGGATACACTTTGATCCAGACGATTTAGCCACAAATGATCTACTATAATTACCTGACATTTTTCCTGTTTATAAGTTATTCCGTTCAGCTTTAATAAGAATTTATAAATTTACTACACCGTGTGTCTCAAAATATGACCCATTAACGTATCTTTTCCTTTTTTTAATAAAATGGGTTAAGAATCTAATTTCCAAACCCGTGGTTCTGAGGATGAGTTTCTTTGTAAATTTCAGTCACAATATTTCCGATGTATAAGCTTTCCTCTGAAGTCCTGTTTAAAAGTTTGTAACCTCAAACAAAAGAATTAACTATCTTCATCCTTACATTCGGCAAGTTTAGAATAGAACAGCTAAATTTTAAACAAACTGCATATCATGTTTCGGATGTCTCATTAGTCAGGTGAGAAACAAAATGAAGCCCATCACCATATTATGTGTCATTGAAATTTTATTTCGTCATTTACAAAGTTTATATGTTTCTATCAATTCTGCATAAGCAATAATTGTTTTAATTCGACGTGTTTAATGAGTAAAAGTTGTAATTCGTAGGAAGTCATCTCTCCTGTATATTATATTCCTTAGCAATCAGATAAACATAAATCAGACTTCACACAATTTCCTTACAAGCATTCCAGTTTTTTCTTTTTTAAAATTCTTATCAGTTTTCTACTTACATCAATAGTGGCGGATTTTATTTTACGTAATTTATGTTTATTACTTTCACATCTTTAACGAAACATATGTCATAAGAAGAAAGCGCTATAGAGCCCAATGGGCGAGCGGTAACGTTTGGGCCAGGCATTTGGGGAGAAGGGACAGGGCGCTAATTCATATCTCCCCCCCTTCCCCCGACCTTCCAGGCTTACGTTTTCCACAATTTCCCGTAATCACTTCCGTCGGATGCAGCGATGGTTCCATTAAAAAGTCGTGGTCGAATTCATTTCCGATCCTCATCCCTTTCCCACCACTAATCACCTAGACGCCTACGAGACGTAAAACCCCAGTAAAAAAACGAATACACCCAAATTGACGAGCGCCAGTGCATTTCGATATCGTGCGATGAACATTTTTTTAAAAAAAGTTATGTATTACGCTTAATGTTAAAAACTGTTTTTTTCTTCTTCATAGAACCTACAGAACTTTAAAATCTAAGCTGCATTTGAAGCATTATAAAGACAAACGTGTATATTGTTTCGATAAGCAAACGATGCAATTATGGTCGATCATTTGGCGAAAAATTTTGAAACGTACACGCTAAATACAAATGTTGAGAAAGTTTGGTTTGATTTTTTTTTAAATAATATGGACCAGCTTAAATCAATTTGTTCCCAAGAAGTTTAATAAGGTTAGTAAGAACTTCCCGTGGTTCAATAGGGAAGTGAAACGTTTGCTCAGGAGGCAAAAGCGTTTACATGCCACGGTAAAGAAATCGGGGGACTCATCTGATCGCGCTAAATTAGTCCAGATGCGAGCGGAAGTGCGTAAGGCAATGCGTGATGCGTTTAAAGAATTCCAAGCCAGAAATTTATCCGAAGATCTGATTACTAATCCAAAAAAGTTCTGGTCATATGTCAAATTAATAAGAGGCTCTCGTAAGGTCATGCCGTCGTTAATTAAGGAAAATGGGGAATTATCAGAAACTAGCGTAGAGAAAGCAGAAATTTTGTATAATGTATTTAAAAAAGCTTTCACGACAGAAAACTCGGAGGAGATTCCGATATTTAACAATCGAACCAACAAAATTATGAATGATCTCGTTCTCGATGTCGAGGGAATAACTAAACTGCTTATGAATGTAAATCCCAATAAGGCTCCCGGACCAGACGGTATTCCTACACGATTCTACTCTAGGTACGCAAAGGAAATTGCGCCGTATTTGATGAAATTATATACCACCTCCTTGGATCAAGGAAAAATACCAACCGAATGGAAGACCGCCATCGTAAGTCAAGGGTTTAAAAATGGGAATGTTAATGATCCTCAAAATTGTAGGTCGATCTCGTTAACCTCAATATTTTGCAGGATTTTAGAGCACATCATCTATTCAAATGTCATGCGGTTTTTGGATGAAGGTGAGCTTTTAAACCCAAATCAACATGGATTCAGAAAAGGCCGCTGCTGCTAAACATAACTTGCTCTTTTAATTCACGACTTGAGCCGAATTATAGATGAGCAATCCCAGGTTGATTTAGTTCTATTAGACTTGAAAAAAGCTTTCGACACTGTTCCTCACACTAGGTTACTTAAGAAACTTCGCGGTTACGGCATATCTAGACAAATATGCGACTGGGTTGCAGACTTTCTGAAGGGCAAAACACAGTGTGTAGTTCTCGACGGTTCCCTTACTGAAGTGAGCTCCGGGTTTCCTCGGGGAAGCGTGATAGCGCCTCTGTTGTTTCTCATATACATTAATGATTTGTGCGACATAATAAGGGGGAGGAAAAGATTATTTGCCGATGATACTATTATTTATCGCGAAATCACAACCCAGGACGACTGCGCTTTGTTATAAGACGATATTATGAAAATAATTGCGTGGTGTAAAGATTGGCAGTTGGAGTTAAACGGCAAAAAGTTCCAAGTTATGCATGTAAGTAAAAAGGTGACCCCATGTAGCTTTTGAATATACAATTAATGGTATTGTCCTTAGAACGGTAGATTCCGCTAAATACCTAGGGGTAATAATTCGTCATAATTTGTCGTGGAATGAGCATATCGAGAATGTAATTGGGAAAGCAAATCGTATGCTTCGATTTCTAGGTCGTAATTTAAAACGATGCACTCCGGAAGTTAAATCGATTGCATACAAGTCACTAGTGCAGCATCACTTAGAATATTGTTTCTCTGTATGGGGTTCCCATCAAAAGGGATTAATGGAGGCATTAGAGATGGTCCAAAGAAGAGCCGCCTGATTCGTGACAGGTATATATAGTTGGAGGGAAAGCGTAAGTGCGATGTTGAAGGAGTTAGGTTGGGAAGATCTGGAGCACCGAAGGCGTTGCTCTCGACAGAAGCTAATTGAAAAATTCTCGACTGACGTCTTTCTGAATGACAGTAAACAAATATTGCTACCAGCAACATTCATATCTCGGAACGACCGTGAAAATAAGATAAGAGAAATCAGGGTCAGAACCGATTCATTTCTGTACTCATTTTTTCCACGAGCGATTAGGGAGTGGAATAGAAAGGATTTACCGGGCGACTAAACATAAAATCCGACAAGAGTAGCTTTCGATAAAGCACTCCGGCCATCCTGATCGGGGTTTTCCATTGTTTCCCCAGATATAGCTCCATGCGCTATATCCCATATATCCCTTCCAAACCATTACCTTCCGGGATAGGTGCAATGCACCCTCCGCCACACACTTTTAGTGAATCGCTTAGTAATAGTAATACTAGTAATAGTAGATGCCGCACCCACACAAGGTAGATATCGTTCACGTAGTATCCGGTACCCAAAACAGCATAAACTTTAATTTGGAACTTATGTCTTATGTTCGCTATCTTCATTATCAAAAGCAGCAACATGTTGAAATCTGGAATGCTAAAAAACAATAACATTCTCATGAGCTCATAATGATCTGGTGACAGTTTCTTAACCATTGCAGAATCCACCTATGCCGAAGTTGACTAATCTATCCCGGAATTCGAACCAGAGGTCTTTCTACCATACCTCACATTAACCCTGAAAAGCTTTGCTGGAGGTGAGAGTGGCTTTAAGTTCACAAAGATTCTGGCAAGTACCGGTATTGGAACTGGAGACTTAATGATCTAAGTGGACAATTTTCTGTTGTTTGCTTCCTTATTTTAGCCACAAGTATATAGAACATTCGTATTAGGTTACTAGTTGTTTGATATTCAACGTAATCCAAGTGGAGAAAACCGTTAATTTAGCAGACCATTATTAATCGCCGGTTAATACTCTCTTATGCCAATAAATAATTAAAATGTAATAATATTAATCAAATGACAATATAGAACGATTCAATGCATCTTTTAGCTTGGTAGCGTGACCAGGACTCCAGGTAGTCTTCTGGTTTGACATTTCATCAAAATTGGGTCTGTGGTTTTGAATATTTCCAAAGTCACACAGCGCATCTTCACGCACTCACGCAGACCCTCCCCCCTTCCCCCCCCCCCTCGCTCCTTTTTATGGGATGTTACGTTGCACATTCCGTGTCCTGTGCGAAACCTATTCAATTGGGACCAAAATTGGCTAAGCTGGTCAAACCCTGAAACACAGGTCTTCGGATCATTTATAAGCCCATAGTTGGGTGGGATGTTGGATTCCTAATCCTTTTATTAACTCTTCTAACAACTCAAAGTTATTATTCCTCAGCTTGGCTGTTTCTACATAGTCTGGTCTCCTTGGTTTTAATAGTGTCCATGACTCTGTGCAGGGGTATCATGGCATCTAAGCAACATCGATATTCTCCGCAGATGTATGGGAGGAGTGTTGGAAAGTACAGGCATCCAGGATACTGGGTAGACCTAATGACACCACTCGTTGTTCTCATAGCAAAGTTGAGCTTGGTATCACTACCAAACCTCGTAGGGCAACAGTATTCTGCTGGAGAATGCTCCTCGAAGAATTTCCGCACCTCCACCAAACGACCTGCCAACCAGTTTCTTTGAAATGTTCACGCGAGTCTTATCTTTTTCATCCACCGGTTAATATTCTGTACTAGTGTAAGCCCGTGACCGTATTTTGCGTATCGTCACAGGTCTAGAATAGTTCCAGATTTTAGGATGAAAGATTATGATTTTACCATACATAAACTTGACCTGTATTTAAGGGTGAAAATCACTTGAGCTTGAAGAACTCATAAGCATTAATAGAGCTACAGGTCTATACCAAAAGTAGTAGGACTGATTTTTAAAAAAAAAAAAATACTGAAGATATCTTTACAATTCCTTAATCCTCTTCTAAATAGCACCCTTCGGCAGCTACACACCAAAAATTACGCTGCTGCCATTTGCCGTACGCCTTCTGGAAGTCAGTTTCGGGGACGCTGTTGAGAGCCCTCGTCGATGCTGCTTCAACGTCCTGGATTGAGTCAAACCGCTGTTCCTTCAGCTGCCTTTTCATCCATGGGAATAAAAAAAAAGTCAGTCGCGGGGTGATTCATAAGGAGTTCGTTTCCCCTGGGGAAACTGTTAATTCGAACTTTTACGTGCAAGTGTCAGCCCGCCTATGAGACCGAGTGAATCGCGTCCGACCAGCCATCTCCGCCAACTGGACTCTGCATCACGACAATGCGCCGTGCCAAGGCGCGCCGTCATGAGGCAACAGTAGCCCGAATTGACAATGCCGCGTTGCTGCACCCCGCCTACAGTCCTGATTTGGCTCCATCTGACTTTTCTTACTCATATGGATGAAAAAGCAGCTGAAGGAACAGCGGTTTGACTCAATCCAGGACGTTGAAGCAGCATCGACGAGGGCTCTCAACAGCGTCCCCGAAACTGACTTCCAGAAGGCGTATGGCCAATGGCAGCAGCGTAATTTTTGGTGTGTAGCTGCCTAAGGGTGCTATTTCGAAGAGGATTAAGGAATTGTAAAGATATCTTCAATATTTTTTTTTAAATCAGTCCTACTACTTTTGGTATATACCATGTAGGTATTAAAAACGAACTGGGACGATAGCGCTATCGTATAATTGCTTAAATACAAACTTGTATTTGACCCTTGAAGTTCATTCTGCAAAAATTAAAAAATTCTGTTTGCTTCAAAAGCATCACGTTGTTTTTTTACTGAGACTGGGCAAACACTCTATGTAGTCATTGGTCATAGTATCTTTAACGGCCAGAGAACTTAATACATATTTCATATTATTAAACAGTTAAGCAAATCAAAAGAAATGAATTGATTCGGTAACATATTTGGTCTGATTCCCACTTAAAATAATCTAATAACTCACATACAGCGAACATAAAGAAAGACCATTGACGAAAGTTGTCAGTAAAATACCTAAAAAGGAAATAAACCATAATCCATAAACTTTGGTCAAGCAACAACATTAGTGAAAGTTTTAATTAAATTAAAATTTATCCTTAGCCGGAAAGACAATTGGCATTCGTAATTACAGCAGAGACAATGAGTAATTTAATTTTTTTATTGTTTTTTATGTTTCTTTCATTAGCAACATGTTACTGCAAAGCAGATCCATGTTTTTCAAATGTAAAGTTTATCGATATTTTTTAAACTATGAAACGCTTCGAAAATTAAACTTAATGAAGGTATTATCACAATTAATTTGGTAGCAGTTGTTAAACTATTAAATTGTGGACATAACCAAGAAATTCTTCTAATGGTATCTCTGTTCGCTGTTTTGCGAGCGAAGGCGGACGCGTGACACCGTTCTCTAGCCACTAGCTGTTGAAGTGATGAATGAGTGAGCTTACGAGATTATATAGTAGATGATTCAACTGTTGTAATTAAGTTTAAGTTTCTAGAAAAAGAGTCGATAGTTTATGCCCATCATTCCTCATTTCCATTACCTACAGTCACTGCTCCCACTATAATTTTTTTCTTATGCTTCTATACCTCATCAAGTCGGGAAAGGATTGGGGCAAGGAACGGGAAGAAATTCGGCCATGACATTCTGAAGAAACCATCTCGGCATTCACCTGCAATGATTTCGGAAAACCATGGAGAGCTGAAATTTGGATGTTCGGACTTTCCGAATGAGTTTTACAGCATATCCACCACCTACAAAGTGGCAATGGTGTGTAAAATAATATGAAGATAGACCAAAGTGGAAAAAGTTACAGAAGTAGATACCTGGTTCTTATATATTTGTATGTATATGTTTGGCTATATATTAATATGCACGTACCGGTATGTGTGTAGTAGTGTATGTAAAGGAATGTATACGTTCTTTTATAAGCATAAATTAATTGTATGTGTGTAGTAGTGTATGTAAACGAATGTATACGTTCTTTTATAAGCATAAATTAATTATGCGATAAATAATTTACTGATTCTCATCTAATTGATATTCGTGTTTATGTAGTCCTATGTGTATCCGTAAACGCTCATGTAGGTTGTATGCATACCTTTGTATGTGTTAATCAGCTATGTGACAATTAACTCACTAACACTCATGTAATTATTTTAATCTACCCTCACATCCTGAACAAAACAAATTACATCCTAGCACTATTTCTACTTAAATATAAAACAAGCAAAATCTAAAATATAAACCCAGAATATACTCTGGGTGTTGAGCTACATTGTTACAGGATATAATGAACTAGTAAATAAGTATTAAATAATCATCCGCGAGGCTTAATCTTTCCTGATGAAGCTAGCAATAATGCTCCAACAGAAGCATTTCTGATAAACGGTGTGATGTGTCTACTATGTTCTCATGTGTAAATACCTCTAATGAGCTTCATTCTGAGCAGAGTATGCGCGCAGTGTCTGCAGTGGTGAGTGGAATGCAGCTCGCAGAAATAGCCCGCCGACACCAGTGACACAGCAGTACACGTTCCTAGCAGGACGAGAGCAGTTAACACGTCTCTCACAGTTCATTCCTGCCACCCGCTGGCAAGAATTTTACGATAGATACTGTCAAAACCGCGCGGACGTTTAGTCGCTAGAGTTGAAAATTTGCTTAGTGCTGATGTGAATCACAAAATTCTTCCAGATTTCACTCGCGTATAGTCAATATTAGCTATGCCACTCAAAGTTCTGACGCAAACTGTAAATTATTCGATTTCGGATGTATTTACGGGTCACTTTACCCAGTTCTAACTACTTCTTTTCTTAATTTGTTCCTCACACAGATCAAATTGCTGCTCTCCAGCAGTATATTATCTATGGCTTAGCCTTTCCCCCTGACATCTGTATGTAGGATCCTTATTTATTTTAAAATGTTAGTAGAAGGTGTTTTTCAGTTTACTCTGTGATCGGTAATGGCTTGAATTTGGCATGACGCGGGTCAAATACTCAACTAGTCCTCAAGGCTTCGGTTTTCCAGGAATTCTCGAAATCGCTCAAAGCATATGCCGGGATGGTTCCTACAAAAGGCCATGGCCAAATTCTCTCCTGTTCCTTGTTTTGCATCCTCTCCAGCTTCTAATGACCTCGTCGTCGACAAGCCCGGAAACATCTATTTCCAGTTACCCGTCTTTCGAAAATCGTTTATGCAAGTAACTTTTGTGGCAGTATATGATCTTAATCTTGTTCTTCACCCGCTTTTCCCGACATTTAGAATCGGCTGCTTCCGATGAGTTTTACTCATCGTTAGAATGGTCAAATTTGGAGCTATGATTTTATTTCCCCATGCCCTTGCTGACGCCAAGGATCTTATACTTTCTTCCAGGTCGTACTAACTAGGAGAGACCGTCAATTGTAAAATTCAGATTCAATTCGTACTATTTGTAATAAAAGCTCTTGGCCAGAGGTGTAATGTGGCACAGCAGTAACATGCGCTTCTTCACCGATGTCAAGAAAATCGGGATTGAAATATTCCGTTGTGTTCAAATTCTTTCTACATTCCGAAGGTTTAAAACAGAGCATGGCTCTCTGCCTCACAAGCCCGTTGTCGCCGGATCGAATCTCGCTGCTGGCAACTTTATTTATTGTGAGAACGAAGGCTTTCACGGCGTATCTATGATATGAAATCTTCACTGGTTCTCCGCCGTATAGTGTTGAAGAAAAACAACAACGAGCTTTAGGCGGCTAGCTCTGTCGCCATATTCAGATCTGATGTTATGCAGGCAGCAAAAGAGCTGCACTGCAATGCAGCTCTGCTGCTCCCTGCATAAAGACTTCATATAAGCTTTATTTATTTATTGAAATGTGTGTACAGATAGTTCCCGGCAACCAGTTTCAACAATTATGCATATAATAATATTTTTATTAAATGCGATTTTTTGTAAAAAAATAAAGTTACTCTTTCGATCTTTATTATGTTGTTCGCAAGCAAAGTTATATTTCAAAAATATAGATATTTCCTAGGGCTGCTATGAATACAAATATTGTTACTCGACAGTTTCAGTTGAAGGGCAGATATTCATTCCCGCACCAGGGAACGGAAAGGGCGAAATAACACGCCCTCGGTTTTTTCCACAGCAAAAGGCATTTAAAAAAACTTATTACCTGCACAATTTATTTTACTGATTGCCGTGAATTATATGTATACATATATGAATAAATAAATAAATAAAAAGTTGTCAGCAGCGAGATTGGATCCGGCGACCACATGTTTTTAAGGCAGAGAACTTGGTCGCTGCGCCATGTGCCCTTTGAAATCTACCTAACGTAGAAAGTATTTGAGCGCGACGGAATATTTCAATGCCGATTTTCTCTACAAGGCGGAAGAATCGCATATTACTGCATTGCCACATTACACCTCTGCCAATGAACTTTTACTATACACAGTATGAACTGAAGCTGAATTTTACAATTGGCGGCCTCCCCTTGTAAGTAATAATGGCGAAAGTGTAGTGTTGCCATCTGTCCGTGAAAAGTCTAACTATGTTCGCCGCATGATAAGTGAATTTTTTGTTTGTGAACTGTGTAGTTAATGAGAAAGTGATTGCGGATCATCCCAGCATTCGCCTTGATGCTGCGGAAAACCGCCGTCAGTTCGGCCGGCACGCGGTGGCCCGGGTTCGTGCCCAGTCCAT
Organism: Vandiemenella viatica; assembly: GCA_031002005.1. Lineage (NCBI taxonomy): Eukaryota > Metazoa > Arthropoda > Insecta > Orthoptera > Morabidae > Vandiemenella > Vandiemenella viatica. Next base: position 369,953,944 of record CM061920.1, on the reverse strand, counting down.
TGTACCTCCCAGATTCAGTGTGCCACGCCTCAGAACATTGAGTCGCAATGTCCAAGGAAAAGAGCAGCCCGATTCGTGACAGGTTTATATAGTTGGAGGGGAAGCGTAAGTGCGATGTTGAAAGAGTTAGGTTGGGAAGACCTGGAACACCGAAGGCGTTGCTCTCGACGGAAGCTAATTGAAAAATTGACTACTGACATATTTCGGAATGGCAGCAAACAAATGTTACTATCAGCTACATTCATATCTCGGAATGACCGCGGAAATAATCAGGGCCAGAATCGATTCTTTTCTGTATTCATTTTTTCCACGAGCGATTAGCGAATGGAACTGAAAGGATTTACCGGTCGTGTAAAATTAAAATCTTACAGGAGCAGCTTTCGATAAAGCTCTCCGGCCATCCTGATCTGGGTTTTCCCAGATCACTCCACGTGAATGCTGGGATGGTTCCTCACAATAGTCCATGGGCGCCTCCTGCCATATCCCATATATTCCTTCCAAACTATTACCCTTTCGGATAGGTGCAATGCACCCTCCGCCACACACTTTTATCGAATGTCGGAGTAATAATAATAATAATGGCGGGTATAGTGTGTGACTGGTTCTTAGAAATTAATTTTTGTCTATTTTCCTTTCATTGTTTGTTGAAATTCATGTTAACTTTCTATATAGACTTTCTCCTCAGTTACAATTTTCTGGTACATTTCGGGACTTTTAAAACTTAGCTTCTTGTGTGTTAATTCCCTGTACAGAGACTACCATCACATTATTCTAAGGTAATTTTAGAGTTCTTCATCATAGCAATAAAGATACCCTTAATCAAAACTACTCGTGACTGAGGCCTGCTTCATATCATTGCTCTTGTAACGTGAGCAAGGAGCAATTAAAGTTCATTTTGGCCGCAGTGTAGGATTCCAAGGAGTGGTGGACGTATTATGTGACTGATTGAGAGCTAACTGTCTTGTTCAGCTGTGTTCACATACCTGTAACTTGTTCCCAAACATTTGTCTGAGGGAGCAGTTCCAATTAAACCTATCCATATTACATTCACCGTGGACAGTAAACACTGGTTCAGTCTAGATCTCAGCTACCAGCAAATTAAACTCCACTGTCGTAGGACACAGAGTCAATCTTAATTATCAGCGCACGAGATGAATGCGTTGAAACTGCCGGCTAGGCGACTTCTGCAGTATTTACTCAAACTCGGCGCTGCTGTTTAATTAACATAACGAGCTCTGGCGAGGCGGTGCGAAGCGGGATAACCAGAAGTTATTATAAAGGACGGATCCGAGAAACGAGGTCTGCATACAACAACAAGTTTAAATACGCCGCAGACTGAATTAAAAGCCGGTGGTGCGGAAGCGGAAGTTAGTTGACCTGTTGCTCTTCCTGTTAGCGCTGATCAATACTTCTCGTGAAAGGTGGTACGTGGGTCTGTTTGGAATTAACTGTGTATCGTAGGTGTGTTCTCTCTAACGTAGAGTGCTTGAGCATTAACAGATGCTGGCAAGCACATGTTTTTCACGTATCACTTTTATTAGGCAGTATCAAATGCATTTTTAGCATTTCACTCTAATAAAGTAAGAGAACTTATTGTCGACAGAGCACCTATAGTCGACGTGAATTGTATCAAGGAAATATGATGATCGAGAAAATCTTGCGTAAAACCAGAAATACTGTCAGGTTCACTTGTCTATCTGTACGGCTCCACGTGCTCGGTGATGGTGTCGTTTGTCGATGAAGAACAGCTGTTGTAGAGCGTGTGCTTGTCATAGCCGGAAACGTGAGCCTTGCCGACGAAATCGTAACGTCGGTAGGTACTTTAAATCTCAGTTAGTAAATCTTTGCTTAAACGAGAATATTTCTGTTATGGATAGCCCTTGAATGATTTTGGCACAAATTTTTATGAGTGTGTAATTTTACAGGGGTGTTGAATCTATGTTTCTCACTAAATATTGAGCTTCAAATACAAACTGAACGAATCTTGCGTGTCGTTCAAAACAATTAGTTTTCTATACGCTACGGTGCGGCGCGGCGTTAGGAAAATTCACACATGTTGTTGTTACATAAAATGTTATATTTAGTAGCCGTATTTTATGCCGTAGGCAGATATGAAATCCATCACCAGCCAAGTGTTTCATGAAAAGCCGGCAATTAATTCACAGGGATATTGTTACACTATCCGGTGAGTTTTCGTATTTATTTATTTAATTAAGGGTAGTGTAGAATTGTTTCTTTAAATCTACAGTATCCCAAAGGAGCTACCGAATTGCAGGATATGATTTGGCACCTGTTACCATGATTGTGGCGTGTGAGCGGTAACGCCTGGCATTCAGGAGGACGTGGGTTCGAATCCCAATCCGCCCATCCGGATTTTGGATTTACATGGTTTCCCAAAATCATTCCTGGTGAATGCCAAGATAGTTCCTTTAAAATTCCGTGGCAGAATTACTTTCCGTTCGTTTCTCTCAGTCCTTTCCCGCCTCTAATGACCACGACGTCAACGAGATGATAGCCGTAAACAAAAGCTGCAACTGCTTTCACTTGGGCCAGGTACTTTCTGTCAACATTCTCCCCGATCCTCCTTCGTCAGCTCTTATCCTTTTTCACCTTGATATTATTTTAGGGATATAGAAATGTGTCGACTACAAGTACAAAATCTGTCGACATTAGGACCACGTCTAATTCAGGATGTTGACTACAGGGCCAAATGCAGAGGTTCAACATTTTTAATTATATAGTTTATGTTTGCAATTGCAGTTTACCAGAAACTTTTATACGTAACGAAACTGACATATTCGGGATGCAGAAAATAATATTAGAAGGATGGTGATAGTGAGAGACTTCTAAAAAGAAAAAAAAAATCTTAACGTGTCGATAATTGGTGAAGTTACCTTATTAACAAGACGAACACATGAGTCTTGTTGAAACCAGTGTCCAATTCTGTGCACAGTGTTCTGTGCTTAGATAGGTCTTCCAATTGCGTTCGAGACGTACAAAGCTGTAGATGAAACTTGAGATGGGGTCAATAGTACCTGCCCTTGGATTCAAGCGTTGTCCTGAATCTACTGATGACTTTGGCCAGTGCATATTTACGCTCAGTGTTGTAAACAAATACCAGTGAAGGCAGAGTTTAAAACACAATCCCGGTGCTTGAAGATAAGCTTGTGAAATGCAGAAAGGAGACCACAGTCCAAAACGTCTCTATTAGGCCAAGTCTTTGATAGGGGTATCGAATTGAGGTTCGTCATTAAAAATTAGGCCACTTATTAGAAAATGTGCACTACCCACTCTCCCACTCGCAAATTAGTAACTGTTGCAAATATTTCATTGGATGAAACAAAAAAAGCAATAAAAGAATAGTTTATTAACTACTGCCATTTACCTGCAGATGCACCCGCGGATCCTTAGGGGTGTGGATGAATTCGTTTACGATCGATTTTTTTTATTAATTTCTAGTAGCAATTATTAACCCAGAACAGGAAGAAACTCTGAACGTTGTGTACGAAGCTTCTTTTTTTCTAACTTTTCATCACCAGAGTCGGAGAAATATTAATATCATAAATTACGGGAGCATATTTTAAGTCAAAAACGAAACTTACAAAAACTGAAAATTCAGCCGAAATGATTCATACCACAAATAGTACGTAAAAAAAATTTGAATAACTGTTATAAATACTTCAGTCTCACATTTCATAATTTCCTGATGGGTTCGCAGTTCGTAAGTTAAGAAAAATCAGTTTCCTTGAAGTCGCAAACGTTTTCTTAATGCCAAAAACCACGAATAGTGGCGTAATGTTACAATTTTATATCAGGTTTCAGGAACGGTGAATGTTTTTTACTTCAACCAACAAACCAAAAAAAAACATCAGATCAACTCTCAGTCTTAATGTAGAGCATCGACCAAGCAAACGATTTTATCTGTGGAACGTAATATAATATATTTGTAACGTTTTTATAATTTCATGATGGCGTGATCACAATTGTCAGACGTAAAGAATTTTTTTTTTTTTTTTTTTTTTTTTTTTTTTTGCTTAGAGCTTTACGCCTTATCGACGTCGTTAGATGGGCAGAAATAACAGGAATAGATTAGAGTGGAGTGATTTCACGAAGCCATGGAAACCCGAAAACTGAATGTCCGGACAGGGATTCGAACCAATGTGAGGCCAGGCTGTTAGTGTTCACTCACCACGCTCGTTAAGACGTAAAGAAAAGTTTCGATTTCGTTTTTCTAATTTAAAAAACTACTAAGTGTGCCACAAAAAGCAATTTTAGTTTATTTATTTTTTTGTAGTTAAAGTGTTTATCTTTGTTGTGCAATTTCTGATCAGGATTCTATTATGAAGCTTTGGTCCGTACTTTTCAAGTTAGAAACAGATTATCGTTTATTGCTCCGACGCCCATAAGACATAACGCAGATATTAAGCTAGACCATAAGTGTTAAAACTGCGTAACCCATAAAAATTGGTGTGACAGTTGTTACGTGATGTTATTTCAAACAAACAGACACACACCCCTGTGAAAATTTATATATGCAGAGATTATTAATTTAAATATTATAACTGCATGTATAGCAAGATATTAATCATGAAAATGAAATCTTCAATGTGGAGTAAAGATTCAATAAAAATAATTAATTTATTGGTTATATAGATCTGTCTGCAGATAACTTTAGTATATTAGGCGGCTCCGGCAGCATTGGTGCCAATGAGTCTACCTCGCGTTACAAGTGTCGTCAGTTCTAGTCCAGCTGCGGCTTGGCTGGTCTCAGTTAGATGTTGGTGCTGTGCAGTCTTTAATCCCGACAGCAAGAAGGAGACCAGGCTGAACTGAGTCACATTCTTGGAACTCACAGGGGTAGAGCTCTGTACACCCGTTAACGACCTGCACCACTAAGTAGCAGATGATGAGACCAACGTCACGCTATGGCTGCCTTAAGCTTCCCGAAGAATTTCTTCTAAGCATTCATTCGACAGTAATCTGAGCAAGCTGGGGGAGCCGTTCCGGGCGTTCAACAATATACTGAAACTCGATTTCATCGATGACGTAAATAATAACAACAAGATAATTATCAAATCAGAAACATTTCTACTAAGCCAGTTCGCTGATAGCTACGGTCGTGTGCACTTCCTGCAGCGCTCTACCCTACCAGCTCGCCTGTGCTAGCAAGTGTTTACTTCCGTGCATCGCTACAGTCAAAGTCGTTTCTATACTTCGGAGTGTTAATCAAAACCGCATATCAAATCTTTATCTTTCAAGTTCTCATCACTCATGGTTCTCGAGGAGCCGGACACAGGGCAATTAGTTCGCTCTGCACTGAATCTTGTTCACAACGTCAACGAAACACAAGAGCTACCTTCACAACAACCTACGCTTCAATCAACCATTTCTCCAGCGGCAGCTACTGCATCCTGGGCACAATTCACCATGCCAACTACATCAGACATCCCGATGGAAACCACCAGTCCTCCTTCAGCTTCATTTTCCAAGGTAAACGCCAAACGAACAGCTGCTCCCTTAGACTCCGATCCCAATAATCTGGAATTCCGACAACCCCGCAAAAAGCGTATTGTGCCTGCCTCCTCTGTTAATCGTAAATACCAAGTTAACCTTCCGGCTGTGCATAACAAGTTCTCAGTGTTAGACTCCTTTGAAGACCAACGTGAGCCCACTGATGCCGCATCTGACGCAGCAGTCAAAATAGTGATCCCCCCAATTTTTCTGCATGATGTTAACAATTATCAGCAAATTCTGAAAGATCTGTCCACCTTAACGAAGGATGATTTCACGACCCAGCAACGTGGGTCGATGATCAAAATTAATACTAGTTCTACCACTGACTACCGCGCTGTCACAAAATTCCTAGATGAAGCCCAGCTCCCCTACCACACCTTCAAAGATCCTCAAAACACGAAGCTAGAGGTAGTCCTTCGCAACGTCCCATTCTCATTAACTGATGCTGAAATACTAGAAGAGCTTCAAGCTCGACAGTTACCAGCTACAAAAGTGACAAGACTCCTTTATAAAAATAAAATGCCAATGCCCCAGTGCGTCGTTGAATTAGATGACAACCAGCAAGCAAAAGAAATTTTCCAATTAACTAGTCTCTTCCATGCTATCATCTCTGTAGAATACCGTAGAAAATCTCCCACAATCCCACAATGTACTAAATGTCAACGTTTCGGACATACAAAAAATTTCTGTCATCTTCCTCCCAGATGCGTAAAATGTCCGGAAAACCACCACTATTCAGAATGCCCAAAGTCTAAACAAACCGACCCACAATGTGTCAACTGTGGCGGTAAGCACTCTGCTAATTACCGAGGCTGTGCCTCTTACCTCACCATTAAAAGAAGCAAACAATCTACCCTGCCACCCTTGAACAACCCATCTTCCACTGCCCCTTCGCCTTCACAAACATCTCAAGCACCGCTCCTTGACGAACGAAATTTTCCTGCAATGCCAGGCAGCTCCCGCAATCAGCACTCTGTACCACAATGGCCTCCCAAAGATCCCTATCACCGCAAAGAATCCACAAATCCCACAAGCACTTCCTCTTCTGCAACATTGGAAGGACTGTTAACCTCTCTCTTGCACTCCTTCCTTCACATTATTCAGCCATTTTTTCCTCGCTTTAAATCATTATTATTTAACTTCGTCACGGAGCTACTGCGTAATGACTAATAATGTGCCTCCAGCGTTTTCTTCTCTCAAATTCTTAAACTGGAATGGCAACGGAATTAAATCTAAGCGACAAGGTCTTCTTGAGTTTCTGTCCAGACAGAATATAGACATTGCCTGTATTTCCGAAACACATCTACTTTCACAAGAGCGCTTCACCATGCCAGGATATTCTATCTATAGGGAAGATCGCATTGCTGCTACCGCCTCCGGCGGAGTTGCGCTATTTATCAAAAGGAACATCTCCCACCATCCCATCTTTCTGGCAACATTGTCAAACTTAGAAGCTTGCGCAGTCAAGCTCTCTACACGGAACGGACAATCCCTAACCATCATAGCCGCGTACAAACCGCCATCGAAACGCCTCGAACAGCAAGACTTCAGTACATTATTCACAATGACGTCTCCCACTATACTAATGGGAGACCTGAATAGTAAACACGCCCTCTGGGAATGTAGAGTTACCACACCTAATGGTCGTCGCCTTCTACAGGCAGCAAATGACTGCGCATTCCATATCCTCAGCCCAGACCAACCAACCTATTATTCCTATAACCCTCAAGTACTCCCAGACATTCTCGACCTAATACTAGTGAAACAAATTTTCCATCCTATTCAAATGCAAGTGCTACCCGAACTCGATTCTGATCATTGCCCAGTAGTAGCCACTTTCGAAATAAATACCCCCACCTACTCACTTAGACCCTCACTTCTAATGGGGCACGTTGACTGGGCTAAATTTCAACGTCATCTCGAAGAAGATCTTCACCCTAATACTCCCCAAACCCGGCAAACCTACCAACCAACCAGCCAGTTACCGACCAATAAGTTTACTTCCGGCGCTATCTAAAATATTCGAAAAAATCATCAAGAAACGCATATGCAAATTCCTCAGACAGGCTTCAGTCATACCCATGTATCAGTTCGGATTCCAAACACAGCACTCTACCACCCACCAACTCCTCCGCATCACTGAAATCATAGCACGAGCTTTTGAAACTAAACAACACACGGCCGCCGCCTTCCTAGATTTTACCCAAGCTTTCGACAAAGTGTGGCATGCAGGACTGTTGTATAAACTGCGCAACATTGGACTTCCCGATTACCTGTATAGAACCCTCCACAGCTTCCTACTCCGACGCACCTTCTCAGTAAAAATTGATTCATTCACATCCACTCCCCGTCCTGTCCTAGCTGGTGTTCCTCAAGGCTCTGTCCTCGGACCAACACTCTTCAACATTTACATCTCTGACTGCCCCGATCTGACCACTTCAGCCATAGCAATGTACGCCGACGACACAGCACTGTTCACCTCCCACGAAGATATTCAAACAGCTGTTCGCAACCTTCAAGCGGCCCTCACTACCATAACTAATTGGTTGAACATGTGGCGCATCGCACTGAATCCAACTAAGTGCGAAACTATGATTTTCACTCTCCGACGCCCAGCTCAACCAACTGCGATCGTTATCAACGGCACACCTGTACCATGGAAACGTCCAGACGAGACCGTCAAATACCTGGGAGTTCATCTGGACCGACGACTCACCTGGAACGCCCACATAAACTCCAAACTCAACCTCGCATACTCCCGGCTCACTAAATTATATCCTGTTATCAACCGGAAGTCTTCACTCAAAAGTAACACCACCATCCTACTATACACCTCTCTAATCCGTCCTCTACTGACCTACGTCTGCCCAGTCTGGGGAGGTGCCGCTGCCAGCAAACTCAAGAGAATACAGTCGATCCAAAACAAAATCCTGCGGATCTCCGTCGATGCTCCATGGTTCGTCCGCAACTCCCAGGTGCACCGCGAACTCGGACTGCCTACTATCACGCAGTTTATCCAAGAGCAAGCACGACGTTTCTATCAACACCTTCCCAGAGTGCCAGGAGCCGCATATTACTCCCTGGGCACCAGATCCGACAGACCTACAAGAATCGCCAGCCGCTTACCCCAGGATCTTCTCTTCCAGATAGACGCTTAGACTACTTCTATGCAGACATCACCCAATAATGTTCTTATAAAAACATCATGTTAACGTTATTATGTTTAATGTTATTATATTTAATGTTATTGTGTTTAATGTTATTATGTTTAATGTTATTATGTTTAATGTTATTATGTTTAATGTTATTATGACTAATGTTATTGAGGGACTCGATGAGTTAACCTCACTCAAAGTGCCGCGCCGTTAAATGTATACTTATCCTTTTTTCAATTCATGACTGTATTCCACCCCAATCTGAAAAGCGCAGATACGCTGAACGATTGCAATAAAGAAATTAAAAAAAAATCAGAAACATTAATTTCCTTCTGAGAATTCCAATCCCTAAATGCAAGAGGGGAGGAAACGTTTCTAAGCACTAGTGCGGCACATAATTCCCCTCATTTTATATCCCATGCCAGAGTGTCATAAATGCGTTTATGGGCAAAGTGTTTATCCGCAGCAGGAAGGGAACTAGGATAATCGCATTTTTTTTTCTAATGAATTCATTTGAAAATAGCTTGGTTTATTTCCGACACAATACTAGCCCAAATTCTGTATTAGTTCTGTCTCAACATCAAAACGGCTATAACAAGCGGTCACATTTCGAGCGGCTCTTCTCTTTTCTCGTACCTGTTTTCTAGTACTGTAGATGAGGTCATGTCACAGTTTTATACCTTATATATATTCTTGGTATATGTATTACAATTTTTCGAATGTATTATTGGCTGTGCAGTCACCATGTGTAGTAGTCTTTTTACTTATCCCTCTAATCCCACATGTTCTGTGTTTATGAAATACGTTAGAATTGATAATTGGTTCGTATTCCCAATGAACTGTAAATCCTCTTTAATGTCAATTATTAACAGAATAGAAACATAGAATTTCTAAGAATCGTTATAGCTGAAAATTTTATAGTTGTTTTTAATGAAGAGCTGAAGAAATCTTTTTATATACATAATCTTCAAGAGCATCAAATGGGAACTGGAAACCCACTGACTCTCAAAATTAGTTTGGATTTTGCTTTTTTTCACGATTTGTGGAAGCTTTGGCGATAAACCATCAAAAATATCATTCCTCCCCCAATAATTTCCAAAACTACTGATCCGAATATTGTTTAAAAATTTACAGTGTTATGCATTATACGAAAGATTTCAGTAATACTATAGCGATATTTCTGGACTTATAATTTTCACAAAATAACTGACAGCTTTTTACAAATTGGATACTTCAGCAATTTGATTCAACAAGAAATCATGTATATCATGCAATGTAGAATTTGATTAATGTGATTCAAATTTTGTCTTGAAAATTCCAAAATTAACTGTTCCAAGTTACAAAATAATGATTTTCAACAGTTTTTTTTTTTTACTAGTTTCTATGGCACCTTAATAAACGTAAAGTAATTTTTCATTTCGTTCCATTTCCATGAGATTAGTTTTAATAACGACAAGTAAAACTAGTTCCGTCTCGACTCTCGATGTTACTTTACATACTAACAGTAAAAACAAACTAATTACGTAATCTAACAGAGAAAAAAACTAATTGTGTGCTATCATCGATCGGGTGCCTGCAGTTTAAAAGGTACAGATATTCTGGCGAAAAAAGATTTTACAGTCTTGAAACTATTAAGTTTTTTTTTTTTTTTTTTTTTTTTTTTAAATTGCTTAACGTCTCTTAACAGCGAGGCCTTTAGAGACGGGAAAGGATGTGGGGCAAAGAATGGGAGGGAATTCAGCCATGGCCTTTTGAAGGAAGCATCCCTGCATTTACTTGGAGTGATTTGGGAAACCATGGAAAACCCAAATCTGGATGCCCGGACGGGGATTCGAACCGCCGTCCCCCCGAATGCGAGGTCAGAACGCTAACCGTTACACCACCACACCCGGTGTAACTATTAGGGAGGATGTACCAACAAAATAAGGGATGTCTGATACAAAATCTTTTTGTTCTGTTGCTGGAATATGGGTGGGATAGTATGGCAGCCGCAATATGGATATTAAATCTATATACTATTATACATTTTTGTCCAGGTATCACGTGAAAACTACACAATCAATTTTGATGGGGTTTTCACAATTTGAAAGCTTATGGATTAGCTTAAAATCTGCAGTATATCTTATGACTTTCCGTATTGGAAAAATAAATTATAACTCGTTAGCAGAGAGAACAGATAGGCGCCACAGATAACACTGTACCTCCGATGAACGCTATGAGATACCTACCAAAGACCAGGCTGCGATTCATATAAACACTCCGCCGTTTGGATTATATTAATATTGTTTATGGTTACGTCACTTAGGTTATTTATTTCTTCAATTAGAACACAAGGAAAACGTAAATAAACCACTAAGTCAAACATTAACACTCATATAACCGTAAAGAGATGTGGACTTTAATTTACGGTAAAAGTTACAAAGTGTTTATCCTTTGCTACTAGAGGTAAAACATTGGCGAGGAGGAACACATAGATACTGGGGGAGAAACTAATAGCAGAATTTTATCTAAGGAATATGTGCGAGGGGATGTTTTCATCTCTAGGTTAAACAGGGATTCCAGTAATTTATCGAAAGAGATGAAATATGTCCAAATTAAAAAATAAATAAAAATTCATACAATTCAAAAAGGTCTGTAGAGACATTTTAGATGGATCATAAACCAGCTACTGTGGCTCAGTGCGTTATGGCTCGGGAGGTACAACGGAGTCGGGCACGAGCCTCTCTGACTGCGGTTCTTAGGCGGTTTCCCGCATTCATCTAGGCAAATACTGGGACGGCCATAATCTCCGCCTCATAAAGTACACATTCCATAAACAAAGATACACTTGTCATACAGAACACACAAAGTTTGCAAAACAATCTTTTCCGCCAATAGATTAGATACGCCTAGTGTTTTAAAAAAACAAAACAAAAAAAATGATTTTTTTCTGACTTGAAAAAAAAACACATGAAAAACAAAACTATGAAAAAACATGTTTTTTCTAGGACACTTTTTTTTCATAACTACTAAATCTCAAATTTGTAAGGCATTTAAATATGACTGTTTTAGAGTTTATACTAAGTACTTATCTTAATTTTTAAATCTACTGTATTTTCCTGGTTCAGTTGAAAAGAAAATTACGAAAATATTGGCAATATTGACTGAAGTTTTCTTTTACGAACGGGGACATCTCGAAGAGGCTAGGTTGCGCGAGAAGGAATCCCCGTTCCTCGTTGTTTGGTTTGATACTCGCTATTTAAACTAGTGCTGCCAGCCCTACGAATTTATCTGTAGACCTACGGATCTTTGCATAACATTAGGAATTTTAAAAATATCTACGGTTTTTTGCCTCTTTTTATTACTTATTGTGCTTTGCTTATATTCGTATACTTGTTAAACTCTCAGCGTATAGTGATACTGAGTCATTAATTTGTCAGTAATTATGAATCGTTTCCTTGCAACCGTTGGCGTAAACCAACGATTGAAAAAGAATTTTGTATGATAATAGATTTAAATTCAGGCTTAAAAGACCGTAATACAGAATTATCCGCGCAATTTTTATGCACAGTGTGTACTTTGCTCACAATTTAAAATTGCAATCTCAAAAGCTTTTGCGTACAATACAAGAATAACCAGTAAAAGAAAATGTAACTATATCTGAAGTTATGGATCTAGAGGGGGCAAAAGAAGAACAAAATTCCGACACCGACCAAACTAGTGTTGGTAGTGCCGATTCTAGTGAATGTGGTACTGACGTAGAGGATGAATACAATTATGTTACCTATATAGAAACAGTTATGAATCATTATGTAAGACATTATATGATTCATTAAGATTTAAAACACAGATGTAAAAGGTAAGTTACGTATCAAATATATTGTTTTCTGAAAAAAAAATAGAAAAAAAACCATGGGTGCTAATTTTTAACCTTTTTTTTTTTTTTTTTTTTACAAAGCTGAAAAAAACAACTTTTTTTTCAATTTGCAACACTAGATACGCCGCGTCGAACAGGCCCGATTAGAATTCGGGCAGGAACTCCGTTTCTTCCGTCCCCCCCCCCATTCCTCTCCTGATTCACACTGGCCATCGAATCGGAGCAAAAAAATTGGGAAGCCATAAACTCCATCAAAAGTAATAACAATAATACTGTAGCAATAATAATAATAGTAATCATGATAATAACAAATCCTTGCATAGGAGAAGGCAAGATTTACTGAATTCAAATTAGCAGAGCGTAGATGACGCCGCGAACAAGCAACATCAGAAAAGGAAAGAAGGGCAGGAAAGGAACAAATTCACGAGGAAAGAACTACCCAAATGTGACCACAAACACTGCCCACTACTAAGGCGGCGCTTCACCAGAAAGACGGCAAAGACTCAATTCATCGCAGTGCCTCTGGAAACCAGAGAGACACCTTCTCCAGGGCTCAGGGAACGGTCTGCTCTGATTCGAGGAGGGAACTCCTGATGTGGGAGTAGGTGGCTCCAAGAACAAGAACGAGACCACTACCTGGAAAAGTAAAGCTGGCTGACGGCACTTTGTGGTCAGCATGTCAGCAGTCGCACCGTTACATCAGCAGAGACAGCCGCAGGCCAGCAGTGCATGAAGATCATTAGTGAATAGACAGTTTATTAATTAGAAGTATGAAAATACATAGACACTTGCTGATTTTAGTGTGAATTATATTAAATGGTAGATTAATTAGTAGAATAATTGGAACATTAATTAGTAGAATACTTTAGATCCATTAAATCCTTTAGAAAAATTTATCCACATCTATTTTTAATAAAAAGATTAAATTATTTTAAGTAAAAACTGTAGAATCTAAGGGCCTACTTTATGTAAAAAGGTGGTAGGCTATGTAAAATCAGGGGAAAAAAATAGAATAAGTTATAACAGTTGGCACAAACAAGTTCCGTTTAACTGAATTTTCTATTAACACCCAATGCGGCAAAATAAACATTCCGGTTTGTTTTCGTCTTTCAGCTACTAAATTCTGAAACGAACGCGACGGCGTGCTAAATGGGTCGCGCCCGCAGCCACTATTCTCTTCCAGCGAGTTTCATTAACGGCTTTGCGGTGAGCATGCATCAGGATTAAAACAAAATGTCGCGCGGCTATAGAGCGAATGGCTCGTTTTTCAAATGTGTCTGGCACAACGAATAATTTGCACAATATCCTCGCCGGTTATGAACTGCAAATGCTTTTATTCGTGATTGGATTTATAGCCCGACATGAGATCATTAAAAACGAAGTGATCTGTAAGGGGGAAAGTCAGAAGAATGCCTCCGTATAATGGCTCTGACAAATTCATTCTACAAGAAACTTGTTTTCCTCTCAGTTCTGAATCAAGTCTTATTCAGGAACAGGACGGAATCTCGGATTATGAACAGTGCAACAACACATTTCAAAGGCTGGTTAAGATATCTTTATTTACAAAGACTCGAACCCCGTACTGCGGTTAACCAACTGCTCTTCAGAGATTTCCCCTACAAAGGTAATCTGATCCCGAAAAAGAATCAAATACTTCGAATGATTCATCTTCCTGCCTCATATATTCAGTTCTTAAAATTATGTAAATAAAATGAATTATATGTCTGTCCAATACCTACCCTAAATGTAAAAAACTAATTTAGTCCACAACCCGAAGGTTGGCTGGATCCTCCACAAGGAGGCATACTAAGCCACTGTGTCAGAGGCTGGATTGCCAATTCATTTCCTCTGGGACCTAGAGTTTAACGTGGAATCCGAAACACGGGACACGAACTGTACCAGGATTTAATTCTGGTTTACACTGTAGTCAGATAGAACGCCATTACATACTTACTAAGTCCTCTCCCAGTACCTCCTCATTAAGTGGAAAAATGAAAGCGTTTGACAGATAATAGCTTTTCCTATTGCATCTCTCATTACTAACTTAAACGATTGTGTACCAAATTTTAATCAAAATTGGTTCTATTATTGACATGGAGGTTTCATACGTCGTGGTGACGTATTTGACAATCATCCATGAGTCTTCTCTGAAAGTTGATTAAGGGGCATCCATTAATTACGTGAGATCAAAATTGGGAGAGAGAGCTCCGGAAAAATCTCACCAAACTTCATTTAAAGGTGAGTGGGGTCAATACAAATCTCACGTCAACTTTTCACATCATTTCTCTCTCCTTATTCCACATAAAAAACGTAGTACATACCAGACATCAGTATTAACGCTTAGATATTTAGTGGTATGAAGTAAAATACATAAACATATCAAATAAATTTCGTTATTTGAAACTTAAAATTGTGAGGACGTACCAAATCTCACCAAGGGGTTGATTGGGGCTCAAATTCAAGAAAAGAAGACAATTCACGCAATTAATGGCCACTCCCTAAGTCATTGAAATCAGGAAGAATCATAAACTGAACTGGAACTGGAACACGAGGTTTTTCGTGTATACAAAAACATGATTTGGAATAGATAAATTTCAGGTTATGGATATATTCAAACGGGGAATCTTTCCGTTTATAAACAGGTGTTATCTATCAAATTAAAGAGAAAAGGTCACAATGACAAAGGTCACAATGACAAAGGTCATAATGACAAAGGTCACCTTGATACTACAAATTGACTAACTGGAGGACTGGGAGCAGAATCTGAGTGGACAGGTCCTGTTTAATTTAATTTAATTGCAAAGTAGCACACGCTCCGGTGGCAATATCCCTACACCTCCATATTCCCCCTCTCCTTCACCCACCTACATTTGCCCTCTACAAATTTTATCTTTAAATTCTTTCAACGTTTTCGGTAAATTATTCATCATTTCTCTTGGTAACCCATTCCAATCCCTGACACCCTTACCTAAAAAAGAGAATCTTCCTACACCCTTGTGCCTGAAATCGAGTGCCAGCTTGTGGTCATGGTCATCTTTTCCCTTCAATGCACTATTTTTCATACCTACTCCAATATCTTTCCACGCTTCATCGCCAGTATACGCCCTGTACACTCCCACAACCCTTCTCATCCTCCTCCTGTCTTGCAATGAATCCCATTCCAGTTCCTTTATCATATCCGTCACTGATTGCATTCTACGATAATTTCCAGAATCAAATCTAGCAGCCCTTTTTTGCACACTCTCCAACTCCTGTATTTGATACGCAAAATGAGGGTCCCATACTACACTACCATAATCGAGCAATGGTCTGACCAAAGTTTCGTAACCCAATTCCTTCATTTTTCTCGTACATCCCCTCATCACTCTCTCCAACAAGTGCAGAATTTTTAAACCTTTTCCTACCACCTGTCCAATGTGTCCCGCCTAGTTAAGCTTGTTATCAAATTTACATTTCAAGTCTTCAGCAAGCAACTCTTTCCCCACCTTATATTGATAATTAACCTTTAGTTTTTTATTTGTGTATCTAATAAGCTGACTCTTCTTTTCATTTATCTTCATCCCATGTTTACCAACCCAACTAGATATCCTGTCCAGATCACCCTGCAATTGTTTACAATCCTCTATCGTTTTGATTCTTTTATATAGTATTATGTCATCTGCAAACAATCTAATATCAGACAGTAAACAATCAACACAATTATTCATTAGAATAACGAATAGCAATGGTCCAAATACGTTACCCTGTGGCACTCCCATTTTTAATTCCACTTCTTTTGATATTACATTTCCTACCCTAACTTTCTGTTTTATACCTTTTAAAAATTCTTCTACCCAGCAAATCACTTTCTCGTCCACTCCAATAGTTTTTAACTTATTTACTACCATTTTATGACTCTCTCTGTCAAACGCCTTCGACAGATCTAGTGCTCCTCTACCAATTCGGCCTCCCTTGTCCATTTCATCTGAAATATCTTGCATACATCCCACGAAACTGAGATTCGCATGAATATCCTTGCCTGAACCCATGTTGCCTGCTTGAAAACCACTTACGTTCCTGACATATATTTCTGATGTGGTTGCATATCAATCTTTCCATTAATTTACCTACCACTGATGTCAAACTGATTGGCCTGTAGTTCTCAACTCTATTTCTCAACCCTCCTTTATGTACCGGTACTACTACTATTACACTTTTCCAGTCCTGTGATAAGCAGCAAGTGTCCAGACTCAATTTAAATAATATTTCAAGATTAGGTACAATGTCACATCCGACTATCTTTAAGATATCTGTAGTAATATTATCTGCATGTACATGTTACCCAATGATTCTGCCTTTGGTAAATAATGTGATGATTAGGAACTGTGACTAACCACCTGTTCTAGCTTTCTAGCAGAGGTCAGTGATAGAAATTTGTTTCTAGCTGGGGATCAAACCAGATAAGTCTGTGTTGACTTTCAGTGTTTAAGCCAAGGCTGCATAACCAATTTTGGAGATGGGCCAAAATTCCGATTCTGTTAGCCTACGGGCCACCTAATATTTGGTACAGTTAAAATATTCATTAAATACAATAATGATATAAGTAACACAGTTCTGTTCAAAATATAAAAAACATCCGTGGTTTTTAATTATAATCAAAAAATTAAAAACATCAATGAGACCTTTGCAGAGGTTTTTGAGCTAGTATATTGTATACTGTTGCTAATGGCGTGCAAATTCAAATGTCTTGGCCTCTTAGTGGCCCGAGGGTGTCCTGTAGTTTGGCAGCCTTGGTCTAAGCGAACTCGATCAGTAAATAGGGTAGCTGAGTTTTGAGACTATTTTTATGTGGTAAAACGAATTTTTGGCGCAGAGGATTTGTGTACAGTTCCTTAGTGCTGACTTTGTTATAAGAGACTACATGTAAATCTGCGACCATGTTTTAGGTATGGTATTGGATGTTGAAAAGTCTTTAGTTATTGAATAGATTCAAGGTAGGTTAATGCTTGCTTTGTACAGGATTACAGGTCAGGACAGCGTGATCTGATCTGATCTGTTACTTGACTTTGGTGAAAGTTAAAACTCTTAAGATCGAATTCATACGAAAATGCATTGCACGGAGTCTAAAAAGCGAAAAATTTATTTTTTAGGACAAAAAATATGAGTTTTCAGGGACATACACCATGACCATGTAACGTTGCTGGACATGTAAAGTTAAATAAATTTAAATCAAAAATACTCTTCACGGAGTCTTAAAGTGACAAAAATGAGATTTTATGTTCAAAGGTCTTTAGCAGCTGACCTGTTCTGCCTGAAATACGAAGTTGACCTTTCTTTGATACGAAGCGTGCGCTCCACAAAATTTAAAGAATTTCTGTCGAGCTTGAAGAGAGTTAGAAATTTTATGGCGGCCAAAAAATTTATCGCTGTGTAGTAGATACGTTGTGTTCCTGTTTAGTATTCAACCGTTGCTCGAAGCAAGTGATCATATTTCTGTTGGTATACCTGGTATTGCGACTGCAGAAGTGTCGATTATTGCTTGCTTGACTGCATACTGACACAGTATCAAACGCTTCACAGGACTCAACAGTTTGACTGAATTCGTTATCGCGCTGCCATTCTAGCTACAGTCATTACTATCGTCATTCTGGGAATAATGCATGCTTCGTGCAACTCTGTTTTGCGTTCCTTGTATATTTTGAATGGAACTACGGAGACTATCAGAAGGTTAATGTAGAGTCTTACAGTAAACCGTCCAAAAATCTTAGTTGCATAGTTAGTACAAGAGCGAGATTTGAGCCAGATCGCGTTATATCTAATCATTGTCCCATCTATTAGCGGTCAAGCCATATCAGCACAACTGCAATTTCTGATTTATAAGAGGAAACCAATGAGTGACGTTGGTACATACAGGAACGTCAAAGGAAATTCACTCCGTATTTCAAAACATTAAGCTCATTCTGCATAAATAAGGCGAGAAAATAATTGTAGAAACATTTAGTAAATTTCATACAATTCAAGGATCTCTTAACAACATTTTCTTGGGCAACAAGTAAAAATTATGCGTGTTATCGGATGCTATAACTGAGTAAATCTAAAAACCCTCATTGGTACTACAATTGCGTATATGGCTAAAGTGAGTGTGGTTACACTTAAGCATTGCTAGTTATCTAACTACAATCAAGCGGAGTGTATCAGTCCTGTTGCTCTTTCTAGCTGCTCGCTCCGATTCGGAATGAATGACGTCTCTCTATGATCTCTCTCTATTCGGCCAACTTGAACGTTTCCTCAAAACATTCAGTATGTCCTGGAATACCGTTTCCTTCTGTCTACCCTCATTGGCTCTACTAGTTCAATGCTACTCAGACTGAACCCAAATGCGGCGAACATTCCATGCTAATAACCAGAAGCTGGGCCAGCCAAACATATAATCCACTACACTTGTATCTACGCTTGACACGTACCTTCGTCGTCTGCGTCTAGCTTCACTTTCTTTCTGATTTGTCACAATCTCTTAGTTTCTACGTGCTATGTTTAATTAATGCATTTCTATCGTCTTTTCTAATAGCGTGATGCTACACATTGTACAATACGACGGTTCTTCAACACCCTCGACTAAACAACCGCCGCGTAATTCTAGAGTTGACCAAAACTTCCACTGCAAAAAAAAAAAAAAAATGCGTTTTATAGAGAAAACTAGCCTCAAAGCTCGTCAAAAATGACGAGTCGAACAAAATGTTCTGACAAGTTATGCATTCGCAGTCACTTAACTAACAGCAATTGTTATAAAATAAAGCTCAATGTAATTCCTCAAGCTTTGGGCTATAGCAAAATGTTTCAGTTGTGATCCTGGTCCAGGTTACATTTCAACCTAACCGCAAACTATGCTAAACTTGTTCTAGAAAATAAGTGCTTCAATCACACGCGAATTAATACGTACACTTAATCACATGGACTAGCGATATAAACATGATCCAAAGATCTTCACGGGTTTTTATATGTTATCCGTGATTCAAATCGATATTATAACGTCTGAATGGCTGACACAGTTACATGTTGCTGAAATAATGACCTCTGTAATATTTCTCAGTGAAAGCAAAGGAAACTAAAAATAAATCTTAAAAACTTACATTATGCTACGTAATATTAGTTTTAATTGTGGTCTAGGATGCACAGATCGCGATCAGTGTGCAACTATTTTGGTTCAAACGAAGTAATAATTTCAATAACAGGACACTCATGAAAAAAGTTTAAATTATTTAAAAACAAAACAAAAACTAAATTACTCGTGCAATCTACTGTAACGTCAAATGCCAGTTGTAATTCTGATCCAAACTAAATAACAATCTAACCAAAACTTTCGCTAACATTGCTGCTCGAAAATTAAAGAGAAGGGGCTGGAATTGGGAGCACATCACAGACAGAGAAACCTTTCTGGACAGGAAAAGGTGGAAAACTACATCTACATCTACATCCATACTCTGCAAATCACAAACATTGTGGGTGGCAGAGGGTGCTAAGCACCAATCCTAAACCCGCCCATTCCAATCCCGAATAGTGCGAGGAAAGAAGGAATACATATAAGTATCAGTACGGCATCTTATTTCTCTAATCTTATCCCTCCGGTCATTGCGACCTAAATAGGTTGGCGGAAGAAGTATTTCATTGCACTCGAAATTTAAATTTTTTCGCATATTCTCCAATAAATTCGAACGCAAGCTACGTCGTCTGTCTTCCAAACTATCCCAGCCCAATCTATGTATCAATTCTGTGACGCTTTCATAAGGGCTGTAACAACAAGTCACGAATCTAGCGGCTCTCCTCTGCACCCTCTCAACTGAGTCAATCAGAACCTTGCGATACGGATCCCAAACCCCACAACAGTAATCCAGATCCGGACGCACCAGTGTTTTATACGCTATCTCCTTTGTTTGAGCATTACAATTCCTCAAAATACGACCTATGAATCGTAATTTAGAATTTGCCTTGCCTACGACGGAAGTTATGTGCATGTCCCATTTCATGTTGCTTTGTACTATCACCCCCAGATACTTCACGGAATCAACCGTGTCAACAGGTGAATTGTTTATTTTGTACTCGTGAACAACCTGATTCTTCTTGTTACTTATCCAACAATCGTCTATAACAACCAAGTCTCGTAAACCACACCCGGGAAACTGGAGATGGTCCCCAACGATAATGATGATGAACTTACATATCTATGGACAAAGAATTTAACGAATATACAGGGTGAGTTTTTTATCTTGAGACAACTAAATATCTCGAAAACTACAAATCCGATCAAAAAAAGTGGGTAATAAAAATTGTTCGTCTCGACGGGGGACATCCGATGATACCAAATTTGACTCCCCACCCCCACCCCCTAGGGGTGGGGGAAGGGGGAGAAAAAAAACTTAAATAGGAACCCCCATTTTTTATTGCAGATTCTGATTCCCCGGAAAAAACTACCCCTATTTCACCCCCAATTCGAGTCATTTTGGTCGATAGATGGCGCTGCAATCGACAAAAATCAAAATAAGCAAAAATTCATTTAAAAATGAGGATATCTCGTGAAATACACATCAGATCAGCAAAATACAAGTTAATGTGATTGATATTTTTCAAAAACTATTCAATAACACCACCCACCTCCAAACTTGAGGGATGGGAATGGACATTATTTCAAAATGCACTGATGCAAATTCTTTAGCAGATAGCGAAAGTCAAACATTACTTTTTGCGTTACCCAGGAACAACGACGTGGACGTAGTAATTTTCTGTTCCCTTTGGGGTGCTAGATTTAGGTGAGTCCCCTCGCCTCTCACCATCGGGGTGCTTGTTTTTGGTGAGTCCCCTCGCCTCTCACCATCGGGGTGCTTGTTTTTGGTGAGTCCCCTCGCCTCTCACCATCGGGGTGCTTGTTTTTGGTGAGTCCCCTCGCCTCTCACCATCGGGGTGCTTGTTTTTGGTGAGTCCCCTCGCCTCTCACCATCGGGGTGCTTGTTTTTGGTGAGTCCCCTCGCCTCTCACCATCGGGGTGCTTGTTTTTGGTGAGTCCCCTCGCCTCTCACGTGTTTGTTTCTAACAACAATTCTAAAGCAAGTGCTCGAAAATATCACCACCGACATCGATGCATTTATTTACCCGCTCTTGGAATGATTCGACGCAACTAAGAAGCATATCCGGCGTGATTTTTTGACAAGCGTTGGTAATTCGTTCAATCATGTTTTCAGGCGTTGTTGGCACTTCACTGTAAACTTCATTCTTCAAGTATCCCCATAAAAAAAAATCAGGCGAAGTGAGATCTGGTGATATTTTGAAATAATGTCCATTCCCATCCCTCAAGTTTGGAGGTGGGTGGTGTTATTGAATAGTTTTTGAAAAATATCAATCACATTAACTTGTATTTTGCTGATCTGATGTGTATTTCACGAGATATCCTCATTTTTAAATGAATTTTTGCTTATTTTGATTTTTGTCGATTGCAGCGCCATCTATCGACCAAAATGACTCGAATTGGGGGTGAAATAGGGGTAGTTTTTTCCGGGGAATCAGAATCTGCAATAAAAAATGGGGGTTCCTATTTAAGTTTTTTTTCTCCCCCTTCCCCCACCCCTAGGGGGTGGGGGTGGGGAGTCAAATTTGGTATCATCGGATGTCCCCCGTCGAGACGAACAATTTTTATTACCCACTTTTTTTGATCGGATTTGTAGTTTTCGAGATATTTAGTTGTCTCAAGATAAAAAACTCACCCTGTATACAAACGAATATTACGTAAAGTACCTGCGTGACCGATCTTCGCTCGGCATCTATCGATTTCTGTTCAATATCCAAAATTTCGAGTAAAGTTTGACTAAAGTAAAAGTCTTGAAGGCTTCCTAGGTGTTTTGAGGTGCACAGTTAACCAAAGAGAAGCTTAAATAACATCCGTAGGCTTACTGGTACCTGAACTTTCTACATAATGAGGTTAGAGCCCTTTTCGGGAAACCAAATACAAAAATTTATTTTCAATATGTTTCGTCGAGTTCTATAAGAATTCATCATCAGATTGTGACATCACGGTAATGATAGAACATTATCAGTGCTAAATTCATTCACTCCGATAAGACTATGCTCATACCTCGCGTGGTAGTATTTAATGACAAACTAACAACCACTTTTTACGATAAAAAAGTAAACGATGATTACTTTGTAACTGGTACCGCTAATACTATTTTCAAAGAAGTTTCTGTAAAGTATCACATCTTCTTTTTTAAATGTTTTACAATTAAACTTGCAGTGCTAATATTTCCACGGGTCAGCCAGAATACAAAA
The DNA here is from genome assembly GCA_031002005.1 of Vandiemenella viatica. Classification (NCBI taxonomy): domain Eukaryota; kingdom Metazoa; phylum Arthropoda; class Insecta; order Orthoptera; family Morabidae; genus Vandiemenella; species Vandiemenella viatica. The sequence continues at coordinate 369,931,126 of CM061920.1, read as the reverse complement.
CTGTTCGTTTAAATATTCTTTGAAATCAAAGAGAAGCTATTTGTAGGCTTTCTGGTACCTGAATTGTCTACGAGATAGCGCTAGTGCCCTTTTAGAGATACCGGGTGAAAATAATTGTTCGTATTTTGTAAACTCGCTTTTTTGTAATCTTAAAAGTCAAAACGTTATCTAAATATCATTTCATCCAAATCGTCATAGCCGTTTCCGAGATCCGAAATGTATATATTGCTCGTTTAAAGATATAAGCATCTAATAATTAATATGTCAATTTAAATGAAATTCATACTTTTCTTTCAGTGGTCTGTCAATTGATTTATTTGCTGATGATGAACTAAATAGAAATCTTATTAAATAACGCTTTTAACTTCTACTATGTATTCTCTGGTCGTTGTTAATTGGGCAGCGGAGACGGGAAGTGTGACGTCAGCGTAACAGACATCAGAACATCGTGACCAAGACTTGCGTTTTATTATAATAGACAACGCTCCGATCTCTCTCTCTCAGGACAGAAAGTGTTTTTCCACCAGCGAAAACGAAAGGGACGCTAATAACATTTACCTGTGACCGGCAATTGCTGCTTGGACATTCCCTTTGTGGGAGTTGCGAAGGTTACGTGTGATGTTCGCAGACGTGCTCGGTCAGCGCGGCGTTCCCTCCCATCCAGTTCCTTTTGTGTTATTAGCTCTAAAAGTTAATTGGCTTCCACGGATCGTGGCCTCGCCTGATGTCACCGTGTAATTAATGGCGTCACTAGCGCAAGTGGACCGGGGAAAACTCGATTACCGTCCAAACGGACCGGAGCGACGCGAAAAATAGTAATCACGGTTCGGTTAACTGATTGCGTTGCTTAATGTTCCGGAAAGTTATCCCTTTGCAGTGGTGACATACCAACACTATGCTGCCCTCGCTGTGTGAAGTTTTCTGTACAGGTAGTGACTACGTCCTGTCATTAAAGTTGTCAGCTAGATTGCACGCCCACCCAAACTGAGAAAATATTCTGTTAACACTACCATTACATGATGGACAGCACCACATTAACTAATAGGAAAATTAGGTAGACGCTTATCGTACCTTTTTGGTGGCTTCTCAACGACAGGTGAAAATTTCATTGAACTGATTTTAACACCGAAAGATAGAAATAATAACTATAACTACAAAAATTCCGCCAAGTAAGAGATATTCTTGGCACTGGCGGCTTCATACACAAATTATGTATTAATTTTAAAAAAATTATTTATTTAAAGAAAAATACCGAGAACAAGTGAATTTTGAATCGAGTTTGTTATTAACTTTGTGAACCTGACGTTCCGATGGTATATACAAACCAAACATTCAAAACAAAAACAAAAAATTGATTTTTTTTTTTTTACTGAATCATGGAAAATATCTGAATTTTGGATTATTATTAGATTAAAAAATTCTCTATTGAATGTTATATACGATTTTTATCGAACTGAAAATTTAAATTTGCTAAACTTTCTCATTTAGTTATTTTGTGATAGCAATAAACTTCGGGAATATCGCTAAAGTTTTTATGTAAATTTTGAAAGAATTTTCGTATTAGTAGTTTCAGAAATGAATGGAAGGAATTAAGATTTTATATGGATTTTCACAACAACAAAAAATTCATACTAATTATGAAATAAAAAGTAAATTTTTAAACATTTTAAAAAAAATTGGCGTGTTGCACAAAGATTATCTAAAGGGAAACATTTCCTTTAACTTCAGTTAAATCCCATATAATTATTTACATCTCCGTACATTTTTTCCAAATTTTAAGTCATATTTTGCTATGGTAAGAAACAATTACAATTCTGAAAAAATGCAAATTATTAAGTTGTTATGACGCTTTGATAGATGCGCGGACAGACAAATAAACGATTTCGGAAATTCTGTATTTCATTCGGAAATTACATCAAATACAAAACAATTAGCAAAGAATTGTTCTAGACTTGACCATTACCACAGCTCCACGCGATTTGCGTTGTCTCATGGACGCACTCATTCTTTCCACCGATGTCTGTGCAATATTTCTATTTGACATCAGATTTTCTATCCAGGGATGCGACTTTATGAAATCATAACAAATTGTTTTATTAAATATACACAATTGTATGTTGTATAACTTGATACTACTTAATACTAACACTAGAGAATTGATTAACACTTGATTTACGAAGATCGTTTACCTTTTTCCTTTATTTTGTCTGGGTGCATCGTTTATGTCAAAGTCATTAGAGATAGGTGAAGATGGGGAGCAAGGAACGACCAGGAATTTGGCGATGGTCTTTTATATGAACCATCCCAGCGTACACCTGGGGTGACTTTGGGAATCGCCGGACGGGAATTTGAACTCAAGACCTCCCGAATACCAGTCGCCAGCGTTACCACTCACCCACTTCACTCAGTCACTCGGTTACAATATTTACTAACATCAACTAGATATATTAAATTATTTCGATACAGAATTTACCTTTTAGGGAGTACAGAAGGAAGTGGGCGGGGATTGTTTACGTTGGCGAATATGAACTTCCCTAAGTAGCTTAGATAGGCTAACTATGATTATTTAATGGTCATTTTTCATAAAAAGATCCTCGAACTCTTCCCATAGACCGTATTCTTGACAACAATTTTAAAATCTCATTTGTCAGTTGTCAGCTTATAAAAAGTATCAGTGCAACAGATGATAATCTCTTTCAACATACTGACACGATATTGTTCAACTTTATCTCACTAGAAATGGAATTACTAAAATGATTTTTTGTAGAAAAATATTTAAATAGTATTAAATTTAATAATTTTGTTTAATAGCGTACTACATAACTTCATTCATTAACAATATTTAATATTCCTTAAGTGGTAATAAATTTTTTAACTAAAATCAGGTAAAATTAATAATGTAAGAGCACCTAATAAGGAGTCGACCGCAAGATTATTACCTTTTATGGGGTTTGAACAGTACTTACTGCGACATTGATCATGGATTTTGCAATCATTGTTTATTCAATAAATGAATACAATAGTCACCTTACTTACATTTCAAGAGAATAAATAATGTGTTTGAAAGTTCAATTAAGAATTTGGTTAAAATATTTAGTACTCCTAGTTCAAATTTTTTTTTTTACAGTCCTCCCTGTAAGGGTCACAACCGGGTTCCACTACCAAATGAAAAATATGCATTCCAGAGATAGACCAACATGTATGATATTTGCGCTGAATCTCTTAAAGCATTGCTTTACTTAGGGTACGAGTTTAAACTCCAGTCCTGGCGAACCTGCATTCCTGACACATTTTTTCATAACTTGTCATTGTCTAAAAATATGATGATCTAATTTTCCACATCAAAACTACACTTCATAAAAGTAGAAAAGCAATAAAGACATTTGCACTAACCTTACGCGATAAACTGCAAACAAATGCAGCAATATCTACCAAACCGTAGTCCAAATGTATTCAACTATCTAAGAAAAGAATAGAGATTAATAAACATCAAAATAAATACTTCTTCAACGCAAACGTTTCTGTTTCAATCCACATCCTTGCACTGGGGCTAGTTTTCAGAAAACCGCTAATCACCTGAAGTGCTGCCAAATGGATAAGGCCTATGTATATTTTTTTGAGCGTACACATTGATGCATGCTCACAAAGAAAGCCTACTTTTCCAATTTTACTCTCATTAAGCTATACCAAATACTTGGAAGTAGTCTAGGATGCTTATACTAATTTTTTAATGCTTTATGGATGATGATATTAACTTTGCTACATTTGTTTGCAACTAGAGCCTGGTTTCTAAGCACAAGCCAAAAAACTTCAATTAGTTGACAACAAATTATAGATCAATTGATATTAAGTTTAAATTCACTGTACTGACATCACTTAACTGAAAAAATACATAATTAACTTTTGTTTAAGTTTTTTTAGTTGTGCTAGATGTCTTCCCCACGCGAGTCTAGTACATAAGTACAAGCCAAATAACTTTAGTTTTCTGACCTCTTTGATAACATATTCAACGAATTTAAGTATAAATTCACTGTTCTTAAATCACCTACATCAGAAAACACATAATTTACTTATGTCTATCGACGTTTATACAACTTTTTCCTTTTTGGACAAATACATATTCTGTCGGAAATAATGAAAAATATTGAAATATCATCATGGTATAGTGCGCAAAATGCGCGGTATATCTACTATTTATGTTTGAAGATCAGGTTGAAACGTCTTCCAATGGCTGCCACAGGAAGACCCTATGGGCCCAGTTTTATTTGTCATCTATAATTCAAATGTTTACAACTTCCTGAGAAAATTCTGATATTATCTTCAATTATTTTGAGTTTTATTAATTCCATCCATCTTAGATAAGACGCCAGGACTACTCGAAACACACACAACACAAGTGAACGTTGCTCTGTCGACAGGCTGCTGTTAGTACCGCTGGTGGCCGTCGCGGCGCTGCTGTCGACGCCCGCGGACGCTGTCTTTTGTGACCGGACGCCGAGTGGCAGCACGTCCCCTCGCACCAAGTTGGTCAGCGAACGCTTCAAGCTGGCCATCAGTGGCAATCCCACCAACTACGTGCCTGGGGAGAGGTATACAGGTAGGTCACCGATACTACTCCATCGCACACCAGCTGCTGTAGACTGCAATATCACTTAATGATAAACTATTCTTAAGTGGTAATAAGGGCGAAAGCGTTCCGATAAAGTGGGACGAAGCACATTTATTTATTTTAGAGCTAAAAACAGCTACAGGGGGAGGAAAAAATAATTCGAACACCTGTGAAATAATGGAAAATCTTTATTAATAGAGGTTTGGACCACTCTTTGACTGAAGTACAGATTTCATGAGACGTGGGATAGATGCATAAAGGTCATGGACAATATTTAAAGGTATATCAAGCCATTCCTCCTGTAGAACGGTCTCTAATTCCGAAAGGCTGGATGGACTCTTCTCTCGGCGTTCTCCAGACATAAACGCGTCCGGTCCGGTCGCCTGAAAACGGGTGAATGATGATTCATCTGACCACCTTTGCCACTTCTGTGGGGACCAGCATTTGTGATCTCTGCACCACTGGCGTCGCTTGAAAGCCTTAGTTGCTGTCACCAAGAGTTTACGAATTGCCACTCTGCCATAAATGTTCGCAGCATAAAGTTCCCTTTTGACAGTTTTTGTTGAAACGGGGTCCTCGAGATGACTGTTCATTTCAGATGTTATCTCGGGTAACGATTGCTTGTGCTTTCGGGCTACTATGCGATTCAAGACCCGTCTATCCCTATCAATAAGATTTGACTTTCGGCCACTGTTGTGCTTTGAAGACGCCGTCTTACCCTCTTTCGTGTACGCTGTCATAACGGCTGATACGTACTACTTGCAAACCCCAATAGGTTTGATGTTTCCGTAACCGATGCTCCACTTAAACGCGCTCTGACAATCATTCCTCTTTGGAATTCTGACAGGTCTGACATTTCAACTTATCACAGACAGTTCGATAGACTGCTGTTGAGAGACTGATACCTTCCTCTTCACGCTCACTAGGTGGCAGACTTCTGTTGCAGGTGGCGCGGCTGTACTACAGGTACGAAATACGTCGTACTTTTTCACAGGTGTTCGTATTATTTTGTCCTTCATCTGTAGTCCGTAATGGCCCCGACAAGCAACAGCGTTGCGACAGTCAAAGTTGTTGCTCTGTTGACATATCCTTACGTCTGTAATGCACAGCACATTACGTAAACGACTTTTGCGAACTGATTAATGTTATTGACATCTGTATTTGGCATAAAATCCGTTTCATGCTACGATCTCCTCTATCTTATTACTTCTAGGAAGGTGTCAAGGAGTTAGCTTCCTGTAGAATGTAGTATGAAAGAACAGTTAGGATGGCTTCACTTTTTTATATGTTTCTCTATAACATTTTTTTACATGTATAAGATATAAAGAATGCTCAATCCTTCATTAAAGACAAGAGAGCAGCTCACATCAGATCAGTTACGAGGTTACGAGGTCGAAGACATCTTGATGAAAACAGTCACCTCAAAGTGGAAGTGGGCCAGCCATGTTTCTCGGAGTAAACCTGAAAGAAGGACAAAAACAATGTTTGAGTGGAGTCCAAGAAATCATCAAAGACCAAGAAGAATATCACCAGACCGATGGAACAAAAACATATGCAGGGTAGCTGGAATAGTTGGCAGAAAATCTCCATAGACCGTTGTACTTGGAGGGACTGGTGAAATTTTATCTGGACTCATTTCGTGATTGAATTGACTGGTGATTGTGATCAGGTACACTATTAATAATAAGTACAGTTTAAAAGTTGAACTGTTCACAATGCGAGTCTTCATGACTTTCTCCAGTAGTTTCAGCGCCTGTATGTCGGCTGGCGGCTTGTCGTCAAAATCCTCCACTGTGCTACAAATACGTTTCAATGAGAGATGTCGGCTCTTTAGTGGCCCAAGGCGATACACTGGTTCTTGAGACGTTACTTTTAATACTTTCCGGTACTTTTTTGGATTATTAAGTAAGTCCCCGTCGTACTTCATACTAAAAGTAATATACCTTATTAACTGTGAGGGAACTCAGCATAATGTTAAACGTTTAAATTGGTATGCGTTCCTCTTATGCGTTTAACAATATATAATAAAATTTTATTGTAAATTCTTTAAATTGCAGAGATGCCATAGTTTTAACATACTCTTTCTCTACGAATCAAAATCAACCTTCATCGAAATATCAAAAGGTATATTAGGGAAGAAACTGTAAATTTTACTGATTATTTTTCTTCTAATCTCGTTTATGCGTTTGCTATTAAGCAAAAGAAATATAAAAATCACGGCACCACATAATATCTACAGAAATGTCATATTTTTCTTACATGGCAGGTCTGGGCAGAGCAAATTAATCAAACACAGATGCATGGCCTTTTGGTTATCTTAAAGGAGACTCCCTAATCATTGGGAAACATAGCTGGAGATCAGAAGATATGGTTCAGTTTAAAGCTAGTACCAAAACCAGTACCAAATGTGAAACGCAGTACCTTAACTCAGTCATACGTACCATCCACTGCGTTGTCGTTTTGCTACACTATACATGAGTGATTGCTTGATAGATGGTGTTTAAAACTAAAATCGGGTCTCTATACAGTTTTCTGATTTTTTGGTGAGTGAACAAGAGGGTTGCCCCTGTAAGGTTCCGCTTTACTCAGGACTAGAGCACCTGCATGGATCGCGGGTAAGTCTAAGTCGTAGGGGTCACCACACCTCAGCGGACTCGTAGGCCAACTTGGAATGAAATAAGTAGGGTAGAACGGTGTACCGGGGCGGAATAAAGTTCGACGTTTTTCGATGTCAAGGAGGTGATTCCAGAGGGTGGCAATAAGTAGAACTAGACCAACCTTATTGCTGCAAACTGGTTTACATTATAAATACAGTTAGTACATGGTTGAATTACGCTTAATTGCCTTTAATTTCGTGTAGTTAAATGTTTGTTTACATACCTTTCTCGAGTGACATTACCTCCCTAACCTAAATCGTGTCCCTGGGGCAGAATGGATGCGGCGGAATGGGGAAGTACTCCGTTCTGCCCCGCTCTGGGTGTGCTGTGACACGGCAATTAATAACAGGGCCTCTTCATTTTATGTTTCACCTGAAACTCTAATGTCTGTTCCACGAGTTAAAGATAACACGAATAGGAAGAACTTTTTATGTTTCACGTGAAATTGCGATGTCTATTTAAAAAGTTAAAGAAAGCACGAAAAGGACGAATCGGAAGAGGTTGAATGCCACTCTATTAATATATTCCGCATACAAACAAGAGATACACACCACCACTGAGGAAAAGTAGGAAAGGAGAAAAAGCAAGGATAAGACCATTTAAGAAAGAGAATGAAATTAACATTAGAAAAAAAAACAAACCGAATGAAGATAAATTGTAAAAATAATGAGCTCAATAGAAAATCCAAAACTAACGAAAATGGTTCTGAAGATTGTTCTGACTATTACTGTTTATATTGCGGTAAATTTTTGTCAAAGTCAGTTGAGGGTTGGGTAACTTGTTCCATGTGCAAAAAGTGGGCACAAAATTCCTGTACGGCAACAGATTATGAGGCTGTCCTAATGTGTAAATATTGTGATAGACCTAAGAAAAGAATACAATCGATGAAAATTACAGTTAGACCTTTGTAGTCATTTAAATTTAAATAAATATAGAGCTAACTTATTATTTCTGCATTACCACTAGTTTTGTATGTTTTTATAATTACTTGTTCTTACCACCCCATTCTGCCCCATACCCGGGCAGAAAGGAGCAAATGACACATTGTTTTTGAAAAATTTATATATTGTTCTTTAGTTTTCTTACAATATTATTGTATTTTTGTAATTGATACATTATAATGAGTTCATAGAAAAAAAATCAGCTCTCTTAATTAACCTTTTAGTATTTTAAAACAAATTTTAAACTTCCTGATTAATTGACTTTCGGGTTATACCGCGTTGTTTATTTAATTACCTGAGCTTTCGGCTGGTATCCTACAGCCTTCGTCAGAGATATTTTATACTATTGTATTCATTGGTGATCCTCAGATCCGATAGGGTGAAAATATTCCATTTGAGCCGCGATACTTGATACGGTGGTGAATTTCTCTATTGTGCCTTAAAAACGCCGAGGCCTCTCCTTTCCCGTTCCTTGTCCTCCCCCCCCCCCCCCCAATCCGCCCAAAATCCTCTCGCGACTTTAATGATCAAGACGTCTCTGAGCATAAAAACACGATTTTTTTAAAAAAAAAATATGAATCGGTAATATGGTACCAACGTACGAAAAATTAATGCAAACTTTTCCTTGATGTTCAATGTAAATTAACATGTTCGAGTGGTCACCCGCTTCTAGACGTGTGTGGTGGTCATGTCAGGAGTGCGCAGAGTTACTATTGGCATTTTCTAGTGGAGTGAGTGGAACAGTTAATAGTATTGGAGCAAGAAGTGCAACACTCGATTGTGCAGTGCGTTAATATTAACTTTGTCACTCCTAAAGGTGTGAAACAAATTCTGCGGGGTTCACAATTCGGGGAGCGTGCACTGTCAAAGACTCGTGTGTTTTGTTGGCATAAGAAATTCTTCAAAGATCATGAAGAGGTCAAAAATGAGAGCTATGACCGTCGTCCACGAACTAGCATTGCAGAGTGGAACATTTGTACAATTCGTGACTTTATTGTGAGTGACCGCCATTTGATGGTTTACAAAATTTCCGGTGAGGTCGGAAAAAAGTTATGTCAGCACTCAAGCCATCATCACAAAGGATCTAAAGTCCTGTGAAGTGTCTGCCCGATGGGTGCCTCCGCTTAGTGTAACATGATGTGTCAAGGAGGGGGGAGATCAAAATTACGAACTTTGTATTTTATGAATGGCCAATAATAAGTTGCGTCAATCACATAAAGTCCTACTAATAACGTAAAATGCTACATGAGCATGAAATCAAGTCTCTTACGCCGAGAGCTTACATTTCTAAAACACTGTTCCTGTCGAACGTCGTCACATATTTCCCGCAGATGATATTGGTCTTAGATCTAATACTTTCACTTCGTTGTGTAAGATGAAACTTACTTAATTTTGCGTCACGGGCTTCACTCAAATCCGTGTTAGTTCTAAACATAAAATAATTTACTGCAACAGGTGGTGGATGTTCTGCGCTAACATACGCTATTTTCAAATCTTTGTTGCAACAGTCGACAAGTTATATGTTTTACGAATATCTCTTTGGTAATCAAGTATTACAATCAATTTTTCACTCGTAAGTGATTTTTTTCCGTTTAGAACATGTGCGGTTGCTGAAAGCTACATTGCTTTGGTGTTCTTTGAAAATTAAAACATAATTTTAAGGTATTCCGTCTAATTAACTTTTTTTAATTTGTCTGGTTTGTATATCTGTGCTGCTTAAGCAAATTTGATTCGTTTCAAATAATTAATTAGTTTCGACAATTGTTCTTAAAAATTGATGTTTCTTGAAAGATTAATATTTGGCTACACAAAATTATTTTTTAATATCCACTACTCACATTTACTCGTATACTAATAAACAAAATTAGATCGACACACGAAAGGTCTGCGCGTGATCTAATTTTGCTCCCTCATCCCCTAAGACATAATGGGATCGTCCCGATGCTAGTCGTGCTGGCAGCGAGAGAGGAAATCTCGGAAACACCACAGGAGAACAGAGCGAGATAGGAACAAGGTGGCGCAATTACCCTCAAGCAACAACAAAATGGCTCTCTGCGCGGAATTAAACGGAGGCAGAGCTGCTCGCTCTCTAATTGAAAACCTACAAAACTCACCGCCATCTCGTCTCGTCACGAGAAACGCGCTCTGCGCCTTCTAACTGCAGATGAAGTTGGAGGTACAATCTGAGGTGCAAGGGCGTAGCCAGGTACGGGCAGAGGGGGGCAGCTGCCCCCCCCTAGCCGGACGTGGGTATGCGCTCGATCGGATTTCTACCGAACCGAAAAGTAAACAATGTTAACCAAGTTTCAAAAATTCATTCGGTTCACGCGATTTAAACCTGCTTGCTACTGCTATCTGCGGGAAACTGACGTTAACGAGGGCGAGGCGCAACAACGCGCCACGCACGGTGCTGCTGGCGACTCAAGTTGCGTATCGAGTATGTGCGGTTGCCGCGCGAGCATGTTCGAGCGCGCCAAACCGGTTATTTGCCGCGCGAACCATTTCTATTGACGAGTGCGGCTGCCGCGCGTGGCAACACAACCCATCCACGCACTGTCTTTTCGTGAAGCCACCGTGGACATATCACGTATACGACTAGCTGAAACTTTCACTGTGATGCATAACACTGTATACTAGAAACCTAAACGAAAAGTGATTTGGTGGATATGGAAATTGTATTTTAATAGAATATAGTATGATGAGAAACTCTTGAAAGACACGAGAAATTAAGCCATCGAGGATAAAAATAAACAAATTTTATGAGAATGATAACGGTAGAGTTCCCAAAATCATTAATTGAGCCAGTGAACACACAATTTCAGCCGGCGATTTCAATTACTGAAAGAAGCTGTGACTTCAAGATTTCTAGCAATTGGAGACTCGTGTACTAGCCTGTAATACCTTATTCGAGCGTCAAAACATTCGAGCGTTGAACATTAATAGCATCCATTTTATATTAATTTTTTTTTATTTCTACTCAATTTTCATTGTCATCGTCATTTTTAACGAGAACCTACTCCTTACTTAGGTAAAATGTATTGAGTTAATCATGTCATTTGGCGATTCTATAGATTCGTTGATTGGAGTTTAAAGTTATCAGGGCTGGCGTTAGAGGGGGGGGGGAGGGTTAGCGGGTCAAATGTACCCGGGCCCGCGCGGCTGATGGGGGGCCCGATTACCGGCTGTAGGGCCCCACACTCGTAAGTTGTAGAGCTAAAAAAAAAGTCGCTCATTTGGTCTGAGGGAGGACCCTATCTGATGAATTCGCCAAGGGCCCTCAATTGGTTACCTCGGGCCCCAAAATCCTTGCGGTGGCCCTGAAAGTGATGGTTGAGATAGTGATGGAGGTGCTACCATAAGAGTCTGATTAGGCTGTACATTTGAAAGTCACGAAAAGTTTCGAGGTTGATTAGAAGGGGGGTCTCCGTCAAATTCTCATGTCATTTTAGAGGAAGGGATGCAACCAGATCTCACGAAGTCTCAACCAGAGGGGAGGGGGGGGGGGGGGAGTCCGGAATTGCGGAAAAACACATCTCGCAATTAATGGACGCCTCAAAACGACCCGACGCGTTGTGTGCGGGTCAAGTCAGCCTCAGTCTACCGGTATTTAGGCACGCGGCAAAAGGCCCTCACTCCTTAACTCGCGCGCAGTTAAGACGGAGGTGTCTTTGTTGGAGTTTGGCTCACGCGGCATAGCGAAAGTTTGTTACAATGGATAACGAAAACTGACGCCTTTTATTACAACTGTGTATTTAATTTTTTAATTTAATTGTGAGAGGTTTTTTGCCGGAATTCCGGGCTCCCTCCCTCCCCCCTCTGGTTGAGACTTCGTGAGATCTGGTTGGATTCCTTCCTCTAAAATGACATGAGATGTTGACGGAGACCCACCTACTAATCGACCTCGAAACCTTTCGTGACTTTTTTTTAGGTTTCATGCTTGTAAGGGCAATTGTACCCCCCTCCCCCCCCCCCCCAGGTCAGCTTTTGGATGAAATACCCCGCCTAAAGTCGACTTTCGCGTCATTTGTAGATCTATTTTTTTAGCTCTACAGTCCTACAAGAATTTCAAAACCTCACGTGAGATTTTCGTTGACCCCCGTATCCCTTGATGAGGTGTTGTGAGATTTAGACGGACCCCCCCCCTACCCCATTTCATCTAACGTAATTAATGGACGCCCCTTTCTACTGTGACATCGCAGGAGCGTGCGCTATTAATTTATTTTTTTATAACAATGAACATAAGGAAATTTTTTTAAAAGTAATTAATTTGTATGTACCGTAAGGCTAACGACGGCTTTTAACTAGTATTACATACAGTACCTACAAAAGGTACGACTTTCATTTAATAACTATAGTTAGCCGCATTCGTTTGTATTTTATTTATTTTTAATACCATTAAGCGAATGTGAAAAAGTCGATAGTATAAGAGGTAATCTGTGATAAAATATTTATTACTCTTGAATTTACAGTATATATGTCCTACGTGCCCGGATTCGCCCAGTTGGGCTGGTCCAACGGTCTAGCATTGATATGATCATAGAAAACTGAAAGGGTTTTTCACATAAGGTCGTCCTAGTCGACCATAACAATGTTTTCCCCTCAAAGCGCAAATAAAAAGAGCCCAAAACAACCATATCAAATACAAAGTGACACATAGCAGTAGACCTACCCAGGTAGCACAAACACGCCGTTGAAGCAGCGACAAAAAAAGGTCAAGTTCTTTCACTCATTCCGTGGTCATATCTATACTACTCCATACAGTGTTACAGCTAACAGGACCAGCTTCATATTAATTTCAGACTTATGAATTAAGTACAATGCTGTTGGAGAGAGGTGCTAAAACGATGCTGGGTACCTTTCTGAAAATTACAACTTTTCTGTGGATACTAAAGCCACTAATTTGAAATGAAAATTTAATCATGATTGCTTGCAGACTTACATGCCTCTACTAGTGTATTTTAATTAATATATTAATCGAATTTTCTGTCACTTTAAAAATATACATGAATAGTTGAATACTGAAAAAACAGGTTTCATCACATTATCATCAATCAGCAGCTAACGATGCTAAGAACTTCTCGAAAAAAATAAAAAAAATACCGGTCGCTGTTATGATGAATACTGCTCACCAGAAGGAACTAGAAGATAATCGACAAATTGTGTCACCTATAATATCTTCCGTTATTTTCTGTGGTACACCATACAAATGACTTGGATTTAAGAATTAAAGAGCAACATCAAGGTGTTCTTGAAGACCTGCTGAAACTAAGAATTGATCCAAGTGTTTCTATTTTGAAACAGCACATTGAAAATGTTGGGAAAATTGTTATGTACACTCCCCACAGATTAAAAATGAAATCACTGACCTAGGCGGCTTGGTCAATAAAAGTGAAATTATGCAGACTGCAAAGAAGGCTTATGCTTATATTGTATTGGCAGATGAGTCGTGTGGCATAGCTGGGAAGAATAGCTTTCCATAAAATCAGTTTTTATGACGAAGATAAAAATTCAGTCCGCAAAAAATTTCTGTGATTCGTAGATCTGATGGCGTAGAATGACAAATTATAGCATCAGAAATTGATAGGTTTTAAGAAAACGAAGGACATGAACCCGACAGGTGCGTTAGCCAAGGATATGAAGAGTGTTAATTGGTGGGATTCAAAAAAAAAAATTTCAAGAGAAATATGAAAAAAGCCTTTATTTTCATTGTACAAGCCACAGACTTAACCTGGTTGTAAATAATTTAAATGGAACGCAATTAACACCATAGACTACATCATAACTTTTTACGGGCAACCTTTCTACGGAGAAAGTATGTGCCAGATATTTAAGCTTAATATGAGACCGACTGGTCAAAAAATATAGGTGTTTTGCTATTTTTAACGAGCATTTTGAAGACATTGTAAATGGACTTTCGAATGTTTTAAAGAAGGGAATGATGCGGAGAGGAAAAGTGCTTACCAGTTACGATGCGCTGCTATTAAATCAGACTTCACTATATGCACTGGATTGAATACTCAGGATTATTGGTACCTATTGCCACTGCGTTACAATCAAAGATGATCGACATGTATACATGCATTGATCATATTAATACAGTAATATCTGTCATAAAAGATCATCGCAACAACGCGGACACGGAGAGCTAAAATATTTTAAATACATCTACCAGAACTGCAGCTGCCATTGGAACCTATATAAAAGTCGGCGCATTGTATCTGTCTAACAACGTCGTTCCAATCATCCTGCTGAGTCTCTACACGATATTTGAAAGGGATCTATTTTCATACGTTATTTAAATTCCTTGATAGTGTTTTGGGATTATATATTGCACTTTTACGCATTTTGTTTTAAGCCTAACTCTAGTTATTTAGTAAATAATCAATTATAGGCAGCATTCAGTTTTCGATCACATTACATGACTTACAGTAAATCACGTCAGTTTGAAAAATAATCTATTTATCTAATAAACACCGAAACTAACACTTTATTTGCAAAGAATTACATATTTAGCTAGCAGCCGAGAAAGCCCTTTCTACTTCCTCGTCCGTTGGTTTGATTGAAATGATCATAAATAAAAAACTATTTGAAAAACTTAACAACTTTATGCAATTTTTTGAAATCATTATATCTGGGAATCACCTCAGTACGTGGATATTCCAGTGTTATGGTCACGCTTTGTGCTTCAGTTGTGGCGTCCAGGTCTTCAAGGTCAAAGTACGAGTCAAAGTTGTTTCTGTGCGCTCAATTTCTTTCAGTGTTTTTTTTTTTTTTTCTTGTGGGAGGGGTTGGAGGGGGGAGAGTTTGGAGGGGGGGGGAGGCGTATAAAACGTCGACAACTGCCAATTGTGTGCTGTGTGAAAAGTACAATTGCAGGTACCAAGGCGAACGTTTTCCATGACGCTTGTTCCGACAGATCTTTTGCCGATAACATAAAATTCAACCGCAACACCAAAGATTGTCAGTCGTTTTTTGATCAAACAGATGCAATGCTCCGTGGTGCGCGGATCCTGTATTCTAAGTAAACTGAAATTAAAATTTGTTTCTTTGCGGTGAACGTAATATAGGTGATTTTTTGGAATGTCCACTCATCAAACATTCAACAAAAATCTTTGCCATTGTTTCTTGAAATATTTCAACTAGACAATTATGTCGATCTTTAAGGTATTTGAAAACTTTGCTATCATAGATCTTATAGAATTAGCAGAATTAGGAAACTGAAATCCACTTTTTGAAAAGAAATATCCCAAATACAGTGAAGTACAGTTTATGACAAAAACGTTTTAATACATCATTTATTCACTAGATTTTTAAATAGCTGTCAATAGTTGTAACCTTCTTTTTGTATTGTTTCTATTTCCTCCTCAGAAACAACTCTAATTGTATCTTTTTTGTAGGTACGATCTGGGAGCTAGTTTTGCAATAGGATAACATAACTCAAATTACAGTAATGCACACAGCAAAAACAAACTGGAGTTCTTAAAATAAAATAAAGTGAATGTATATACTTATGATCACAGATGACATAAACACACATTTTTTGCAGTGAGTCAAGTGTCAGCTTGATGGGTACAGGTGAACGGGGTTATACTACCTGTAGAGAACGAGTCGGACTGGAAAGTGACGACAGGGAGGCAAGGTGACGAAGACAAACATGTTTTCACCCCATTTTACGTATTGCAGATCCGCCAGACTGCCAAATGATGCGGGATCCCGCATTGCTGGATTGCAATCCCTAGCTACATCCCAGCTAAAGTTTAAGTAAGTCATTGGTTGATTTTTTAAAAAATATTCACGAAGTTTCTGCCAATGCTAAAACTTAAAATTTTTTGATTATGAAGTCGCACTATGGTATAAACTATGGAAGGACAAGGGTATTACAACAGAAAGTATTAGTGAACTAGACCTTACTACAGAGTTAAATAAGACGGAAATATCCTAAAGAACCATCTAAATTGGCTGTGTATGCTAGGTGTGCACAGAAAATTTTTACAAGAAAATTGTGATAAAATTTCAGATGAAGCAGTCTGATAATTATTATTAGTATAATTATATAATTATTAATTAATTAAATTATAATTAATTAATTAAAATATTATAATTCAAATTATTTAATTAATTAAATATATATGTATTACATTAATCAACGTTTTTGTAGTATGCATATTACCAGTTTTCTCTTGCCTGCCCCCCCCTGAACAAAATCCTGGCTACGCCCTTGCTGAGGTGTGTTTTCTTTCACTGAGATTCGTAAATACAAAAGTAGATACAAAATCTTACACAGTGTCATTCCTGGTTGTGATCACACATAAAAAATAAAAATACTTTGATATTAGCCCAGAACACTGTAAACATACCGCTGCAATACAATTCGTTGTCTTTATAAAAGCATTTTAATATTTAGGAAAAAAGCTGCGTAGTATTTGTTTCTTTCGCGCGCTGAGGAATTCATACAGACAGTATACATTAATTTAAAATCGCTAAAAAAAATAATTCTGAAACTTTAAAAAAAAATTATGTCAGTCAAAATTATTTAAAAAAAAGAGTAGATTGTTCTTTTTGCGAAATTTTCATTTAACAGTTTTTTAATCATAAAAAAATATAGTGACCTTCCAAAAAATATCAAATTTTTAAAGAAGTATACATTTATTATCAAATTCATGAAATTCTATATCGGATGAAACATATGACTTTTTATCCAAAAATTATTTATATGCAGAACTCTCACCATCCAA
This sequence comes from Vandiemenella viatica, assembly GCA_031002005.1. Lineage (NCBI taxonomy): Eukaryota > Metazoa > Arthropoda > Insecta > Orthoptera > Morabidae > Vandiemenella > Vandiemenella viatica. The sequence goes on along the minus strand of CM061920.1, from coordinate 369,914,184 downwards.
ATCAAATTCGAAATTCAAAAATTTCAAAGTGATTTATTTATCCTGATGTCATTCTTAGTGTTCGTACTCGGCAACATCTGTCTAATGCTAGCGTTGAATACATGAAGTATTCGATTGGTACTTGCAGGATTTTAGGCTGAATGAAAACCGTTTCCAGTATAAATTTCGTTTCTTTTTCTGCAGCAACGTCTGTTAGGTGACCAGCTTCCTACATGTATATTAAAAAATATTCAGTAAAAAATTCGGCAACAGAAAATATTATTCGGTGACAGTAACCCTATTAGTGAGTTAATTTCATTGATCCGTTTCTGAATATTATTTGTAGCTGAATGAATCATCATTTATCATTATCAGCCAGTTCAATCATTTACTGATGTGATCTCTTAAAGTCATGAGTTCTTGTATGAGTAGTCTTCTCCAAATCGAACGATCTTGCGCGATCCTCTGTCAGTTAATTCCGATAACCGTGCACATGTCCTTGTCCTATCGGTCTGTAGTCTTCTTCTCGGTCTGTGGTGATCTCTTGGGCTCTACTCTAACACTGTTTTTGTCCACCTTTTGTCTTTTATCCGCGCAATATGGTGGGCCTATTGCCACTTCAAGAATGTCTTCTCTAAGATGTCTGTGACCTTCGTAATTGATCTAATGCCGGTTGCTCTTTTCTTGTCTTTTCATGATAAGCTTATCATTGACCTCTCCATAGCTCTTTGGGCAGTCCTTAGTTTACCTTTTGTAAATTCATTTAGAGTCCAGGTCTCACAGCCGTATGTCACCACAGGAAGAATGCACTGGTCATAAACTGTTTGCTTTAGATTTGTGGGCATATTGGATTTGAGTACAATACAATGTCTCCCAAATGCTTGACATCTCAGCTTGATGCGAAGAAAACTTCGAGTTTTACATCGCCTCTCATTTTTACAAGCTGGCCAAGAGAAATGTACTCACTGACTTTTTCCAAATGTTTATTATCTTCTTGTAGTTTCCCCTCTTCCCCCTTTGTTAGAGATAATTTTTGTTTTTGAAAGATTCATTCTTAGGCCAAGTGCTTAACACAGAGAGAAGAGGTCGGTAACCATGGTTTGGAGTTCATATTATTTGCGTCTTGTAAATGAGAATACGGTTCATAACAGAAAAATTAAAATAACGATATTTTTTGTCGGTGATTGAGTTAATATGTGAGGGATACCGAACAAATCTTTGTTTATTCAATTAAAATTAAAAACATATTACTTTTAATAAAACAAAAAGTAAAAAATACAGCAGTTATTTATATTATGCAGTTGGCCTTACTTGTAATTAAACAGTTTTTTTCCCGTGTATTTTTTGTTCCTAGACAATTTAGGCATCATTTTCTTGAAGTTTTAAGTTATTTAGTTGGTTAGTTTTCCTTTCTGAAAACTTTTCTTTCATAACTATACTGCTTTCTTGAAATTACGTTAGACATTCTTCAGTTCCCATAATTTGTTTCCATTCTTTGATTTTTGGCTACATACGGATTCCTTACTGCTATGTGTTCGTATTCTTTTACGTGGTTTCCACTCAAATTTTTTTCGAATATAATATGGAAAAAATGCGTATTTTTGACATAGACCCGATTATACGATACTCCATTTAATTTTCCATATAATTTTCCAATTATAACAAGAAAATATTTGTAGGCCCTACCCATTTAGAAAGAACTAACGATGACATCACCAAACGTTGGGTACATTTTATTACACTAATTTTAGGGGCATGTGGAATATCTGATGGGTAACACTGTGGAGCAGTATTGCTATAAAACTCTCAAGCATTCTCAAGGAAAGTGGTTTCAAATTCTCATAGTCTCGTCCTGTGGGTATATTACAGTAACGTAGCACCAGCGTTCAGTTGGTGCAATAATCTCGTAGCTAGAGGCTTTTTTATTATTAATTTGCTTTGTTCTATACAAGCAGCCATTAACATGATATTTGTATTTTAAGTACTAACGCATTATGTCACTAAATTGTTGCACTGGTGTAATTTATCCTTGTTTCAATCCAGAGGTAGCGTGAGTTTATTTCAAACAAATTGAATGGTGCATGTTTTTCCTACTTTCCCATTGGATTAATTCAGTGGTCACATAAATACGAACAACTGAAAAAATATACACAAAATATCTAACAAAAAATCCGAATATTAATATCGAATAGAAAATATGCGTGAATTTACATGAAAAGAAAGCCTAATAAAAATATTTCCTTCCCCGTTTTTTTTTAGAACTGTTGAAAAATACTGGTCGTTTGCTTCCAACTTCATGGAAATATTTCTTGTAACAAAACTGAAGTCTTTCTTCAATCAGAGAATTTGAAAATATACCGTGCATATACAGCGAAACGTTCTCCATTCGTTGCGACAAAGGTTAAGCAAATTTATGTTTTTTGTGACTTTACAAGTACCATTAAACATTTTCTAAATAATTAACCAACATGTTTTTTGCAGTATATTTATATAAAATTTTAAGATTTGCTCCCAACAAACCCAGAATGATACAGTGCCATAGTCACTGCGGGTAAGTTTTGGAATTCTTCAGTGGATCTTTGCGGCAGAATTGTGATTATCAACTGAATTCTACCACGTCTGCTGGCCAAGCACCGAGTGGAAAAAATTTGCTCTAATACTGTGGTTCGTATCAGCTAAAATTCTGGTTTTGCATCAAACAGGATACTGTTACAGACGTCGGCATCTAGTGCGCCGAAGTGTATTATAAATAGCGAAAAAAATAAATAAAGGCAGTTAATATGTTATGTATTCGTCAGTTTGTACGCTGTTCACTTAAGAAAATTTGCAACACATGACTAAAGCTCTTAGCAGCTATTAACAATATCTTAGGTGAAATATATAAATTTTCCGAAGAAACTTTGTTTCAAACATTTATGTACAGTACAGTACGAACGTTTAAGAAATTATAAATACATTTTCTTTTAAGTCAGCTGTTAATTCAAATTGTTCCGAACGTGGCTTCATCCCGCATACATGAAATAAAAATCGCAAAATTTAACATTAGAAATGGACCTTTGGCCATTTGGTTTAACACTGTAACAGAGAAACTGTAGTTTTTTGGTTACTAGCTAAAAAAAAAAGATAAAGTTTCAAAATTTAATTGAGATGAAAGTTTTCTGAAAGAAAACGATCTCTCAAAAGCCTTAACTCATAATTTCCTCAGCTGCTTTGAGGAAGTAATTAATTCACTTCTTCAGAGGGTTGGTGGACCGGCCGGTACCATTGACTCAGAGTTTCACTTCACAGCACTGTTAGGTTTTTTTTATCACATCGCACTAATTAGATTTCCAATTAAGTGTCATTCGCAAAAGCGAAACCTGTGCCGGCCGTGGACCTATAGGGACGGTAAAGGGCCCTTTGAGCGTCGAGCAGAATTGGTCCTTTGTCCACAGCCAGGCTCCTTTGAGCCTAACAGAAGCTTAAGTGTAACTAACGTTATACTGTATCTGCAAAAGTGCTGTAAATACAAAGCATTGATATTTAGCATCATGATCAGCTGTGTTGTTTTTGTTACAGCTAATATGAAGCGAATTAAAATATTTCCGCACAAAAAAAAATGTAAGTTTTCATCTTTCCTCACCACATTTATCGTCTACGCGTAGCATTTTTCGAAACGGATGACAAAACCGTTAAAATTTGGGCTCAAAGATTCAGACGATGTTTCGCGTTTAGAACTGTTTTCGTAAAATATCCCGTTTTAAATTTATCGATACCAACAAAGGGCCATTTTCTTCATCGTGTCTTTAACATTATGACGTCATGCACGCGGCCTTCTTTGGTTGGCCAGTAACGGCCAGAGAGATTTTCGTTCTTTCTCCATATATAACGTTGTTTTAACAACTTATCAATTAATGTTACCCTTTTTGTTTCTGTAATTATTCAATGTTTAAAATTGCAAGCGAGCCATAAAATAAAGTATATATTTTGTTTAAATCAACATTAGGTTAGTTACTTCTTGCTTATTTATTGATATTGTTAATCTATGTTCAATATTTTCGTTGTATTCCCTGCCCGATGGTGTGGCTATTTTATCAAACAAAAGATTTAATTTGCCTATGTATGTTTTGTAGTAGTTCAATTTTATTTCGTTTAAATTAAAATTTGAAACCAATCATGAAGAAGGGTATTTATTTCGTTCAACTCTGCGTTTTAATTATGAAAACGATTCTGCAATAGTACGAATATGTACAACATCTATATTTATAAAACGAAAACCGGGTATATTTGTACCAGAAAAACTCAAAAACTACTTCGCAGATTTCGATGGGATTTTCACAGTTTTAAAGATTAGAATTTTAACTGAATTGTTTGGTATGTCTTATCCTTCGACGTAACATAAAGCCGGATTGGTAAATGAAAATCTGATCGTACTGCCTGAAACAGCAGAAATACGATGCCTACGTCATACATCGTAAAAAAATAATAACCATATTATCGCATGAAACGTTTCATTTCTCAAATTTTTGTTTTTAGACTTTAAACCCCATAGATGGCCGTATCGAATACGAAGAGGAAACCATGTAGAGTGGAAAATGTATAAATTAATTTTAATAATGTAATATAAAATCACTCGATATCTTCTTTCATTCTTGAAGTTACTATCTGAGGCCGCATTGCTACAATCTCTGCTTTTTGGAAGTGAAATTATATTCGCTGTTTATAGTAAGTAATGCATATTTGATGGGTTTGAATATGAAAGTGAACTGCTTAAAACCTTTAGTGCAGAACCTTCCGAGAAATTTCTTGCCTTTCAGCTACAATCTCTGATGTTTGGAGGTGAAATTAAATTCGCTGTTAATAGTAAGTAATGCATATCTGTTGGATTTGAACGTGAAAGTGAACTGTTTAAAACCTTTAGTGTTGACATAACAGTATTTTATTGTTGAGCGACTCTGTCTTTACCACATTTCCTGAAAAAATAATTGTTTCGTTATTGCACGATTCACTATGGCTATTATGATGAATCTTCGTACACATGTTCCTGATAGGATGGCTAATAATATTGCAGGAAAAAATCAACGCCAACTCCATCTCCTTTCTGCTACACTGGGGATTAGCAGTTTAAACACGTACAGAAAATGGAGCGACTGGCATGAAATTTGATTTACGAGTGCAAAAAACTGACCCCTGTAATGAACTTCAATATTTACTGTGTGTCTGAATCAACCTAGATCATTTTGACGTACTTAGAAGCTGGTATAAACAATTATTTCGAAGTAAGTAATGTGTCTCCAAGAACACTAAACAGCGACATTAGAAATTCAGCCTAGGTGAACTGCGGAAAACATTAAGATGCATCCAGCACTGAGAAAAACATAAAAATTGTTTACATCTCCACATACCAATTTCCTCGCACATGTGACATTTTGCTATAAGATGCTGGATCAGATATTCCTTTGCAGTCTTGGTTTTCAGGTATAGCGCAGACATTTATCATAAAATGTAAACGTTTCCATTCTGTGTCTAGAGCAGACTGTTGTCTGTTAACGCATGGAAATTTTTTGCTTAGGATTTTACGTCTCGTCGACGTCAAAGTCATTAGAGGTCGAAGTGAATTTGGTTCAAGGAACGGGAAGGAATTCAGCCATGGGCTTATTAAGGAACCTTCCCTCCATTCGCCTGGAGTGATTCCGGAAAACCATGGAAAACTGAAATCAGGATGATCGGACGTGAATTTGAACCTACGTCCTCCCGAATTTCAGCCCAGAACTTTACCGCTCACCAATAGAGATCGGTCTGGTGGAAAAGTAATGCTCATAATTACGGTGCATTGTATTTAGTATTATTAGCTCTCGAGTGGATTACATTCTGCTACTTGTGATTTGTTGTGACTTACATATTTGTTCCACATTTTTCACGAGAAATCTCTACTTCTACATTTAAACACTAAGGCTGCCTGGCACCGGCAGATTACGTTAGCACTGAGATCCCACACTATTACATTTACGTAATATCCCGCAATCAAATGTGAAACGATTTATAGTTAAAAGAATATACTTATATTTCAAGCCACGGCCCCATGTAAATACAGCCAATTCTAGTAAATTCTGCAGGCAAGGAATTGCATGGTATATTAATTTAAAGGAGCACGAAATTATTGATTTATTGTGGGGGAGGATTTGTATTGCATTTTATTTGGTCCATCGTGTTTCGTCAACGACAAGGATATTTGGAGCAAAGTCAATATAACGAACGAGGAAAAGATAGGAAACCAAGCGTGACCTTTACTAACATAACATACCGTCATTGGTTGTAATGATTTTGCTAAATCGCGGAAAAAGGAAATCTGGATAGTCGGATCGGAAAAGAAGGTCAATCGTCTTGAACTTAGCCCCGAAGTTATCAATACTAGAAAGTGACTTTCCTGGGGCTTTTTTCAAAAGCAAATATTACGGAAGAATATAGCAGTGTTGCAATTATTTTTCAATATGATTATGACTGTTATAATATGTGGTCTGGTGTTCTACGTCACAGAAGTTTTTCGCGTAGGATCGGAACTACTGTTTGAATACTCTGGCCTCGCATTCTGGTGGACATGGGTTCGAATCCCCATCCGGTCATCCAGATTAAGGTTTTCCATGGTTTCCTCAAACTACTCCAGGTGAATGCGGTTATGGTTTCTTTAAAAGGCCATGGTCAAATTCATTTCCCGCTTCTAATGGCCCCTACGTCTACCAGGCGTATAACCAGAAAGGGAAATGGGGGGGGGGGGAGATAGGAGATTAGTGACTTGCTCGTCACATTTATTACATACACCAGACAAAGCTGAAGAATTTCGACGTGTCCGAAAACTAAGTCCAGAACTAACTTCGCAGTGATGGGATAAGAGCAGCACTCTTCAACTGCTGCAATGAAGATACTGGAAGCAATCGGGAAATGCCACCTGGCGAATACAATTTTCACATTATGCACCTCTCACCCACGTGTAATACATTTCTGCTACCGCATAACACGCCTTCTGTCGACGCACGAGTAACTTCGTGGACCGCCATCGCAGAACGGTTTGTTATAAGACTACTAAATTTTTAAAACAATCTTGAATGTGTAAGCTTTCAAATCCATCGTGTTAATAATTAATTGCACAGGACGCTACAAATCTTGCAGAGCGGCGAATTGACTGTGCCGAGCAATCTTAAGGCTGTGATTTCCGTTTTAAGAAGATGTACCAGATCCTTCCACGTGTTCCTGGCTCCCATTTATTCAGTGGAGGAAAAGGAATTTGATGGCTGGTGAGATAGTGGACCAGCGGATTGGTTTTTCTCCTCTACCAACACCACACAAATTGTAATCAGCTTTCAACGTTCCACCACAATCTCTCGATGCCGATCTAGGTGCTGCTCTTGGGTCTTCAGTCGTACCGTGACTATACTTAAACAATGGTGTTAATTGAATCGTCTCGTTACATACTTCATAATGCAAACAATTTGATAATTCATCTACTATATAAGGTCACCCACTCACCTCAATAGCTATTGGCTGCAGAACGGTGTCGCGTGTCAGCCTTTGCTCACAAAACAGCGAGCAGGGATACCATTAGAAGGAATTCGTGGTTATGTCTACAATTTAATAACTAAACAACTGCTACAAAATTAATTGGCATAATACATTCATTAAGTTGGCTTTTAGTAAATTTTGCGGCTGAAAAAATGAGGATCTGCGTTTTAGTAACATGTTACTAATTAAAACAACTTAAAAAAAATTAGTCATAGTCTCTGCTATAACCAATTGTCATTTCGGCTTAGGATAAATTTAAGTTTCATTACAACTTTGACTAATGTTGTTGCTTGACCAAAATTTATGAATTACGGTTTATTTGCTTTTTAGGCATTTTACTGATCACTTTCGTTATTGGTCTTTATTCATGTTCGCTGTATGTGAGTTATTAGGTTATTTTAAGTGGACATCAGACCAAATGTGTCACGGAATAGTCTATTCTGGCAACTTGTTTCTGCGGAGTTGCTCAACTGTTTCATAGTATGGAATGTGTATTAAGTTCTTTGGCCGTCACAAATACTATGACCAATGTTTACATTATGACTGTTTGCCCAGTCTCAATAATAAACAACGTGATGCTTTCGAAGCAAACAGGATATTTTTAAAATTTTGCAGAGTGAACTTTAAGGGTCAAATTCAAGTCAAGCTCGTATTTAAGCAAGTTCAAGTGTATGACCTTTGAAACAGTTACACGATAGCACGATCGTTCCTGTACGTGTTTAATACCTACCTCTATTAATGCTTCTGAGTTCTTCAAGCTCAAGAGATTTTATTCATCCTAAGGGTGAAATACAGGTCAAGCTTATATTGCCGCATGAACGCCAGTGTACCGTCTGCCAGCATGGCGCAGCGGGTAGCGTCACGAATTGCGGTACCGAAGGTCGCCGGTTCAATCCCGCCCACTGACAAAAATTATTTAATTCTGTTTATTATTTCCAGAAGATTCTACATGTTTCCTAAGGTCACTTGTAACTTCTACACATTTCACTTGTTAACTACTCTTGTAATCTCTAGTACGTTCTATCTGTGTATAAATAGAAGAGCATTCTGTCCAAGAGGCAGTCAGTGCTGCGTGTATGTTTGAGTTCTCAATAAACCTGTTCTCAGTTTAAGTGCTGTGTTCATTGACAAGTAACCCTTCGAATTCACACCTGTCCCGGTTCCAACGCGACATAGTTTGTGGAGGCGCCGGGTACCCTGTGCAACAGCTGCATCGTCGTGGCTCCGATTAGGCAACGTAAAAGTCGCCGCCTACACGGACTGGAACCGGACTACAAAGGATATACTCAGTACGTCCTTCCGAAAGTCCGCGTCATTAGGAAACCCATGGCGGCAAGCCAGCTGCACATTCGACACCCATCGGTGTTCTCTGGAAGACGCTGGACAGGATCCTAACAAATGGCTAAAAGGGTTCGACCGAGTCGCCAAGTACAACAGGTGGGATCATACCATGTGCTTGGCAAATGTTTATTTCTATCTGGACGGAACCGCCCAGCAGTGGTTCGAGAACAACGAAGAAAAACTGAATAACTGGGAAATGTTCCAGACGGAACTTAAGAAAACGTTTGGGGACCACCAGCGACAAATCCGCTCGGCGGAAGAACAACTGAAGAACCGGGCCCAACGACATGGGGAGGCGACGCAATCTTACATACAGGATGTTTTGGCCCTATGCAACGTAGTCAACCCGAATATGACTGAAGCCGACAAAATCACGCACCTAATGAAAGGTATTGCAGAAGACATGTACCAAGCTCTTCTGATAAAACACGTCGCTACGACGGAAGAGTTCATCAAGTGGTGCCAGCGGATTGAGGAGATGCAACAAAGGAGGGTTGGGCGAAAGAAGTATGACAGACTTCCCAACGTAGTCCCTATGGCAGTTGTGGAAGACCAGCACGACTTTGCGTCTCTCATACGACAAATTGTGAGAGAAGAATTACAACAGTTCATGGCAGCTGGGACTCTTGAACCGAGTGAGCATCAGATCATGGCCATGGATGTAAGCCCAGTGGGTCATGAAGGAGCCGACGCGGCGGAAAAGAGGTATTTCAGACAATAGCTCCTGTCTGCCGAGCCAATCGCACTCGACGTGAAGAATGGCCTCGCCCTGATATGACGTATGCTGCAGCTGCCAAACGGCAGCCTAGGAACCGGCCGACACGGCCACAACCAAATCCTCCGGCACCTATGACGTCCCGCAGACGAACGGACGTCTGTAGGACAGAAGACAACGCGCCAGTATGTTTCCACTGTGGGCGCCCTGGACATGTCATACGCTACTGCAGAGAGAGAAGCGAGTATTTGACGATTATTTTGCCGCAAGACGTCCGCCATCCGAACAGTTCTACCCAGGCAGCCACCCGCTGACGAGTTCGGTCGACCTACGGGAAGAAGCCCATCGCCGTACCCTAGACGAGGTCGATCCCCGACGCGCCGCTGCCGTTCATCGTCGCCGGACAGAGCTACCAGCCGCTCCCTAGCCGCCGCACGCAGGAAAACTAAGCAAGGCGACCATCTACGGAGTTGAGGCCGCCGCAGATGAAATCCTCCATGGATGACAGTCACTAAGATGTCGGGAAATCTCATCAACGTTATAATCGACGGCCAACCTGTCCGGGCGCTGGTTGATTCAGGAGCTTCTTTCTCCGTATTGTCGGACAATTATCGTCGCCACACTAAAGAAGACAATGTTCCGTGATACGGGGGCAACTGTGCTAAAGGTCGCAAATGGAAAGTACGTCCAGCCAGCTGGAGCTTGTGTCGCGAGAATAACCATCAACAACAGGACCCAGCAGTTGAATTTGTCATTTTAAACAGAATGTAGTCATAATGTCATCCTTGGATGGGACTTCCTTAAGGCATCCAAGCTGTCATTGACTGTGGAACGTCTGAGCTGCAAATGAAGAAGAAGTCGTTGCGACGGGTACACGTAACCCAGAATCTTCTGGGAAGTTATTCGCCGTTGACAACGTGACAATCCCGCCGTTCGCAATGAGAAGAGTCCCAGTCAAAAACACGGACGACCGCAACCTTGAAGTGCTTGTCGATAGTAGAAAGTTTATTAGGCTCACGAAAGAAATCTACATACCAGCGGCTATCATAAGCATTATTGGTGGTCGAGGAGACATTTGGATCACCAACTGTCACGAGCAGTCACAAATTATCCCCAAGGGATGTGCATAGGGACAGCTGAACCAGTCCAGGAGGGCGAGCTCAACGTCATTAAGGAAGATCCATGCTCTGTTACTAGTACCGACAACACGCTGGAGGGAAACAACTATGGAACTGCCAATATGGGTCCGGCCTGACCAAGGAACAACACCACCGGGTGTTAGCTATACTACGCCAATTCTCTGGTGTATTCACACCCCAGCAAAAAAAAGGTCAGACGAAACGGCCCACGATAAGCATCGTATCAATACTGGGATCATCCGCCCATTAGCCAGCGCTCGTACCGATTGTCACCAGTCGAAAGGCGAATAATTCGAGAGGAAGTGGAGAAGATGTTGCATAATGACATTATTCAACCTTCGGAGAGTCCTTGGTCATCTCCGGTGGTCCTCGTAAAGAATAAGGATGGTACGTGGCGATTCTGTGTCGACTATCGGCGGCTGAACAAATCACAAAGAAAGATGTCTACCCACTGCCGCGCATCGACGACGCCTTAGACTGCTTGAAAGGGAGCTACATACTTCTCAACCATGGACATGCAGACAGGCTACTGCAAATCGAGGTTGACGAAGCTGACAGAGAAAAGACGGCTTTTATTACACCTGATGGGCCTCTATGAATTCAAAAGTAATGCCATTCGGATTATGCAACGCTCCGGCCACATTCGAACGCATGATGGACAACTTACTTCGACACCTTAAGTGGACGACGTGTCTTTGTTATTAGATGACATTGTTTGTTTTCTCGAAAACATTTGAAGAACATCTGAGTCGCCTGTCAACGGTGCTGAAGTGTGTTCAGACTGCAGGACTCCGCCTCAATCCGAAGAAGTGCCTCTTCGTCGCCAGAGAGATAAAAATCCTGGGGCACCTGGTCAACGGAGATGGCGTTCCGCGCTGATCCAGATAAAGTAAGGGCAGTCATGGAATTTCCAACTCCTCAGCACATTCGTGATGTGAGAAGCTTTCTTGGGCTGTGCTATACTTCCGGCGTTCATAAAAGGATTCTTAACATGGCACGTCCACTGCAAGAACTTTGCAGGGAGACGCCAAGTTTTACTGGGACTGAAACTAAAGAAAGATCTTTCCAGGCACTTAAGGAGGCTCTAACTTCCGCACCAGTTCTAGCCTTATACGACGAGAATGCAGAAACTGAACTTCACACTGACGCCAGCGGTTATGGGATCGGTGCAGTGCTTGTGCAAATTCAGGAAGGTGCTGAGAAGGTGATAGCCTATGCATCAAGAGTATTCTCTAAGCCCGAGATAAACTACTCTACAACCGAGAAAGAATGCCTCGCAGTTGTCTGGGCTATCAACAAGTTTCGTCCGTATTTATTCGGCAAACCTTTCACCGTCGTAACAGACCACCATTCTTTATGTTGGGCTAACCAGCTTGAAGGATCCATCAGGTCGACTAGCAAGATGGGCACTTAGACTTCAAGAGTACGACGTCACGGTGGTATTCTAAAACGGACGCAAACACAAGGATGCCGACAGCCTTTCAAGGAATCCTTTAATAGAACACAACAGCATGAATGGAATTTCAGCCCTCGCTGAATTAGGTGACGTTGCAGCTGAACAGAGGGGAAGATTCAGAGTTATTAAGAACCATAGACGCCTTGGAGAAAGGAGAACCGGCCCAAAGGAGGGTTTCAATTGATAGATGGGACATTGTATAAGAACAACTACGATCCACTAGGCCCCAAGTGGGCTTCTGGTCGTTCCAGCTCATCTCCAGCCAGCTATTCTCAAGTATTGTCCACGACGCTCCAATATCCGGTCATCTGGATTTGTGAAGACCCTGGACCGAATCAGACGCAGGTATTACTGGAAGGGTCTCTACCGATCTGTCCAAGCATTATGTGAGTCACTGTAAAGAGTGCCAGCGACGGAAAACATGTGCCGCAATTACCTCCAGGTCATCTAGTACCAATTCCACCTGCAGCAGTTCCATTCCACCCCGAATTGGGATCGACCTTTTGGGGAGGTTCCCGAAGTCGACAACCGGTAACCGATGGATAATAGTCTGCACCGACTACCTCACGCGCTACGCTGTCACCCAAACCTGTGCCGACTGCAGAAGCTCCAGAGGTTGCAAAATTTCTAGTAGAAGACATTATTTTGAAGCATGGAGCACCACGTGTGATGATATCCGATCGTGGAAAGGTATTCCAGTCAAGACTAGTATCAGAGGTCAGTCAAGATGCGACGTTGTCAACAGGATGACAACTGCATACACCCTCAGACAAACGGTCTCAACAGAACGCTTCAACAAGACATTAGCCGATATGCTGTCGATGTATGTGGATGTTGAGCAGAAGGATTGGGATACAATACTGCCAGTGGTTCACATTTGCTTATAATACAGCAAGGCAAGATACGACAGGCTTCACTACGCTTTTTTCTGCTCCATGGCCGTGAAGCTGAGACCACAATGGATACGCTGTTCCCATTCCAGCCGGACGACACTCAGGATGACTATATAAAACAGCTCATTACCAGGGTCGAAGAAGCAAGACAGCTGGCTCGCATACGAACACTGGCCCACCAAGGAGAGGGACCGTCAGCGGTATGACGGCAAGCACCGACCTGTTGCGTACAACCCAGGAGATCTCGTATGATTTTTTACCCCTGTCCGGAAGGTTGGGCTATCAGAAAAGTTACTGAAGCGGTACTTTGGTCCGTATCGTGTCATACGCCGCCGGTCAGACGTCACATACGAAGTCGAGGATTATGAGCCGTCTTCGAAACGACGAAAGCGAAGGGACATTGTTCACGTCTCCGCATGAAGCCTTACTACAATCCTGACGAGCAGCTAGGCACAACAGCTCTGTTCAAGGACTCTGAGGACGATTTGGATACTGAGGAAGTCGGACAGGAAGATAATAGTACAAACAGGAGGGGCCCTCCAGAACTGCCATACAGAGGACCCACGACAAGATCAAGATCCAGGACACTTCAGCGTGCCCCAAAAGAAATCTAACAGCGGGACGCTGTTTTCCTCAGGAGAGGGAGCAATGCCGCATGAACGCCAGTGTACCGTCTGCCAGCATGGCGCAGCGGGTAGCGTCACGAATTGCGGTACCGAAGGTCGCCGGTTCAATCCCGCCCACTGACAAAAATTATTTAATTCTGTTTATTATTTCCAGAAGATTCTACATGTTTCCTAAGGTCACTTGTAACTTCTACACATTTCATTTGTTAACTACTCTTGTAATCTCTAGTACGTTCTATCTGTGTATAAATAGAAGAGCATTCTGCCCAAGAGGCAGTCAGTGCTGCGTGTATGTTTGAGTTCTCAATAAACCTGTTCTCAGTTTAAGTGCTGTGTTCATTGACAAGTAACCTTCGAATTCACCACCTGTCCCGGTTACAAACTTTAAACATTCTCTGTGAAGCAAGTTATGGCTAGAATTTCAATAATTGTGTAAAATCGGGCTCCAGCAAAACTCGGTAGGTTATCGGTCGAACACGATTCTATCACGCGAATTTCTTCGCCAGGGCATAACTAGGCATTGAGAGAAAATAACACGTAGTCGTATTTTAAATGTTTGATGACTTTACCACAAGTCCATTAATTTATAGGACAGTCATTCAGCGTCTTTCTCACTTAGGCATCAGCTCCTATGAACAAATCTGCCACTGTAGAACTAGAGCTATGTAACAAAAATACGTCGTAATTACTCGCTACAAGCTGGAGAGTCCGACACCTGGCACATCCTCCCCACGCACCGTCGTCTTCCAGATCATAATCACGTCAAACCAAAACATTAACAGTTGTGGTTTAAAAAATTCATTACTGGCTAATATCACTCGGTATTCATTCACGGGCACTCTGAAATGCGTATTGGACGAAGGAATCCCTTTCCACGGGGCTTTTTTCGAAGAAATAGTTTATCGGATATCTCTATCATTACGTCGATGCCTCTCTCTCGCAGAGTTGCGCGAGAAACATTTTTATTTCACAAAGTTTGTTTCAAGCACGTTGCTTCTAATTAGATTCGGTCTTCACTTGTCATAGCCGTATTTTCTCGAGCCGCTATGTTTGTTTTAACATGTACGGGCGATTCGTTTCAGGACATTGCCTGTCTCCCTCCGTCCGTTCTCACTCCATTCAGATATATGTAAATGAGACCGCTTTTCATGCGAACAACATCGGTCGCATCATTATCTGCCTCACCATCTGTTAAAAGATCTGACTACTCGTAACCTCCACTCCTAATGGCTGCTGACTTACACTCATCTCTCATCTACTGAATTAGATATCACCATTTATTTAGATGTGTGAACGAAGGCTTTCCAGGCTTGTCGCTGAAATGTAATCTTCGCGGGTTTTGCTACCGGAATGTGTTTTTAAAAAGACAAGCTTTCAGCGACGTTACTCTGCTGCCATTCAGGACGAATGATCGATCGTCTTTCATCAACATCGTCCGGTAGCAATCCGCGAAGATATATTTCACCATTTACTTTGTCATATGTTTATATCGGCACTGCATGTAGCTATTTTATTAAAATAATGTGGTGGAAACACAAGAGCCAGCAATATTAAACTGGAAGAAGTTTTTGTTTTATATTCTTTAATGAATAAATTAATCAAGAAAAAACTGCAGGAATTCAAGAAGCTTAGCTGCAGCAAGCTGTCCATGGCAGTGTGGTCAGCAACTCAGCTCTAGACACGCTGTATGTTTTTCGAAATGCATTAAATAACCACCGAATCAAGCATATTGATTAAGTAACTGCTCTGTAAATCAGCTACTAGGTCGTTAGATAGCTCGAGATTAATGTATAGCTTTCGTTACTGACCATTTAAGAAATCTTGTATACATTTAAGAACGTTTTATCCTCGGACAGCAAGATGGCGCACCATGTGAATGACTCCCTCCTTTCACCACTTCCATGGTATACAATTTGCATTGCTCTTCTCTAACAAGTCTAGATTCCTTATTCTCCTAGCTTTTATAACACATCGCACGATATTCGCCTAGTACTGATGCACATCAAGATTGGGATCGAAAATTTGGTCTTTGAATCCAAAATACTGATTTCCGTTGCTGACAGTAGTCACCAACGACGAGAGTGTGAAACTTCTTGTTCGTTAAAACGATTCTCTAATAACGCTCATACCGTGTACTTCATGAATAATGGTGATATAATTAATTTTTACGCAATATGCGATGCATCTTCTACCGTGACCGGTTGTGAAATTGGCCGACCATTACGCTCTTCGT